>JAGFPH010000252.1:738195-760060 GCA_018207615.1 Philaenus spumarius | reverse complement strand
ATAGACTTACATATAAATTCAAATTAAACCGATCGGTTATAGTTTTTTTTTTACATTTTTACTTTGGGACATTATAGAGATTAGTTTTAAATAACCCTGTTGTAATTTGTATAACAATATTACTTTTGTTTTAAATATATCTAGAGAATATATAAAATAATTGTAAAGTATTTCCATTATAAGTTGTATTGAAAAGAGATATAGTTGTAAGTTAATCCTCAAAAGAGAAATTTTGTACTAAAATGAATAACTAATACTATAATAAATAAACATAAAGCTTTGTTAAACAATAAGGAGTCAGTTATTTATAGAATTTGTTTGTTGAGGTAGGATAGTATTTTTTCAGAACATCTTAAGGAGTAACATTTTTCTAATTATATAATGTTCTAAAATTCCTGGTACAAAATGAAACAAAATCATTCTTCTAAGAGAATCCAACATCTCTATTAGATTATAATAACAGTTTGTGATCATAATCTAATTTGCTTGTATTTTAAATAAAACCATAGATTCAAATTCCATTTGTATTGTCATTTTGTTTTGAATAGAATAAAAAAAACTAACTACTTGTTACGTACATTGACACTACAGTATAGTATTTTTACTAAAATAGTAAAGTTGTTTTAAACTTTAAATGCAAGGTAGAAATATTTCACGGATAAAAACACATAATATTGAAATATTCCGTTAAATAACTCTAAAACATTTGATTGAACGTTTGATTTTAAAATAAATCCCCTTAGCAATACTGTGTAGAAACAATGAATTTTATTGCACTTTAAAAGCAGAAATTGCATGTTCATTAGTTTAACACTTTTATGGAACTATTAAACTGTAACCTTACTAACAAATCCAATCATACAAAATGTACTGAAATAAAGTTTTATTATAAACTATCTCCTGTTTTAATTTCCAACAATAAAATTGTAGATTATACATGTTTTGTCATTTTAATTATACAAATGTTGCTGTGAACATTCGTATTCATGTTATTATTTTATAAAAGAGAGAAACAATTGTTTTTGAATAATTTTCTAGCCACGACAAAAAGATAATTTAATGGATGTTTTCCCTTACTTTGTCTACTCTGCTAAAATTGTTAATAAAATTAACTAAATTGATTGTAGTGTATTGTGAACAAGGAAAATGTGACCCAGTACAAGAATTAAACATTATTTTCTGTTCAGTTGCGTGAACACGAGAGAAACCAAGAGTGTTAATACATGTTGGTAATATTTTTAACCTCTTCATAAGTTTCAAGAAATGTTTAATCTTGAATCACATGCATATGGTAGGAAAAATCTTATTTTTTTATTAATATATCATACCTTTACCAACTGTCTAGCTGGTATAACTGTCAACTTATATCGTCCGACTTATTTACCACTCAAATAAACCCGTTTTTTAACTCTTACTTTAATGCTTACTATGGTATAAAATGTAAAATTGTATAATTGCAATTGTTGGTTGTATGTAATGATTTATCTTAAAAACATCTTATCTGATTTTTATAAAAGTTGTCTGTCGGTTAACCGACTAGGCGAAGTGGTTAGCCGTCTGGATAATGTAGTTAGACGTCTAGGTTAAGTGGATAGCCATTTGGACAACGTGGTTAGCCGTCTAGGAGACGTGGTCAAACGTCTAGGCGAAGTGGTTTAGGCACATTTTATCAAACTTGACTGGATATTATTTGAAACCATTTTGCGACCATTTTGTATATTTGTACAATTGCTGAGTTATACAGAAACATCAATTTAACTTTTAACAAGAAACCTTTGACTTCTATATTCTCTCTATGTTTACATCTGTTCTCTTCTTTGTTTAAATTATTTTATCAGTTCGAAATATGCAGACTCAATACATATAAGCCTGCAATATGTATTTCTATTTTATTGCAGAGTCTGCCATAATATTAGATTTTGGTTTAATTATTTTAAACGAATTAAATTAAAATAGCATCTCAACTTCTAAAAACACTATACTATCAAAGCTATTGTATTTTAGTTATAGAACATATATTATTTGCATCACAAGTTCTAGAGAACAGTTTTTTTAAAAGTAATGTTTCTTCGTACTATATAAATATCAGGTTCAAATTTCAACTAAACAAATTTAAATTCTAAACTTAAACACATTAGCAAGTTCAAAACTAAGTTCATATTTTGTATTTCAGTTTAAAATCATTAAAATATCACTTTGTTTTAAACATTAACTTCAGTTTAGCAAATAAAGGTTTTGTAGGAATATCAGTAGATCTATTTAATACAATGTAAACTTGAACTGAACTTATGAGAAATAAGCGCTATTATAAATGACAACATAATAAAGTTTCTGGTAAGAAAATGTTTAATATGCAAACGGGTTTCGACGATCAAGTGCTGGTTACATTTTCAAATTTATAACGTAAATTCGATTACTTGTATAATTTAAACTGTGTTCTGTTGTTATTTATATAGTATCTATTTAATAGGCCTAGATAACATTCGATCAATTAAATTAATGAAAATGGTGGTTCTGTCGTACTTCGAAATACCGCCAATTACATGTATATCAAATTGAGGTTACACATTGATTCAATGATACTTTGTTAACCAATCAAAATATAACATTTACATTTAGTGATCAATTTAATATATAATTAAACTAATTATAAAGGAAAGGTTGAAATGTAATGCGCTGTACTATACTGTCACCCGGTTGGTCCTATCAATAAATTGTACGACACGTGCAATAGTACATTGGATATTTTATTTCATAAACACAAAACAGAGATCGATTTTTTATTTTTTACTTAACAACTTGTGCCATTTAGATTGATAAAGACGACATTCAGCATAGCACAGGTCCCACCTATACAACTGTGTTTAGAGTTTCAAATTGATGCAGACAAGACTAGCGCCTTAAGTCTCTCGACCACTCTGCTTTCCCACTAACGAACTGCATCAATCGTTTTTTTTTACTATTTATTTACTTTATTTTTTATTCACAAACAAATAGTAGTGGAAACCAATGTTTAACGGTTTTTGAAACCAGTCTAATGTATTACAATATTTTTGTATATCGAGTATAGAAAGTTAGTCGACTGTTGTTATAGAATGTCAGTCAAACAACGACAGCAAACTTCAAGGTTTCTATGCCAATATATAATAACTTTTATTTCTAGGACACTGTTTGAACCTTTAAAGAAATGTTAAATATTTATAAAAGTACATACGCCGTACGAGTGCAACCACAGTACGTGCTAATCAAGTGCAAGATTTCCACTTTTTTATTTTAAACAAATTATTATTTATTTTTTACCTTATTTTGGGCTTAACAGAAACATTTCTGCTATTAATATAAATAAGTATAAGAGGGCCGACTCAAAATGTTCCAACCAATTTAAAACCACTGAACTAACGTTAAGAACTATAAATTTGACATTTAAACCAGTACTCATTTTTTTTTAAACATTTCGTGTTAAATAACATAAAATAGAGGCATATTTTATGTATTTATTATTTCAACTTAAATTTGAAAAAAGTATAGCAATGTTTGTAGTTGTGTTACAAAACATCCATATGTCTTTAAAATGTTTGCACATTTTGCTCCTTAATATTTTCTGCTTCAAATTAAGTTCATCCAGGTACAAAACAAAACTGATTCCTCCCAATATTATAGTATCAACCTCATAATATCTACCCTTTTGTATTTTCCATGATAATTCTTGAGTTATGTATCTTGAGTTAATTCAACATAACTATAACTCCTTCATACTGTCATACAACCCGCTAAACATACCTGTGTGGAAATTATATATGTCAAATATTGAAGGCGCAAAAATTTGGAGTAAATAATAAAGATTTAGTTTTATTAACTTATTTTCAGTAACAAAATTAATGGGGGGGGGGGGGGGGGTTAAAGGGACTTTATGAACACTCTGTAAACATTCTAAATTATGTTAAAAACACACTTACGAAAAAGGTGTAACATTAAAGGGTGGGTCTACCCTAACCTTCAGGTCTAAAAGTAATTTGTGGAAAATAATAGGTTGTGAATTGATATTTTTGAGCTTTCACTGTTAATCTCGGTTTGGAAATATTATTGTCTGCTATACTGGTGTTTGAGCTCATACCTAGTATTATAATTATGCCTTTGCTTCACACCTGAATGCCGTCAAAAACAATGCTAAATAAGTTTCGTGTACTTATAAAAATAATAGCCTATTAGTCTAAACACGCAACGGATTTCATAAAAATCCAAAATTACAGTCAAAATAATTAAAAGCTGCTAAGAAATTGTTGGCCTATTTATATGCAATAGGTGCTGGGTTTAGTTTGCGTGCCATGCTTGGTTAAATTTAAAAAACAAATAGTTTTTATTGTTGTTTAACGACGGTGGGTTGATTATTTCCATGTAAGATTTATAAGCTTCAAGAGAGGTAAAATAATGAATTTATTGTTTTAGAGATTGGCATCCAGTTTACAACCCTTAAACGCAAATACCCTAAATGCGGGGGGCTCTAATTTATGTATGTATCGCATAAGAACCAATTATAAAAAATGTTAGCTCTTTTTTCTCATAGAAATTTAAAAGTGTAATTTTTTAGAGGAGTTATCCTCATTTTAAGCCCTTAAATTTATGAAATCGAAAACATTTTTACTGCGTTTGCCGCCTTTTGTGCTAATTAATTACTATGCCAAACTTGGTACCGATCCGTCAAGCGGTTTGGGCGTCAGTTGGGAACAAACATACAAAATGAATCATACATACCCACCCACAGCATTTTTTCTTTGTATATACATCATTATATTATATTATATTATATTATTTCTCAAAGATGTTTGTCGCTAAGCGATAACTCCCTTAATTCTTCGTCATAATTATTCAAGCATCATTTTAAAGCTTATGTTCCCCTTTATGGACGAAAAATAGACAACCACTTTAAAATACATGTTTTCATTACAAAAATTGATTAAAATACTTTTATATTATACTTCATACGGTTCCTAATAAAAGGCGCTATCTATTAACAATCTGTTTAACTGACATGACAGCTGATATTTAGATTTGTTTTCATTCTATATGTAAGTGTAATATTTCACGCAATAGCTCAGTTTTCCTATGGAAATTCGCTAATAATGCTAATGCTAATACTTCCATCCGCTGTTCTACAATCAACTCCTGCTAAAGCGAGTAACAAGTAAAGCTCATGCTCAAGTTTATATTGTTTGATTTATTCGTTTATAACAGCTGATTTCGTCCTTCAGCAACTCTGTGAGCCAATTAATGTTTTGTTTACAAATTTAGAATACGTTTGGTGTTGTTTCTGTTATTATGATAATAATAATGTACGTTGATTCATCTGATTCGTTCTGTTTTGTCTGTTTCCTGACATGTATGGAGAGCATGCGCATGGGCTGCCTTGGGTTTGAGTCTGTACTACTATTGCAATACAATCATAAAAGTTTAAGCTTATGTTAATTTACAAATATAGTTATACTGACGGTGAAATTTAAGTGAATTTTAAAGTTAAAAATTTTTACATTTTAGAGGTTAAAATCGTTGATTTAAATTGGATCTTTATTAAAATGTGTGATATTTGTTTTGTTTTTCAAAATGTATTTCGAGACTTTAAGTTAAATATTCAATGCGATACTTTTTCTGACTTGTCTGCTTCCTGACAAAGACATTTTAGTAGACTTTTACGTCGAATAAATCAAACAATACAATCTATAGATATATGATTTTTAATGGCACTTCAAAACGTGTTCTGGGGATTTGATGCTCATTCGATACTCCCGACCTTGGGTCTTACCATAAGGGAAAATGCAATAGCTCAGTTTTCCTATGGAAATTCACTAATAATAGGTCCGTAACTTTCCACGGAGACTTATTAGTATAACATAATCCTAGATTACTACCCAATAGGTGCTAATTGAATTGAATAAAGTGTAAAATATTACAGTCCAAATATAAATTATCATGTTTTACTCTTCTGTATTGCCAATACCATTTAGTGTAACCTTTAAAAAAACCTTACCATATAGTGTGTACTTGAACTCAATTATTAAGGCTCGGCAGACCTAACAGCCATTTTGGATTTCAACGCCCATAAGAGCAATGTTAAACATATTGTATGTTGGCTTCCTGGATTGTGTATTAGATTAATATTACAATAGGTTAATTACCCATTATTATTATTATGACTTATTTATGACTTACAGTCCAATAACATTGTAATTAAATGTATAAATGTGCCAATAATATATAGAAGACGACGCCAGTACAGGCGGAATTAAATCAAAGGATCTGAAGATGACGGTATAACCGTTGAAACCGGTCATCCTAACCAGGATACATTTTGGATTGTCGACGGAATGATACAAGGTAATTAACCTATTGCAATGTTAAACGCTTAATAAGATTACTCAAGTAATAAAGATCAGAAAATTATTCTGAATATGTCACTTTAAACGTTGGAACTGTCAGAATGTTATTGTGTTATTAGTTTTTATTTAATTTAAGTGCCTTTCAAGTAAAAGTGATCATACAAATTTTTGATTATTCATGGCGAAAAAGTATGCTTTATTGTGGACACATGTCGGCGCCGAGTTTATGTTCCTACTATAGTGTTTACTTTGCACTCTGGTGGTTATCACATTAACTTCGTCGGAATAGTAATACCAGAAAAACAAACATATCTGTTTGTTTTGAATATGTGTAAGAGAGCTGTGTTTTAATAAAATGTACAGATTTTTTAATGTATCCTGTAAATAAGAGTATTGCAAACTTCATATTGGCTTTTTGTGGCCGTTTTATGAAACCGCCCTATATTTGCAAGTGGGAGAATGAAGGGCTACTCAAATTCAAATCTAGTAGTGTATAGCTCTGCCACTTGGAGAGCTGTAGTCAACTCAGAAATATTATTTCACTCCTAACGAGCCTTAAATGAACAATAACTGTTTTCGGTCTTCCGTCGCGTCGTCTTGCGACTGTGTCGTGACTTCTAACCTTTACTTGCCAAAGTCGTGTTGGACATTTTATATCTTCAAAAATAAGCCACGTGCTGACTTTCAATAGTAATTATTGGTTTCGATATTTAAGCTCGATATATTTTCCTTAAATATGTTTTATTTTAATCAAAACTAATTAAAATTATGTAAGTACGAATCATAAATTAGATGTCGCACATTAGAACGAATTGGAATGAAATTTGGTACGTAGCTTCCTTTTAGGCTGTAGGTGCTCGCAACATTGTCAATGAAATTAAGTGAAAGTCAAAATTAGTAAAAACTATAAATTAAAACGATATATTTTAAGCTTTTTCATGTTAGATAGTAGTTTACAGGAATACAATTTTCAGTGCTTTTTTAAAAAGCGAAGCCTTTTTTTCATGACCACAGTAGGATACGCACGGGTATTCAACGAACACTTAAAAAGAATACAATTAGCCTACGTCAAAAAGACTGAAAATACTAACAACCACGGGCAACGCCGTACGGGTCAGCTAGTTGTTAATAAATATTAAACAAAATATTTTTCTTAATTTTTAAAAAGCCATTTGCTTGCATATTGATCATAGCTTTAACATGACATATCGTTCATAATTTTCCGAACGAAAATAAAGGAAAAATTTGGATTTTAATTTAACATTGGTCTTATGGAGTGTCAGCCAACATGGCCGACAGCTAGAGCCGACCCTTAACTTTGATTTGTCTATCCGTACAAAGCCGGATCGGGACAGCTAGTTATATATAAAGTTAAATTTATAAAGGTTTTGTTACATTTCACAATAAGTATAGACAAGTTTATACTGTGAAACAGTTTTTCCGATACCTAATTGGTAACTAACAAACAAGAAGTAGTTATGGTAACTCATATTTCTAATTAATTACAGACATTAACCTCAGAGTATGCTGGTCATATTGAATAATGTATTAAATCCAGTCAACTGAATGAAACATCTAATTTGTCTAAGTGACGCTTGAGACCTCATTTCATGTAATGGCACCTACAGCCATTAACACTGACTACATTGCTGGCCATTAGTGAATTTGATAGTTATTGAAACTGAATACTGTCGGGCGTGTAGGTTTATTAAATGGGTCAACAAAGGTGTGTGTATTCCCGTAATTGTGATATAGTGTCACGAACTAATGGTACAAAAGATACTAAATTATAATTCGTGAAAACTTTGTTTAGTACAATAACCAAGCTTCCTCTCTTTTTGAAGTGAAAACTTCCATAGCGACGTTGGGTATTTTTATTTTGTAGGGAGATAAATCGCCGTTTCGCGTCACGTCACGTAAAGCAACATTTTCGCTTAGACCGGTGTGTTGATTATGTATACCCTCTTATACATATATATATATATATACTTGTGTATAGTATATATGAAGAACAAGGACCGATGACAATGCAATATTACTTTTTTGGGTGTAGTAAGTGAGCACTGATCATGGTTCCCAGAACACGACGTGATTTTCACCCCCTTCAAAACGTCGGATTGATTTGAAACTTTGCACACTTATCAAGGACCGATGACAATTTTGTTGGGTGTAGTAAGTGAGCACTGATCATGGTCCCCAGAACACTTTTCGGGTGTCATTAAAAACTGTATATACAGGGTGATTCACGACGATATACAAAAACTTCGGGAGCTCATTAGTTTTGTTGGGTGTAGTAAGTGAACACTGATCATGGTCCCCAGACTAAAAAATAAGAAAATAAATAATAGTTTAAAAATCAAAAAAATACACTTTAAAAGCAAACCGAACTAAAAATTTTAAAATAATTGTAATTATTTTATTTATCTATTAACCAGGAAATAAAATATTAATAAAATCCAGCAGTTAATCATTATTCATTTTACACGCTGTAAAATTCGCATAGAAGTTTTCACTTCTATTGTGTGGTCATATGCACACCCAATTTTTTTTTTAATTTGTATGAGGAGAATTATTTCAATTGCATACCAACAGAAATAGCCGCTTTAAATTTTGTTCACTCGTAAATGTAAAATCAATTATTTATTTTAAATAGTTCAAAAACTACCTTTCTATTATAATTTAGCATAAATAGCTTAAATCCTTAGATTCATTGTAATACGTTGGAGGTATATAAGTTGTATTCTTATCAAATAAAGTCACATGATTGTATTTAATTATTAAGATTTAAATATCCTTATCATTACTATCCATGTAAAATATTTCATCTCAATCCATTAAAACTTACACGATAATTTTAATAAAAAAAGTTAAAATTACAGTACGAGCCAAAATAAACAGCACTGAAATTAAAACAGCTGTGGATGGTTTTTGGAACAGCTGATTGCATTGTTGATTGTTGCCAGACCACGTTGCTTGTTATTACTTTTTTGTATTTGGTTAGTTAACGTTGTAATAGTTCTTACCACTACAGAGAAAGCTTTTATTATAGAGCATTATTTTCAGTCATACGGAACAGGTCGTTCCGGTAGTCCTAGTTTAATGCGAACTGCTGTAGAGTTTCAAGAACTATTTCACAAACAACCGATAAGTATTACTGTAATGATAAGTGATGATGACAAGTTCACTGGGTAGTATTTTGACTCAGCGTTAAAGCTTTGTAGGCCGTCAAAATCGGTTTTTCAAATGAAAAACACGATACTGTCAGCAGATGACTTAAATGCTTGCGTATGGAATGCGGCCGCTATTGGCTAGCGATCTTGTCCCCGAGCCTCGAGAATAGTAGCGTGGTTGACATAGTGACGGCAGCCCCTACCAATAGCAATGAATACTTAACACTATGTGTGTTAAGTATTCATTGCCAATAGTTAGTGCCGTGGTGGGAGAACTCTTTCCCGCACCCCGCTGCTCCCTCGCAAGCATTCAAGTCATCTGCTGACAGTAGACGACTTCAAAAATCTGGCAGTCTCCGAAAATGAACATGTTGAACATCATTGAGCAGAATGTTTAAAAACTTTGGTGGATACCCTTATAGAGTACAAACTGGCCAACTTTTAAATGTAAAGGAAAAACAGACAGAATAGTTTCTAAACATGTTAGCAATGAACTATGAAAACCCTGGCTGGTTTTGTAAAAATTGTGTTCATCTAAACGGTTTCGTCAACAAGCAAACAACACGTTTTGTGATTTCCAACTTCCTGGAGCCACAACACAGTGAACGCGCAACAGGAAAAGTCATACTTGGTCTGTATTTAGTTGAAGGTGATAACAGGAATGCTGTTGCTCAAACCAGCACGGTGCAGAGAGAACATCATTCAAACTTTTCCAAGATATCTGGAGAGATGTTGCGTGCTTTTTGTTTTCAATGGTTCTAGCAAGATGGCGCCACCAATCACACCGCTGTAGCCACTATTGGTTCACTTCAAAATAAGATTGACAACAGAATGATTTTCCGAAGTACTAACTTTCCAAACACATCTCACTTCCCCGACCATTCAAAACCTTACGCTTATGTGAGGAGATTGATGAAAGAATGCTAAAAAATTTTCTAACATAATATAATAGAGAATTACTATTTTTTAAGTCGAAATCTTAAAATTAAATTTTCTAAGAACAATATCCAAAAATCATACTACATCTTTTTACTGAGAAAATTATTGTAGTTTTAAGTTATGAATCATTGCGTGAAAGCAAACAAAAATTTAAAACTTGCATTTACTAACCGATTTTCATTAAACTTAATAACGAACCAATTTTAGTGTCAATTTCGCACCTCTCAAGTTTTAAATTGTCAAACACACACACGTTTGATTTTATATGCAGAAAGATAAAGTTTTCTGTACAATTGTAAATTTGTATTGTAAATATAATGGAAGAAGTTATTGCTCATCAACAAAGTTAAAATCTATAAAATGCTTACATATATAAATTCCACATAAACTGTATATACAGCCGCCGTCACAGACTAAATTTTTATAAAAAGCTGAAAACATGACTGTGTCAAATATAGTGATAAAAACAATAGTGAAAACTAACCTACATATAAAATTCACACACACAATTTGAGCTAAACAGGTAAATTAAATAATTGGTAATATTATACGTGTGTAAATTAGCAGAGAAATGCACATCACTCGTAATTAGAACCTAAATTATGGCGGCGTACTTTAATTGACCTAATTAGCATTCAGGGCATTGTCATGACTTTGAAATGCAAACTGCAATTTGGTTCATTTTAAGTTATTTAATCGCTTCACCCATTATCATATTTAGTATTTGCATGTGAAATTCCAATCATAGTAAAATACATTAAATCTGGTACAACACTGTGTTACATTGTTTCAGTTATAATAAATAAAACTGTAATTAATGTATTCTGGAGTACGTCAACGTACTAATGATAATCACAAATTAATTTACAGTTCCTTGAATTAATTTCCTTATGACGCTCCTTTCATGATACTTCTCAATTGTAAAAGAAATAATTATTTGTTATTAATCTTCAGCGATTAAAAACGTATCTATTCTATAAAACCTCCTGTCATTCACGCAAACTCTGGCCCTACTGCGCATGCGTCAGGATCCAGGTCACCGCTATCCCCACCCACCCCAACACTCTACCCCGATCCAAGCGCCTCTGTCCTAATCAAAAGTCAGCTCTACTGAGCATGCGTCAAGAACCAAGCTACCGCTACCCTCACTGCCCTATCTCGATCCAAGACAATCTATCGCCAGTTCCATGAAAATATCAGAGTATACAATAATCTGTTTGCATTTGCTTCGCCGCCGGTGTAGATGGGAAGCGAGCGGTGAGACCTAGGGTTGGGAACACGGCGAGCAGCGGGTGGAGCCCTATAGTCAGTTCATTAAAAAAACTCCTTTCTAATTGCACTACACCAAAAAGAAAGCATATGAAGCATATGATTATAATATATTTTCTTAATACATTAACTTATTGCTTGAACCAATATTTTAAAGGAGCTTTCACAGCAGAAGATCTGAATGTATTACTAATTCACGGAAGGAATAATCCCCGAACAGAAGATTTCAAAATATGGTCCAATCTAGAAAGTGCTTGGTAATCTGTGAAAACTGGAACGCAACGAAGCGTTAGAGTTCCGTTTATTTAATTCAGAAAAATATGCCAATTCTGTACGTCGGACAAAACATTCGCTTTATAGATACAAGAATGATTTATTTTCACCTGGTTTTTTAAACTACATAAAACTGTTTACAATAATAACACAAGATACACACAGATCAAGTACTACGATTGCTATCTATTGTATTGCACTGTTCCTGCGCTTTCTGTTTGGATAAACTACGAATGTTTTATTATAATTTGAAATTTTGAAATGGCCGCCATTTTGAGACGGATTTAAGGAAAAAGTAGATTTTTTTTCCAAACTAGGTCTTTTACATTGATGAGTATCTTTAAAAACACAACTGAATGCCATTTTTGAGATATAAATTATTTACAAAAAGACAAAATGGTGGTTAGCTGATAAAAGTTGTGTTTCCAGAAGTTTTTTTATAGAATGTATTTTTTTATGTATTTCTTTATGTATTTCTTTATGTATTTCTTTACTCATAGGGCCACCCCAAATTTACGTGCGCGCAATACAGAATCACCATGCATTTACAGTTCTGGAAAAGTAGCCAATAAGATTGGATTTTGTAATTTTGTATAACATTTATAGTAAAAATGTGTTTCATTGAACTTTTCGAGTTTTCTGGACGAGTTACCAAGTATCAAAGGCCACCTGGCAACTATACAAATTACCAGTTTGCAGCACATTTAAAACAAATAAATCTCAATAATGGTTGTGGCTTTTCAAGTAATTTGCCCCACACCTCACCACAATATAGCCACCCCAACAGTTAATATTGTATAGAAATTCTTCCAGTTACATACTTTACTACTAAAGTTTAACATGCTCAGCTCACTTTTTGATTGATTTTGGGGGAACCAGACTGGTTATAAGGTCATGTCAAAAAAAGAATGTGCAGAATAATCTCCTATATTAATTTGTTTACATAAAACCCTACATAAATTTCATTTTAGTAAAAAAAATCTGAAAATAGTTATTTCCTGTAAAAAAAAACCAAACAAACAGTGCTTCCGGTTGTTTGATTTTTTTGCTAACGAACTCGTCCTAAAGATTTAGACAATTCAATTCAATTTATTTTTATTTCCTTTAATATAATACAGAAAAAGTGTATAATAACATCACGGAAATTGTGCCCACATAGGCTTAGCCTGTGCGTAGGCACGAGTCGCATCTAAAAATCTAAGTTACAACAAGGAAGACAATCAACGTGTGTTCCACATTTGGGCCAAATCGAACGTAAAATGCTGCCGTTATAGTGCGAACACATATACATATATCAAGTTTAAAATGCCACCAGAAAGCATGATCTGGAAACCATGATCGATGCATTCACTACTCACGACCTTAATTCTCACCATAAGAGTCACTGCAATAGCTCTCCTTTCCTACCTAACTGTCCGTTCCAACTAAAACTTGAAAATATTATATAAATTATTGCTACGCAAAATTAGTCGATTTGGTAAGTAGTACATAAAATACATGACCACTATAAACATAAAATATAAATGTATTATATATATTCTGAAGTTCTTAAAAGTTCCGAAAATCTTATAGGTTTTTAAATTTCTATTTTATTTATATACATTTTAATTTCTACTCAGTTGAAAAAAAATATGCGCCGTCTTCTCACGTCAACTGAAATCAAAATATTAAACAACTCGAGCCAATAAATACAACTACAAATATCGAGTGAGCTAATGTAATCAATTTGAGGGTATCAAAACTTATATAATTAATAAATATGCATTATGTCAAACACTTTAATTAGCATAATTATCACTATATGCCCCGTTTAAAGGATTGACTACTCAAATTTAAAAAAGGCAAAAAATTCAATATCTCTTACATCATAGAAGCAGTTTGTTGTAATAAATAGAAATTGCTTGATATGTTTACATAATTAACCTAAACATCGAAAAAAAATCAATTACGTGTTTCAATTAAACTAACCATAGCTGCATTTTAAATTCTTTAACGTACCCCTTCATTTTTCTGAATGCAATATAAATGGCTATATTTACGGCAGATTGCATAAGGACATTAATGAAGGCGAAATTGATTTAGACGATTTTTACGCTATTTGTTTATGTAAAACTACGATAACTTATCTATTAACAATGTAGAGAAGAAATAAAATCTTTTCGAACATAGGTTCGAACGATTGTGTTTACTGTATCAAATTAGAGAGGATATAGAATAGAGAGTTTGATCTATTCCCAATTGTTTCATTTACGATATTTATTAGTAATTTTATCTCCATAAATGTCTTAAATTCATATAAATATAACTTAATATTTATATTAAATGAAAATATAAATGTATATTATTATTAAATTGAGAAGTTCTCAACATTATAATTTAGCTTGTTTTGAAATACACTCTTAAAATAATGTCATAATATTTACTATAAATTATTATAGTAATTGTATTTTCCCCAATTTTATTAACTTTATCAAAATAGTAACTCAAAAATATAGTATATATAGAATAGTACACGAAGTGTGTTCAATAAAGTACTTACCACGTTAACGCCGACGGATTGCACCGTGGCGCTATCTATTAGCGTAGAAAAATAGCTAATTCCCAAACGTGTAATCTGCAAAAGACAGTGCAACGCTATGTTATTGTGCGATTTACTCTTTTATTTTGTACAGTGTGCATTATTGTACAAACTAGATAAGTTTTTTTTGCATATTTCAAATTTGTAATAATATTAAAATATTTCAAACTTTACATTCTGAGCTGTTTAGCTGTGTCATGTAAAACATGTCAAGAACTGAAATTTTTAATTTTATAAAAAAATGTATGACTATTATTTAGTGTTTGGTAATCTACAATCAACTTGAAAGTAAAGTACCATGGTAATGCTAGAAAATTGAGAATCTCAGATACAAACATAATTTTGAAAAACAACACTACGAATGTTTTACTCAACTGGTATGTACGTCCTGCCAGAGATTATTATTATTATTTCATTTTTAAAAGTATGCCCTGAACTATATATCTCAGATGTTATTAGAGATCTTAGGACTGCATGAACATACTGAAAAAAATACAAATGTGCATAGTATTAATATATTGTCCCATTAATATATTGTATAGGCCTATACATATAAATAAAATTGAAGTTTCTTTTTGTGGTTTAGAAATAAATAGGCCTACTTGTTTCTAAGCTCATGTGGTTATTCACACTTAACAAAATCTAAACACACATTTCTTTATTTTGTTGTCTGTCTGTTTGTTTGTTTGTCCGGGCTAATCTCCGGAATGGCTGAAACAATATTGACGAAACTTTCTTTTGTACGTAGAGGACTTTTGATAGATTAACCTAGGCTACGTTTTATCCCGTAAATATTTAAGGTTCCTATTGAAATAGTGTACAAATTATGGACAAAATTAGGGGTTTTGTGAACATAAGTGACCATTATAAATAAAACAACTGATTTGGATCAAAAACTTAACACTTTGACAAGATACTTTGACAAGATTCGCTGATTTAACCATTAAATATACTGTATATATAGGCCTATATATGTATATATTTATGTATATATGTGTGCGCACTCTAACGGACGCATTTTACGTCCGATTTGGACCAAATTTGGTACACACATTGGGTTTCTAAGTCGCTTGAACTGGTAGGCCTAGGTTAGCCAAAAAAATTGACCCGAAGTAGACCACATTTTTGACAGGAAGTACTATGTATGTAGGTGTGCGCACGCTAACGGACGCATTTTATGTCTGATTTGGTCCAAATTTGGTACACAGGTTAGTTTTCTAAGACGCTTAGACGAGTTCGTTAGCTAAAAAAATTGACCGAAACTACACCAAATTTTTGACCGGAAGTAACTTTATGTATAAGTGTGCGCACTCTAACTGACGCATTTTATGTCTGATTTGGTCCAAATTTGGTACACAGGTTGGTTTTCTAAGCCGCTTAGACGAGTTCGTTACCTAAAAAAAATGACCGGAATTAGACCAAATTTTTGACCGGAAGTAACTTTATGTATAAGTGTGCGCACCCTAACGGACGCATTTTATGTCCGATTTGGTCCAAATTTTATACACAGGTTGGTTTTCTAAGTCACTTGGACGAGTTCTTTAGCCAAAAAAGTTGACCAAATTGGCCAAATTTTTGACCGGAAGTAAAAAAAATTTGAAATTTTTCGTACTAGAAATAATTTTTTTTAAAGTTTTCTTTAAACAAATAGACATACAAAATAATTCTGCACATTTTGTTTTTTACGCGACCTTATAGCCCATCTTGTTCCCCCAAAAACAATCAAAAAGTAAAATACCGTAAAAGTACCAGAATTAAATCCACGGCTTTTACCGTGGTGACCTATGGCAATATATTTGGAACATGCTGGCAGCACCTTCGTGAGTAGATCAATTTCCCAAATACAGTAGTTGTTTGAAACCCAAAAACATATATAAATTTAATTTTGGAAATTCACTCAACTCACGTCAGCGGTTCAGCTGCATGGTCGAATTATTATTATTATTTACTAGAGCTGGCACGTGATTGCTTCGCACGGCAACTTCATTGCTCGATCCGTTCACATAGTTGTGAGCCTAAATTGTATGTAAAATGTTTTCCTCATGTAGCGTGAATAGACCGACCGTGAGGTGCGTATGGATGAATTTAGTTTCATTGGAATGACACTATTTTGCACCTAAAGAATGTAAGGAACATATCTTTTACGGGCTTTACAATTACCATGCAAATTTTAATGTTGAAAACTTGTTTATAGTGCCCTTGTTTGGTAAACTTTCCCGAGTGAAATCATTTAATGGGTAGTAAATACAATTTAAAATAAACGGTACCAGAAACTGGCACATACTTTCTCACAAACACATTTAAATTATTAAACAGATTCACTGTGACTTCATAATTGTATTAAAGTAGGAGAGGGGATACATTAAAGTAGGAGAGTAACTAATAAATATTATTATTATTAGCTGAATGAGAATTTTTAGAAAGATGCGGGTTTTTGCATATGGTAGGGTACATTATGGGCTACAAATAAGCCACATTTTATCAAAATCGTTAGTTTCAAAACATTGTTTCTGTCAAAAGTAGTATTTCCCAGTTAGCACAGGTCCATTATTTAATAGTTCCGTAAGAGGATCACCAACAAGGATTAAGTAAGGATTACTTCGTTACTAAGTTGGATCTCGACAGTTGCACGTCTCTCTAAATTAACTAAGAGATTGATCTGTTTTAGTGAACGAAACAAAAACGGTACAATTAAATTGAAACAATCTTCACAGTGCATTGTAACAAAATATTAATTTGATAATTAGAACAAGCGCTCCGTTTATGAAGGGACTTTGTTACCAAGGAGGATAATAATTTTCAGGAGATGGTAACCGTTAAAATATATAATAATTCGACCACGCAGCTGAACCGCTGACGTGAGTTGAGCGAATGTCCAAAATTAAGTTCATAGGCCTATGTTTTAGGGTTTCAACCAACAATTTGGGAAATAGGTCTACTCACGACGGTGCTAAATAGCTGCATAATGTTTCGCATGCCATTCCGCATATTGGAAATATTTTCAGTACACAATGCATTGCGTGCTTCGCCCGCCAACCCCGCGGCAGAATCCACCGTATGGCTTTGAACCGGGTACATTTAAGGTATTTCACGTTTTGATCGATTTCGGGGGAACCAAGGAGCTATAAGGTCGCGTAAAAAACAAAAATGTGCAGAATAACATCCTACATTTATATTTTTAGAATAATTCTAAAAAAAATAATTCTCGTAGGAAAAATCTCCAAAAATGTTTAATTCCGGTCAAAAATCTGCTTCCGATTGTTAGATTTTTTTGGCTAACAAATTCGTCCGAGTGATGAAGACAACCAACATGTGAACCAAATTTGGACCAAAATCTTACTTAAAATGCGGCCGTTAGAGTGCGAACACATACATACATATATACATGTATACATATATATTATGATTTTTAATGACACCGCAAAATGTGTTCTGGGGACCATGAACGATGCTCATTTGCTGCTCCCGACCTTGGGTCTTACCATAAGGGCCACTGCAATAGCTCATTTTTCCTACGGAAATTCGCTAATTAAATCACAGAAAACCCAATGTTATAATATTATATGCTAATATTATATGCTTGGAATTTGAACAATTTGTTTACCAAAAATAAATATCGCTCTACAATGTCTGCTTAGATTGGTCTGTGGCTAAATACCATGACTTTCAAGTATTCAACGTTAATAGAATTTCGAATTGTTTGCTTTTATGTTTTACATAGATATACATCTTACTAAAGTATTTACTACAATTTAATGTACTGAACTGTTAATTAAAATAAATATACATACAAGGTCAGGATTCTAAAGTCAGGATTTTTCCCCCAAGTAAATATACAGATATCCTTGGGAGGGAGGGGGTGTCATGCAAACTTGGCAGGAAGTTTCATTTTACGAGTTTGAACATTTTGAGTATCCCCAAAAATGGGGGATTTTGGGGGCAACTCAAAATATTTGAATGTAAACCCCCTTCAAGTGACCCCTCATTTTGAAGTGCTTACAAAAACTTAACGAATGGTGAAAACCACTCTTTTCTATCCAAAATGGTAGCCCGTCTGAGGTTAATGGTCTACACTTACATTAGTTTTCTTTAGGTAAAGTTACTGTCTGCGAAGAAACTGGGTTATTTGTTGATTGTGTTCTTAATCAGTTAGGAAATCAATGGACAAAGATTCCAATGAAGAAAGCACACTAATAAGAAGTTTGTTTGCATTGAATGACCTTAGTTCTGCGGACTTTCCCAGTTTAAACTACTAATACGGTTTAGTACAAACTAGCCCCTTCTTTTTTTCAATATCATCAGAATAGGTCATCCTTTAGAGTGGTAATGAAATCATTGTCACTGTAGTATTCATAAATTGTAGTAATGGTAATATTGGCTACCATTTTGGAGCGAGTGGGGGGCAAATTATATTTAAATTATTTTTATACTTACAGCACACAGTCCTTTTTTCTTTTATTTTCTTATTGGTTCGCTTCTTTATCAAGAAATATTAAACCTATACAGTATTTGTATTTTATTTCTTGCATTAATTGATGGGCGCCAATTGGTCAAATGCAATAAGGACGGGTTAAAACAATAGAAAAACCACTGTGAACTGTAAGTAAAAATAAAATTGTCTTGCAGTATGTTTGCGACTGCATCAAATGAGAACGCCTAAACGTATAAAGCTGAAGTTAGACGCAGCAATTCTTCTGGAAGGTTTAGGAGAAATCCACATTCGAAAAATTCAATTCGTTCAAAAGGTGTGATTGTGCGACTATTTCGTTATCTTTTGGGCACGTTTCTGCTTATAACGTTAGACTGCTAACACCTATTTTAAATTTGAGACATTGGATTCAATTAGCTGAATTCTTTAAAATGGCCAGTGAGGCGATTCAGTAGGTTGCATAGTTAGGAGTTATAACACAAAAGACGTGCCTTTTTTTTGGCTTATTGATTTTATAAACAGCTGTAGCTTTACAACGACAAGTTTTAGGGAAAATCTGAGACCACCTTGGCGATGGGAACCTTTAACTATCTATAACTTTCATATTTGAAATCTTTTGACTAAGGGGTATAAAATGCTAAAAACTTTTGATAGATTTGCTTTAATGTGTTTTTGGCCGTTATTGCACCTGGGAAAAATTTACAATAAAATAATGCATTCATTTATTTGGTAGAAATGAGACTTTTTACCCTGCAGACTTCTTACTTGAAATTTAGAATTTTATTTTATTTATTCTATTGTTAACCTCACAAGTCTTCAAAATCAACAAACCAAGAAGTGTTAAAAACAAAAAGACTCGCCGCTCTTCAACTCCATTGACACCGTTTATCCTTTTACGCTATTTGACACCTTTTTTACAAGCAATAACTTGCCCCAGAAAGACTGTAAACTATTGTTTTTCTTTTTGGACAGGCTATTGTGTGACTGGCGGGGGGGGGGAGCGTACTCGTAAAACGTACGACCAGTTCATTAACTATGTAAATCGAATTCTCCCCATAAATAATGATTTATGGTACCTCCCCTGCAGCCCCGTATGAACCTATAAACCTGCGGTCTGTAGACGTAATAAACACACAATACTCCATCTTGCGGCTTGTCAAATATGTAACATCCATAAACTCCCAATGACAAACACGGTTTACGACATTCATATACGAAAAGAAGTGTCACAAAACGCGCGAGAATTATGTTTTTAACACTCATCTTTCACTATTGACCACACACTCGCGGACAAGATCATAATTCTTGATGCCAACTCGAATGATTGTCTCTGTTGTAACCATTAAAATGACTTTTTTACTATACAATCCTGTTGCTTACAATGGGGTGATGCTTACACCACTCGTAATGTCTTCGTTTAATGAAGTGTGGGTTGCATTTTTCTGTATTAACTGCTTGAAAAACATTGTCACATCCTTGATTTATTTGTTTTTGTTCTATTATAATTGTATTCTTTATTTTATTGCATAGGAATGCGTGTTTTATGTCTTTCGTCTTGATTTGTTTACTTTCAGGCTTTGTTAGAAGTCATCGAAGTTATTAATGTTCTATTGCGACTGCGGGTAGGTTTATATGATGTTTTTGTATACCATGTGTCATTAAAAAACTTACTGAAAAATTAAATCCGGGATAATTACTACACAAGCTACAATAAAGACACAATAGTTGTCTGTTATAAATTATAATGAATAATTTCACATCATTTTGTTATCCTACCAAATGTTTGAACTGTTTTTCTATTCCATGTGTCAGTGTCATTAACAAACTTACTGAAAAATTGAATGCGGGATCAATTGTTATACAAGCTGTGAAAAAGACACATTAGTTCTCTGTTATAAATTGCAATGAATAATTTCACTTAATTTTGTTTTCCTATCATACAAGTCATTTCAATTGTTTTTGTATTCCATGTGTCGTTAACAACCTTTCTGAAAAATTCAATGCGGGATCAAAATTGTTATTCAAGCTATGAAAAAGACACGTTAGTTCTCTGTTATAAATTGCAATGAATTATTTCAGATAATTTTGTTTTCCTATCAAACATTTAAACTGTTTTTGTATTCCATGTGTCATTAACAAACTTTCTGAAAAATTGAATGCGGGATCAATTGTTATACAAGCTGTGAAAAAGACACATTAGTTCTCTGTTATAAATTGCAATGAATTATTTCAGATAATTTTGTTTTCCTATCAAACATTTAAACTGTTTTTGTATTCCATGTGTCATTAAAAAACTTTCTGAAAAATTGAATGCGGGATCGATTGTTATACAAGCTGTGAAAAAGACACATTAGTTCTCTGTTATAAATTGCAATGAATAATTTCGCTTAATTTTGTTTTCCTATCATACATTTCAATTGTTTTTGTATTCCATGTGTCGTTAACAACCTTTCTGAAAAATTCAATGCGGGATCAATTGTTATACAAGCTGTGAAAAAGACACATTAGTTCTCTGTTTTAAATTGCAATGAATTATTTCAGATAATTTTGTTTTCCTATCAAACATTTAAACTGTTTTTGTATTCCATGTGTCATTAACAAACTTTCTGAAAAATGGAATGCGGGATCAATTGTAATACGAGCTATGAAAAAGACACATTAGTCCTCTGTTATAAATTGCAATGAATTATTTCAGATAATTTTGTTTTCCTACCAAACATTTAAACTGTTTTTGTATTCCATGTGTCATTAAAAAACTTTCTGAAAAATGGAATGCGGGATCAATTGTTATACGAGCTATGAAAAAGACACGTTAGTTCTCTGTTATAAATAGTAA
>JAGFPH010000252.1:725497-738095 GCA_018207615.1 Philaenus spumarius | reverse complement strand
TTTTGTATTCCATGTGTCGTTAACAAAACTTCCTGAAAAATGGAATGCGGGATCAATTGTTATACAAGCTATGAAAAAGACACATTATTTCTCTGTTATATATAGTAATGAATAATTTCAGATAATTTTGTTTTCATACCAAACATTTGAACTGTTTTTGTATTCCATGTGTCATTAACAAACGTTCTGAAAAATTCAATGCGGGATCAAAATTGTTATTCAAGCTATGAAAAAGACACGTTAGTTCTCTGTTATAAATAGTAATGAATTATTTCAGATAATTTTGTTTTCATACCAAACATTTGAACTGTTTTTGTATTCCATGTGTCATTAACAAACGTTCTGAAAAGTGGAATGCGGGATCAATTGTAATACGAGCTATGAAAAAGACACATTAGTTCTCTGTTATAAATTGCAATGAATAATTTCACATAAATTTTGTTTTCCTACCAAACATTCGAACTGTTTTTGTATTCCATGTGTCGTTAACAAACGTTCTGAAAAATGGAATGCGGGATCAATTGTAATACGAGCTATGAAAAAGACACATTAGTTCTCTGTTATAAATTTCAATGAATAATTTCACATAATTTTGTTTTCCTACCAAACATTTGAACTGTTTTTGTATTCCATGTGTCGTTAACAAACGTTCTGAAAAATGGAATGCGGGATCAATTTATTGTAATACGAGCTATGAAAAAGACACATTAGTTCTCTGTTATAAATTGCAATGAATAATTTCACATACATTTTGTTTTCCTACCAAACATTCGAACTGTTTTTGTATTCCATGTGTCGTTAACAAAACTTTCTGAAAAATGGAATGCGGGATCAATTGTTATACAAGCTATGAAAAAGACACATTAGTTCTCTGTTATATATAGTAATGAATAATTTCACATAATATTGTTTTCGTACCAAACATTTTAATGGTTTTTGTACGTAAAATTAATTGTAAATAAATGCCACATTTTTTCAACAATATTTTTGTAGTTTTTATAAATGTTTCAAAAAGACTTGAAATTCCGAAATATCGTTCTGTCAATTTCGAAACAAGAAAAGGGCCAATGAGAAACTTAAGCTGCTGTCCATTGAAAGCAAACATTAGCCAAAAGGGCTTCTTTAAAGTTCTCTAAAAATATAGCCTATAAATCGTGGATGAGGTCAATAGAGGGATAATATATTCTAAGGTACTTTACATTTATTACACCAATTACATTAGTAGTAGCCTACTCCCTAACTTTAGAGATATATTATTATAACTGGCTGGCACCTGTGGCTTCACTCGTAGAGATGACTAAATAAACAAAAGGAATATCGGGTAAATATTGTGCCTTACCATTACACGAAATTTAAAAGAAACGATTTTAGATCTCAGTTCCATTTCCCAAAAACGCACTGTGAGTTTCGCCGAAATCGAGCTATGTAACCCTTTTAGGCCTACGTAAATTATTGGCAATAAACGCTAAAAAATCCCGTTTCCCACCAGTTGTTACTTATAACTGTCGATCAAACACAAAAATTACAAATCACAAATGTTTTAATTGTATTTAACATCTATGTGAGTAATGTTTCGATATATACAGTATATATGATTTTTAATGACACCCCAAAACGTGTTCTGGGAACCATGATCGTTGCTCATTTGTTACTCCCGACCTTGGGACCTTGGCTACTACATAAGGGCCACTTCAATATATCATTTTTCCTATGGAAATTCGCTAATAATAACAATTTTACACAACGGTGCACAAGTGTTTTTTAACGCAGACGCACTGCGAAAGTAGGCTGTGATTTTTAAATAACAATTATGTAATTTTGTGGCCTAGTTATGACGTATGCCTACATCTGCGTATCAGTGATTTCATTTCATGTATTAATGCTAACTTCAGAAATCCCATTACAATAATTTCATATAATACCCTAAAGTTTATTATCGTAAGTTGGTAGACATTTTTATTAGAAAGCCTGGCTTTTATTTCACCGCCTAAATCCGTCGGCGACGTCAATACAATTTTCTTCTCCTCTAATTTAATTTGATGAGGCCAGCCTTTATCCTCCGTTTCCATTTATTTTAGTCCAGCTCAGTGTCTTTATAGATTAGATTTTCTGGTAATGTAATCAAAAGGAATGATCATCGCAAACGCTTTCCTTTAGGCTATGTAATAATTAAAACTATTTGGAGGGTTTAAAATAATTATAATGACAATATTGCCCAAGCTTAAGTTGTATTTATATTCTAAAATATATTTGATCTATGGGGCTCAGCCCCCTGCTAGCTTGAATCGTGGAGAAGCAAATGAAAACAGATTATTGTATAATCTGATATTTTCATGGAAATTACGATTGATTAGGACAGAGGCACTTTGATCTAAGTAGAGTGGTGGTGGTAGCCGTGACGTTTTTCATCATCACCTGACTAGAGAATTCCACCCCCAGCTCGCTTCGCTCACCAACCACCGCGGTGACTCTCGGCGAAGCAAATGCAAATAGATTATTGTATACTCTGCTACTTTCACGGAAATAGCGATTGTTTAGGACAGAGACACTTGGATTGGCGTAGTGTGTTGGGGGTAGCTGTGCCTGTACATAATGTAAGACAAAGATCGAAATAGACACTCACCAACACCAATAATTGGATTACGGCGATTTTGTAATTTCACCATTAATATGTTTAAATCATCAATACTCAACATTTCAAACAAACGTTGATAGTGTAATCTGAAGGAAATAATCTAAATGTCTAATTCCGTAAACCCAAATTTGCAAATGAAATTGTGAGCGAACGGTAGGTCGTAGAATGCTGGGAGAGGTCTCATTTTAGAAATCTGGGCATGACGTTTTGGGGGAAAATATTAATTTTTGTTAATTGTGTCACGTAAATTTGTTACGGTAAAATAAGTACCATTTAAATAGGATGGGAATATGTAGGTGTAAATCAGGTAGCTTTAGTGTTAAAAACAGGTGATTGTATATAATAATTCCCATTTAAACAGCATGGGAATATATAGGTGTAAATTAAGTGATGTTTGTGTTAAAAACAGGTGATTGTATATAAATTTGAAAATTTAGCTAAGGCTATCATAACAACACCTTAATGTACAGTTTTATGATGTGTTTTGTATTGTAGGTGTGTTTTTGTTTCAAAGTGAGAATTAAAATAGAAGCTTAGGCTATATGATTAAACACATTATAAAATTATTTCAACTGTACTTTTTTACTGTAATGAATAACGCTGGAAGACCACCTCGCAAAGGTAGGCCATCACGAAGATGTATTGCTCTTAGAGATATAGCATATATATAGGGGCTATTGCTCCTACAAGCCATTAGTATAATATGTAATACCAGATGTTTAAATTATAATAAAGTACGTTGTTTCGTAGATTTTCTTTTACATAAACTGTTGGTTGTGAAGGACATGCCTTATTATTACCTGATTATAAATTTTCCATGTTGGTTGCTATGGTAATAAACGTAAATTCTTTCGAGAAACATGTTTTGGTTCATGTAGGGCCTAACTTAAAATAATTGTGTTTTATCAGTTATCTTATATATTTAAAAAATTCTGTTTTTCTTTTCCGAGTCCGTTCGGCTCTTCTACCCGACCGATTTTCATAATTGAGGTCTTAAATTAAAGGTATGCACGCCCAGATTTGCCATCAAGCATTACAAATCATGTATCTTTCGCCTTACAAACGTTATAATCAAATGCAAATTTCTGCTGTGTATTCCTTATGGGGTTTTTTTTTTTTTTGGTTCTTTGTCCACTTTACGTTCGTATACCGTCCATCCGATTGCTTTGAAATTTTGCATAGTAACACAGGTTAACCCTAGGAAGGTTTTAGGCCATTTACCGAAGTCCTAGGACATTAGGGCTACGCCCCAGTGGCCCTCAAAGTTTCAATGTTAATCTTATGGAAGAAAGATTTCTATTGATTTTATCAGGGACACAAAAACAGCTGTTCGTATGAAAAGCTTAAAACAGCTGATTTTGATCAACAACTGATTTGGATCGAATCAGTATCAAATGTAGTATTACCTTATTGAGGTTACATTGACAAACTAAAAACAAACACAAACAAAAAATCAACGAAAAATGCTAACTATATTTTAATTCAATTCAAACATTGATTGTTACAAACCTATTATATATAAAACAGCTAATTTGGATCAAAAACTGAACATAATCATTCACAGATATGTCAAGTCTTATATATTATCAACCGTTCAGCCGCTATTCACCCGAGAAGGAGCTCTGGTATACAATCCTTCAAATTCCCCATGTTAATCTTATGGAGATAATGTTTAATGAGTTTGAGTCGCTGCCAGATAAAACAACTAATTTATGCTCGGTCACCTATGTACAAACGAGCAAAAGATTAACGAGATTCTTTATCGAATTTTCCACCTGCGAGCGAAGCGAAGCAGCCATCTGAGGCCGAAGGCCGAGCCGGGGTTGGGACGCGGAGCGTCCAGGGGCAGAGCCCCTAGTTTTATTTATAATAGAGTTTTAAATTATAATTCAGGATGCGTTTTTCGTTAAAATTTTGTTTGTGTTTGCTTTTATTATGTTGGTTGTGGAGAATAATTAACTGATTATTAATTTGCTAAGTTGATCGCCATGATAGTGAATGTAAATGCATTCAATAAGTATTATTTGGGTACTGTTTAATTTATAGAAAATTTAATGCTCTTTCAAATGGTATTACTTTTTATGTCATAACTACATTAGTGTGGTTTTTATCGTCAAACTAATAGTACCAAGTCGTGTAATTTGAAAAATCACAAAATACACCATGACAGCTAAACGGTTAAGGTCAGACAAAGGCTTATATACACTTTTTTTGTTCCTTTTGATAAGTAGAATCAACTGTTAAAATTAATGTAGTCAGTAATGACTCACCCTGTATAGCCTACTTACGTTCTGCAAATCATATTTTAAAAACATCTACTTCACAAGACATTATAATTATTGATTGAAGTTGTAAACATAACCCCAAAGTATATATAATTTACGCTAGGTGTTGTTGGAGTATTATAGGTGATGTGTGAGGTCAGCTGTTATTCTGTTACTCACGTACGGACTTACACTCGCTTTTGTAGGAGTTGATAGAACATAATATTTTTACTGATTTGTTTTCATGATAATTCATCGTATACAAAGGTTATAAGTACGCAAATGCCGTTTTGCATTATTGTATCAAAATATTCCGCACATCTTATTCATAATGAATCTGAAACTAACAACATTTAAAATAAATCGCAGATGTCACAAATCTATATGCAACAGTTACATATACGTGTGGTGGAAGCAGTAACCGCAGGCAACATGGCCGCATGTGTTTGACGTTGATGTCCTCTCAACCGAAGTACAATACCGAGCTCTGGAAATGTTTGACAAAGCTTAATGTCAACATATGACATGTATCCCTTCTCTGACAGTTGCATTTGTAATGCAAGTATTTTCAAAAATCCAAGCTCGACTTTCCAACAGGGAAGAGTTCAACCAGTCCACAGATCAATCAGCCCAAACACGGCGAGGGATCAACCAGTCCAAAGAAATAAATAAAATTAAAAGGTTTGGGTTAGTTGAGCTTTGGACCAATTGAACCGCTTATTTTAATAAAGGTTCAATTGGTCCAAAGTCTAAGCAACCGAATACAACGCACGGGTCAATCAGCCCAAACTAGCGTTCGGCTCAATCAGTCCAAAAGTGTAAACAAACTAATGCAACGCCCGGTTCACAACTACACTCAGCCAAATAAAGAATGACGTCCGAGTTGTTAGTCAAGTTCTTTGCATTTATATCTAAACTAAATGGATATAAATTTGTGTTATTATTAATGTATATACAATGTTTATTCGTTTATTTTTAACATCTTTGATAAGCAACAAATAGTTTTTTGTAAATAAAATACACATTACTTAGGCCTACTTCACTTGTTATTTTATAATCCAAATATTTCAATAATATTATTTATTTTTAACAACAACATGTGACTATCTTATCAGACATTTAAATCTGCTTTGAGAAATATATCAGATATATAATAAATAAATATGAATCTTTGATTAGATAATTATTTTTACTATAGCCGCCTTTCTGTAGAACTTATTTTTTAATTAATATTATTTTTTATGTAATTATTCCACTTTGCTGGATTTATAAATAACTTTATCTTATTTCTAAGACCAATTTTAAGGTAGTGAACAAACAAAAAGAGTTAGTTTTAGCAGTTTGCAAATTAGATAGTTTTGATTACCTATGTGGTTTTTTATACAAGTAATTTAAGGAATGTAACAAATATTAACTTACATGAACGTCTTTCGTTTTGTAATATTATTTTTGATGTAGGTATTCATACGCATTTGTAGTACTCAATTTCATTAATAAACGTTTTCGAGTAAGTTCACCTGCAATTTTCGTCGACCTAAACTAAATATCAGCTCTAAGTATTAAAAGGAAGGCCTAGTCGTATAACTAATAACGAAAACAGAAAATCGGCCAAACTAAATGTGCTACGCTTATGGAGGTGATGTTCATATTCGGTAAGGAGGTGATGCCAATTATTTATTCACCTTAACCTATGTTTTATTCTGGATTATTTTTTGGAAAATTTATTATTTAATCAGTGATATTTAGTGCATGCATAAACAGTAAATACCATTTTGATGCTGAATTTTAAACTGTAAAAAATGCTTTAAAATTAATATACCTTGTTATCACTTTCCATTGCCAGGTTTAAAAAAATATTTAATTTTGATTTTGCGTTAAAGCTCTCAGGATGGTTATTGTTTTCAAACATAATGCACATTCACAACTTAAATAGCTATGGTTTTGTTAATTTACAAGATAATGACTTTCAAATTCATTTCTCAAGTTAAGAGAAATAGTTATAACGGGCTGCTTTAGTTTGACCGATTTTCAATACATAGACTATATTTTAAACTCGTTATCGAAATTAAAATCATGAGTTTAACTTCTTCTATGTATAGTTTGAAGGCGTTGTCTCATAAATTGACAAAATCTGCGATATTGAAGAATAAATGTGCGTTTTGTTCATAGAAAATGTCCATAAGTGTAGGTCTAATTTGGTCAATTTGCAATATATCGAATTCAAATGTAGCATAGCCATTAAAAGCATATTGTGAACGTATATAGCCTATACAAGTGATGGGCAAACTTTTGTAGAAGGGCCAGAGGGGAAATAATGTTACCTAGGAGAGACAACAAAGTTTAGCCTATTAAACATTATTGTCCACTGGAATTATTGTTTTTAGAATCGGGAAGTTTTTCTTAGCTAGCTTTTTTCAAATAGAACTAATTGATGAAACATTTAAGATGATCCCAGCTATCATCTTATAATTAAATTTAATACTAATTACAAATAAACACGGGATTTCAAACAGTCCAGAAACATCGGAGAACCAATCAGAATAGAGGGCAAACAGTATGCGTAACCGTGAACTTGTAGCAATGAAAATATCTGTGACAGTGACAAAAAATATCTGTAACTGTGTCTGGCTTGTCACATTTAGAAAATCACAGTCGCAGAAGTTTATAATAGTGGTTTCTTATTTAAGTGTATCACATAATATTATGTGGGTGTTTGAGTTAGTATTGTTTTACTACAAAAAATGTTTTGCTATTATAATCGTAAGGTTTTAAAAGACTAAATAAGAAATAATTTTTCAAAAGCCTATTGTTTTTGTTATGAAAGCATCTAAACACAATTTATGGATATGTTCAAGCAATTTGATTTTGTTTTAAGTTAAAATCTGATCTAAACAAATAAATACAATGTGGTATATTTGTAATAATAACAAATATATATATATTGATTGTTTACATTTTAGTATGACTAGGGGCTCTGCCCCTGGACGCTTCGCTCGCAGTTGGAAAATTCGCTAAAGAATCTCTTTAATCTTCTGTCAACTAAAATTATGAAACCAGGTTTAAATATATTAACAGTAATTGCAAGATTAAATATAACCTCAAATACATGCTTTAGAAACGTGAGAGGCTTTCATTACGATTTTAGTCCTAGTTCTACTATCTTCTGTCAACTAAAGTTTTGAAACCAGGCCTAAATATAGTAAAAATTATTATAGGATTAACATAACCTCAATACTATGTTTCAGAAATGAGCCTGGCCTATATTTCAAAATTGACTATTGAAATATATCCATCTTTGCCAAGTTTACCTTTGTTTTTAGAAAATAAATTGTTAAATTAGGCCCAATTTATTTTAATTCCAACGTGCTAAAACAGTATAAATTAGCTTGTTTTTAACAGTATTCAATGAACAGCTGATAAGACAGTATAAATTGGCTTGTTTTTAAACAGCTGTTTTTATCGCTTTATTTACTATTTCCTTGTTATTTTGTAACCACATGGCAACCCATAAGACCCTATGTTAAAATTTTTCAACTTTTAAATTGGATTTTATCAAAAATTGCGTTCTTACACGAAATACTACTATACCGGTATGGGTGTACTTAAAAATCAAAACTACACCTAAATACAAAATTTCTTTAAATTCGTTAGAGCCGTTTTCGAGATCCGCGACAGATACAAAGATAGATAGATATAAAGATAGGTACAAGAATTGCTCATTTAAAGTAACTAGGAGCTCTGCCCCTTGGACGCTACTCGTCCCAACCCCGCCTCAGATGGCTGCTTTGCTTCGCTCGCAGTTGTAAAATTCGCTAAAGAATCTCGTTAATCTTTGGCTCGTTTGTACATAGGTTTGTACAATTATGAAACCAGGTTTAAATATATTAACAGTAATTAATTATAACCTCAAATTCATGCTTTAGAAACACGAGAGGCTTTTATTACGATTTTAGTCCTAGTTCTACTATCTTCTGTCAACTAAAGTTTTGAAACCAGGCCTAAATATAGTAAAAATTATTGCAGGATTAACTCAATACTATGTTTCAGAAATGAGCCAGGCCTATATTACAAAATTGACTATTAGAATTTATCCATCTTTGCCAAGTTTACCTTTTTTTGACAAGAAAAATTGTTAAATCAGGCCCAATTTATTCTAATTCCAACGTGCTAAAACAGTATAAATTAGCTTGTTTTTTTAACCATAATTAAAAACTATCCAATGAACAGCTGATTTTAGTATAAATTGGCTTGTTTATAAACAGCTGTTTTGATCGCTTTATTTACTATTTCGTTGTTATTTTATTTTGTAACCAACATGGCAACCTATAAGACCCTATGTTAAAAATGTTCAACTTTTAAATTAGATTTTCTCAAAAAATTGTCTTTTTACACGAAGTACAACTATATGGGTGTACTTAAAAATCAAAACTACACCTAAATACAAAATTGCTTTGAATTCGTTAGAGCCGTTTTCGAGATCCGCGTCAGATACAAAGATAGATACAAGAATTGCTCATTTAAAGTAATAGGATAGGATAGGATAAACGATTGATATAATGTTTGTCAAATTATGAAAGCTTAACAATCCTGGAGTCACCCTGAAGTTAGCTAGGACATTTGGCAGTTATAATGCTACCAAGTCGTTTTTAAATTGATCTCTTCCAGTACAGGGCTGCTAGAAAGTGGGTCACCGTGTTTTGGTCTCAATCTACTAAAACCAGTGCTGGTTCTAGTCCGGAACAGGGGGCAACTGCCCTCCTCCCCAGTTTTGCCGGGATTTCAAGAAATTTTTATTAAGAGCTTAGTTTGGTGACAAAAAAATATTTAATATATTTTGACACTTGAGAGTTTTTATTCTGAAAGAAAAAGTCAATACCAAAACTCAGTCAGTTTTTATTGTCAATTGCTGATCCCTAAACACGATTGAACTGATGATTACAACTATTATTTTGATATTTTGGTTATTGCTTACTCGATCAATATAGTTTAGTACGCTACAAACTCTAATATAAATTTGTACATACATTTTTAATTATATCTGTCCTACCTGCTTATGAGCTTACCCTCATAAATTATTTTTTGGTACTGTGCAAATATGTATTTTACAATTGGATTTAATAGTCTCAAGGAGTGACAAAATATACATTTTGTATTGTGACAAAAATATTTTAATTTATATCCTGAGCCTGAGCTATAAAACAGTTGCTAGTGTAGGCCTACACACCACACACCTCTCAGTTCTATTTTGAATTTTTACAGTTTGTCAAAAACCTTAAAGACTACATTTGTAGGCTATATTGTGACAATCATGATAGAACATATTTTGAATTATTATATCTGTGCAATCAGACTTTGGGACACTGCAACACCTATCCCTTCAGTTTTATTTTGATTTTTTCCAGTTGGCTCAACTAAACGTTAAAATAGTCCAGTCCATGGACAAAGTATTGTTTAGCCTCCTAACCAACATGAGATCCATATTTAAAACAGTAATCCAATACAAGAAAACTCTTTTTTTTAACCAATAATTAGTAAAACATTTATTTAGGCTACATTTATCAAAATAGATTAGTAGACTATTGATTAAAGTAGGCTACCTATACTATAATGATAATATCCCACTCCAGTATAAAGGGTTTTAATTATAGATTTTCAAACAAGATCTTCATAATTAAATTATTGCAGTTGAAACTTTGGAATAATTATGAAGTAGGCGTACTTGTGTACTGTATGGAGCCATCCGTTTCTGAGTCTAAAAGGAATTAAAATAACACATTTTCTAAAAAGACAAAGTCTATTTGGCAAAATTACAGTAGGGTAATCTATGTTATTTTTTATTTAAGTTTGTAAAATCAACCTATTTATGCTGACAAACTGGAAACATTCTGAGACTAGTAACTCAGTTACCTTAGGTTTATATAGGCCTACTGTTATATTTGTCTATTTACATTGTAGATTACCAGTTTTGTAATTTAGCCATTTATTTATGAGAAAATAACAGAAGTTATAATTAATTGTAAATCAAACTTCTTCCTTGATAGATCGCAAAAAGTCCAAAAAGAGGTATCCATAGACTACACAATTGTCGACTTTAATTCGTTCTTTACGAAAAATTCTGAACTAGCCGTGGTTCTATTATAGTTCCTTGGAATGATGAACCGCCCCATCAGGTTTATCCTCTAACCCCACCTATGAGTTAAAGTTACAGTAATTACACATGAATCCCATTGTTTTAAATGGAAAAGGTTTACAACATTTGTTAAAAACAACCATTTTTACAGTTCTTGTTTATTATGATTTTTGTAAAGAATAATTAACATTTACAAATGCAAAGTCAATATTGTAATTAACAAATTTCATTTCTTCAAACAAATATAGCAGTTTAAAATGTTTTTACAACTAAATTCTGCAAATACTTTTGCAAATTATGAAAAAAATTACACCATTATTCACTTATGTTGACAATAGAAACTGCTTAGTTTGTTATTAAATTACAAATTAAAAGTATGTAATACAACATTGACTAGGTATCCTATAGTTTTAAATTATATGTAACAGTCTAGTACCCTAGTACATTATAGCATTTCCACACTTAGGCCCTATTTATGTAATTACATTTAAAATATAAGTAATGCAAAAACATCGGAAATTGACAAGGACAATTATACATTGTCTTGTCTTCAAAAGTTATACATCATATTATTCTTTGGTGTATTAGGTAGGCTATTATTTCTGGCTAGCTATAGGCCTCTCTCCTAAAATACTTAAGACTGATTGAATAATTGCTAAAAATGAAACAGAAGAATGTAAATCAGTCAGAAATTGATATTGTGCAGAAGCTCTAAACAATGTTTCATTAATTTAGGGTACACAACAATCAAGAAATTAGAATATGAACTCTTTTACTAACTTAATCCCTATCATAAACCTAACCTGTTTTTCCTTTGAAAATAGGCAAACAATTATATCCTAATATAATTTTAAATCTTGTCTTTCCTTATATAACCAACACAACTCGTCTTTCCTCATAAGGAAACACTTTAAACCTAACCAGTATGAACTTTATTCAGTCTTACCTAACCTATCCATAGTAATTCATATTTTATTGAGAATAATGAAACATTTCTAATTTAACCAGATCTAACCTTAATCCAGTCTACCATAACATAGAAGAGCATTACTCTGTTATTAAATAAATTTACGAAAAACTTCTAACCCCCCAACCTTCACCACTTCTCTTCACATTTAATTTATACTAACACATCTATCACAAATTTAACACATAAGATGTGATGCAATGTTATGTAACTATAATGATTTTATTTGTTTATTAATCTAGAGACAAAATTGTTACAGTTTATAGATCTCTTGTCAACTAATTTACATAAAATCTGTAAAAAATACCAAAAAAATTTCTGGTATTGTAGGTAAGCATATCGTGTTTAGTCATTAAATACCTAGTTTACATTTTGTGTAGGGCCTACATCAAACATTCAAAATTGTATTGGTTGCTTAATACTGTTGGTATTTTTTCTTGCCTTTATAATGTTCTACAATGCTCGTCAAAGGATTTAAAAGTGTCCAAATAAAAGGATACACCATGTAAAAATAATTAAGCTACAATATTTTCAACAAAAACTATTTTACGAATAATGAGAAAGAATTACATATTTCCTTATAAGCTCCTGTCTTTTGTACG
>JAGFPH010000252.1:650024-724216 GCA_018207615.1 Philaenus spumarius | reverse complement strand
AATACAACACACTTTGTTTTCACAATTATTAGTTACATTTCGTGATACAAACCATTAACACTTTTTTTCCAATTTCAGGGAACAAACCAAGTTTGTTTTCTGACACGTTCAATACAACAAACACCTTGTTTTCACAATTATTAGTTACATTTTGTGATACAAACCATTAACACTTTTTTTCCAATTTCGGGGAACAAACCAAGTTTGTTTTCTGACACGTTCAATACAACAAACACCTTGTTTTCACAATTATTAGTTACATTTCGTGATACAAACCATTAACACTTTTTTTACAATTTCAGGGAACAAACCAAGTTTGTTTTCTGACACGTTCAATACAACACTTTGTTTTCACAATTATTAGTTACATTTCGTGATACAAACCATTAACATTTTGTTTTTACAATTTCCAATTACATCTCAGGGAACAAACCCAGCTCCTAATGGCTTTGACTAATGGTGCCATTTAACCATATCTGGTAATGCATTTGTCAGTACTAGCTTTTTCTGCAGTTAAATTGTTGTTCTGTTGTCACACTTCCTACAAATTTTAAGGTGGTAGTTTTTAACATCTGCATTTATTTAAAAAAGTTAGCCTTTTGTAGTGAAACTAATTATCTGAAATTTTTTGAACCATTAAGAAATATTATAAACTGATAATGCAGGTTTACTGCAACTTTAAAACACTATTTAAATCAAAGTAACCTCACAAGTTCAGGAAAGGTGCGCTACTGGATATTTGTATTGAATTGCATTGACGAAATGTGTAGGTAAGTGTTTCATTAATGGACTGCCGGTTTTATGAAATTGTGGGTGTTTCACAAACAAACTGCAGGTTTTAATTGCAACATAAAATTTTGACAATTATTAATTCATGTGATATTTCTTTAAGATACTATTTAAATAAAAGTAACCTAACCAGTATAGGTTTGCAAGTGGATATTCATATTACATTGCAATTAAGAAATATGTGCATAAGTATTTTAGGAATGACAGTGCTGTATATTGAGGAAATTATGAACTCTAAATGAGTCATATTATATATGCTACCTACCTGGTAATGTATTTATCTGCACTAGCTTTCCCTACAGTTAAATTGTTCTGTCTTCATACAATTTCCTCCAAATTGAGATAACAATATGGTAGTTTTGAGAATTGTTTTAAAGAAGCATTTATTGATATAATTTAAATAAGAGTAATCAGACCAGTTCAGGAGTGTTGAGTGACTGAATATTTGTATTGAATTACAAGGGTAGGTATTTAACAAATGAATATTTGAACAATGTAGTGTACCAGTAGGTCAGTTTGAGGCAAAACTACAATTTTTTCATTGCTGGTCGAATTTATATTTTTGCAGATCCCCAGGTTGTGCATTTCCCCCATTTTCTTTTGCAATAATTGCTAAAGAATAGTTTTAATTTGTTTAATTGAATTATATTAGTCACTAAACGAACTATTTAACTAGGGAAACCCATCTTTTTAAGGTGTGGTAACTAATCTGGCAAGGTTGTAAATCGCACAAAACCAAAATATCACCCCTCCAGCGCACTGCGCAAAAAGTGCGGAGCTAGGAAAACTCATAAAGGTGTGATAAGTAATCTGGCAAGGTTTTAAATTGCACAAAATATCACCCCTCCAGCGCATTGCGCAAATAGGAAGACCCATCTTTAAGGTGTGATAACTAATCTGGCAAGGTTGTAAATTGCACAAAAAATAAATATCACCCCTCCAGCGCATTGCGCAAAAAGCGCGGAGCTAGGAAAACCCATTTATAAGGTGTGATAACTAATCTGGCAATATTTTGAATTACACAAAAACTAAATATTACCCCTCCAGCGCATTGCGCAAAAAGTGCGGAGCTAGGAAAACCCATCTTTAAGATGTGATAACTAATCTGGCAAGGTTGTAAATTGCACAAAATATCACCCCTCCAGCGCACTGCGCAAAAAACATGGAGCTAGGATAACCCATCTTTAAGGCGGCCCTGGTTTAGGTTGTTGTTCAGCTTGTGTACTGTACTTAGAAAAAATTAAGTTGAATTATTTCTGTCGTTTATAAGTGTACAGTCATGTTAAATCGATGAATATTAAGGTACACTTGAAACAAATACTTGGCAATTTTGTGACTTAAACTATTTGTTAGTGCTCGCCTACGAAAACGAGCCAGAGCTTGAAAGTATAGGCTGTAGCCTAATACTTTCTATTCACACTATTGCAAACAATAATTCCTCTAAAGTATTTATGTACAGTATCTACACCATTGATCAAATTTTTTAAATGTGCAGAAATTTTTATGGAATGAATTTAAAACTAGAGTTGTTTAAAGATTTCACTCAAAATTAATACTATTAAAATTACAATGTAGTAGGCCTACAGCAACCTATACTCAAAATATAATTAAATATGGGTTGTTATTAGAATATAATCTCATTTTGTATATGAAGGTACGTCAATGTTTCATATACATAATAATTTTAACAAGGCAATATATTTTATTCTATATAAATAGGCCATACAAATACATAGGCAAATAATGTCCAAAATGAATTTTTGTATCATAATTATATTAACATGCTATACAAATTAAACATAATATGGCTATTTTTAGTTTTAAAAATGTTGTATTGGTTAGTTTAACGTGTATTGAATTTAACAAAATAAAATCTTTTAAAAATATTATATGGGTGTTCATGTCTTCTTTTACATAAATTTTACTTAAAATAAATTATGCTTATTATAACGACCACAAGCGTTTTATAATTATTTACTAAAAATCCTTTTACTGTAGTTGTATAACAAGCAATAATATTATTACGTTTGTAAAAAGACTTGACGTCAAGGTATTGCATGTTGTTTACAATAAGTGATCGTTCAAACTGTTACTAGCAGACAATAACAGATATTTTTCTGTCACTGTCGCAGATATTCTCATCACTATTATATTCACGGTTACGCCTACTGCTGTGTCCTCTATTCTGATTGGTAGACTTTTTGTTGTTATACTTTGAATTACTATTTAGTCGAGCTGGACCATTTACAATCTGGACTTTATTAAGACATCCCCTTATCTACTCGTCGAGACAAAACATCAGATTCACATCTCATATGTCTATATTTACTGTAATACCCGTAAAAATAATATAATAGTTCTAAGGTTTATTTTTTAAGCTGACTTTTTATCATTTACTTCCAAACAAATAGTCCAATTTATTTGAGTTACCACTTCAAACTGAAAATAGGCCTACCCTACATCACATCAAGAAAATTAATTAACTTTTGCTGAATTAAAATAAATATGCACTTTTGTATATCTAATAATTGTAACACAAATGGTTACTATAACGCTTTCGCGTTCGTTGTCTATTTTTTTATAAATATATTTTCTACTTTTAGTTACGAAAAAGAACATTTTACACTTAAAATACATTGTTCTTATTTTGTATATTGTTCTAAACATAATTTATTTAAACAAGTCTTGACTTAAAAGTTAAGAAAAATGCTTGTTACAATTAACCATGTTTTCTAAACACGGTCTTTGTTTTGTCAAATTTTGAAAAGAAAAGCACAATATTTTTTTAAACTTATAATATAATCGTCGAAGAAAAGAACATTTTACACGTAAAATAGGCTACATTGTTCTAGTTAGTTCTAAACATAAAATTTATTTAAACAAGCGTTGACTTTAAAAGTTAAGAAAAATGCTTGTTAGAACAACCATTTTACTAAACATGGTTTTTATTGTTTAACAAATTCAGGAAGGAAAAGCACAATATTTTTTAAAAACTTATATAATCGTCGAAACAAAAAACCCGTCAAAATCTGTTAACCTACACCAGGTGTTCACATCTCAAATGTCTGTTTTTACCGTACTTATATTATGCCTGTATAATACAAAAAGGCATATTTTTTTAAGCTGACTTCAATTTATTATTTACTTCCAATGAAATAGGCCTATATATAGTCTACCAATTTATTTGAATAAGGCCCATCACTTCAAACCGAATAAGTTATAGGCCTACATCCAGAATAAAAATTGATGTTATTTCTTTTGCTGAATTTTAAAATAAACATGCACTTTTGATTATATCTAATTATTGTATAATTTAATAATTACTCTTAAGTTGCTAGAACCTTTTAATTAAAATATAAAAATGTAGTGTTCAGTGTAGCCTAACTGTGATATTTACTTAAACGTTTTCCAATGAGCAAACCCTAACCAATGAACTATATTATTATGAAATTAAACAAATTTTATACATTATGTAACTTATAAAGTTATAAGAATTATTACCGTACATTAATTATATACATTACGTTAAAACAATTGTATTAAATCTACTTAAGTGTGAAACGTTATGCGACCGTCATAGCTTGATACTGTCATTAGTGTAGTTGTGAACCGGGCGTTGCATTAGTTTGTTTACACTTTTGGACTGGTTGATCCTTTCACTACTCGTACACGTAGTTTTGGACCAATTGACCCGTTCGGTGATTTGGGCTGTTTGAGCTCTATTATTTCACTAAAATATCGGTTCAACTGGTCCAAAGCTCAACCAGTCCAGGTATATTAATTTTACAATTTGCTTTGGACTGTTTGATACGTTTGCCTATTTGGGCTGATTGAACTTTGGACCAATTGATCCCATCTCTTTCCAACATAACCAATAGACAACATAGTTATACAACTTAACTAAATATAATTGTTTGATTATGTTTATAAAAAATGTACAATTGACCTACGATTTTTATAATGAAATTACAAAGTGTACACAATTTGTCGACTAAAATGTATTATTGCAATACCACATTTAATACTTTGTCATTTATAATCCCACTAAATACAGTACTTAAATAATTAATGTCAAATAGATTTTATCAAATCCGAGGTGAGAAAATATAATACAAAAGAATGAAAAGACTGCGTATCACATTGAATTAAACATAAGTTGCAAAAAGTACTTGGGAAATGAAATGATAGCCTAATACACTTCTCTCATTTGATCCCCTAAAACCGAAACCCCATAAAAGGTTACATCGCCTTATCATCGTGAGCACATATTGGTACGAAAATATCAATATAAACAAAAATACAAGAAATTGATAACAGCTATGGCTAAAATCTATTGACATTAGAAATAAAACTACTGCAAATCATACAATTAGTTCGAATATTAAACTAACTAACCGGGAAAAAACTAGAAGTATAATTTAAACTTATGGCTTGGCAGACCCAGCCACCATCTGGAATTATAACTTCCATAAGACCAATGTTAAACGCGTAACAAGATTACGGGAGCAATAATAATCAGAAAATTATTATGAATATGTCATTTTAAAGGTTAGGAGAGTCCGAATGTGGATATCATTTAGTATAAAAAATTTTAAACTTAATTTGTTCTTCGACTTAACTTAAAATCAGAGTTAGCGATTTTGTATCTTATTCAATAATGCAAATATCAAAAATATAAAAAGCTTACCACATTCGAATTTTAATTATCTTTCAAATAAAATTCAATAATACGCCTCTGTTTTATTCAGAAAGCGTGTAATCGCCGAATTTGAGTTCGTACTCGAGTGTTTAGCCTGCACTCTGGTGGTTAACACATTAACTTGTTGCTCGCGGAGGAGTCTGGAAAATAATATGTCTGTTAATTTTGAATGTGCGAGAAAAAGCAGTGTTTAATAACACATAGTCTACTAACGTGCATTGTCACGCATGCGCATTTCAGTACGTTTACATTTAGGGTTACGTCTGTAACCCTTAAGTTTTCGCCTTTATGAAGCTGCCCTATATTTGCTAGCGGAAGGTTAAAACGCACACAAACTCAATGCTAGTACTGCACAGCTCTGCCACTTGGAGAGCTGCGATCGATTCAGAAATATTTGTTCACTACTGCCAAGCTTGAAAACTAATGAATTTTAAAATTATTGAGATAAAAATAAAACATAAATAAAGACCACTTCATAAGTATGGTAGACTTGGCACAGCGAGGAACATCAAAACCCTCGTAATAAATGCAGCCAGTCTACTCTACGCCCTATTCTACTGCTCTTATAATATGGCAACAGTGGGCTTATATAGAGTGCTCAAAAAATATTACAACCAACGGTTTTAAATTTCTGGTTGTAGTATAGATGGAACGGAAGGAATTTTGTAGGAATTGAGTAAGCCTACAGTGTTAACAAAAAACAGGAACTATATACTAGACGATATGGACATACTCAATTTTGATTTGCTCATTCAAACAGGTTGACTTTTTAAAAAGTATGATTTTTTTACTTTCCTTAGAACTGATGGTTTTCAAATTTCAATTTCAGTTACTTTTTTAAAGCCTTTAACATGCCGTTTGCTTTATTTCATAAAAATATTTATATGGTTCATAAGACAATGACAATTTCGCAAAATCAATTATTATGAATTTTCCGAACATCCTGACATGCTACTTGATTTTTGGCAAACTCTGTAGGTACCGTCGTTCAATGCATCCATGCACACCTGAATCTGAGCTATTCAGGACAACCTATTTAATACTAAAAGCAGATAAAAACATATTTCTATTTTAATTATTTAGGCCTATTGATAAAGGAACAATAATGTATGAACTGTAACACAACTCTATTAAATGAACTGTAACATAACCCAATTATTTATTAAACGATATAATCAAACAAAAACCACAAACACATACCCTTACACATTTAAACAACAAAACCGCTTCAATGTCAAACCGCTCGAACTACATGAACTATTCAAAAACACCACAAACTCTTTAACCAGAGATCGGTTTTTGATGTCGGTAGTGTTGTCGACCAAAATCCTACAAAACCACCACAGGATTAAACTATTTATTAACAGTCATTTGTAGCAGCTCCCAACTGTTTTATCTCTGTTAAAGCTCAAATTAAACAAAGTAATAATACAGGAAGCACTTTTTACATATATACAGAATGTAATAACTTTAATGGAAAATTTAAATTTATTAGTCTCACATCATTATACACTATCTTCTTTGATTAGGTTTAGCTGTTATTCAAGTCAAGATATATCGCTTTTGTGTTCCGATACACCGATATTTTGTAACATTTTCTAATCATAATTTAGTTTTAATATTTCCCAACTTCGTGCAATGCTCATTTTAACTAGATTCGGAAGTTGGGTCTTTACTTTTTGTATTAATACTATAGTGGGAATTATTTTGGCAACTTTAGCACGTTGCTGGGCCTGTTTCGCAATATTACCAACCTTATAAGGAAATTTTACAAGTTACAAATTACGAACATATTAAATATTTGTACATTTCAGTAGTTTTCTACTAACTTTGACCGTTTACGAGAATGCAGTATCGGTATTGGTACTGTGTAGTACTCACGAGTGTGGACCTGAAATTTACAGGCGTGATGCCGTTGGCCACGGCTGTACTAGCCACGTCACTAATATGTTTTGCGGAACTATCAATCCTCCGATTTCTCAAAAATGCCGACTTTCAAATCCTAGTGTATCACCTCGGTAACATCCTTCAATACTATGGTTAAACACACTTACAAATTTTTAATAAAGAGAACTTCCGTGTTTTCAAGAGATTCAGACCGATGTTCTTAGAAATGCGTTTAAAATAAGTAACAGGGCAAAACCAATTCACTGTGCCGTGCGGGTTGCGTTCTTTCCAGGTCCACACTCGTGAATACAGCTGTGTAGGCTTACCAACTTAGATCTAATAGCAGAAGAAAGACTGGCAATATAATATGAAGACGACTACGCAGGAGATGGAAGACAAAAGAAAATAATAAAGGAAAACACAAAAGAGGGACTCCTCCAAAAATGATAAAAGCTGTGGGAAGAAGATAAAACAGGAAGATGCTCGTTCTCTGCCCGGAATGTAGGTCATTATGACAGCTAAGATTCACATTTTCATCGATAGGGATGCCTGCATCTCCTTACCTCGTTGGCCACATTTTTGCGTATGATTTGATACACATGTTGGTTTTTTAAGTCGCTCGTATAGTTCGTTAGTCAGAAAGGTGCAACGGAACGAAGCAGCCTGTGAGCCGAGGCTGAGGTGGAAACAAATTCTAGAAATATATTAATTTCGTACACGGAGGCAGCTATCCAACGCCCTTGGGAGTAAGAAAAATTTCCCAAATATTTGGTTGTAACACTAAAACTCAATTTTGGAAATTCGATCAACTCACGTCCAGCTGAGTGGTTCAGCTGAGTAATCCAATTATCATTACGTTGAAGTCAAACTCATCAGTCAAATCGAGCACCTATGTTTCACATGATTTCTGCAGGGATGCCTTCCAGTTCATCTACATCTAAAAATAAAACTTATAATAATTAATGAAGAAATTTAAAATAATTTCTGGATAAATGAAAGAATGAAACAGTCGAGGCTGTGTTTGACATGAAAATGACCTCCATCTTGATTGTTCGTTCAGTAAGCAAAATAGACTGAAAATCCATCCATATATATATATTTTTTTTATTTTTTTGCTGGTTTGTATTCGATTTCTTTACCAACAGTAAGGACGAGAATGTTATTAAGGTATTGACAGTATATGGACTGTCATATATTATAGTGTCATTGATTTACATATTGTAGATTTTTTCATGCCAACATATTGTTATAATCCATGTCTAACTGTTTAAGCTGCATATGCAATAAAAGCAAACACACGACGGAAATAAACAAACTTTTTTAACTTAATAAGCAAACACCGTTTAAAAAATACATAACGAAACATAGGGCATACTAATCGGATGGAAATGCTTAACAGATCAGTAAAAGTTTCAACAAAATTGGTTGTAAATATAGGCCTTACAAACAAAAGAAAACGTTTCCTCTAAGCACAGATTCGAAATGGTACCCCGATGAATACACAAGGCGATAAAACAGCTGCGTAGGTTTACATTTTTTAACTGAACGTCGTGTATTCTACTCCAGTTGTTTGAAACTTTTTAACAAGCTTCTAGAAAGTTTAAAAAACAAAAGTTCGTTTGAGAGTTGTCGGGGTACACTTAGATGCTATATCATGGTATGTGAATTCTATTCAGTGGAGTAGAGCTTCAGTTTATGAATCTGTAGTGTCTCTTTGTGTTAAATATGATTTCAAACATTACTCTTTCCACTTTACAGTATGTTTGAAAATGTATTTAAATTGAATTTAGGAACGTAGATTGATTTGGACGAAACTCACTATAACTTTTTTGGGACAATGAAATCTCATTAACCCGATATTTCTTTCGTTTATTTATTTATATCTTAGAACGAAGCCGTGGGTACGCTTACTGTAGCAAATAATAATTAAAAGCTGAAGTTAACCACAGAATTGTATCATCACCTATTGCCTCAATTGTTTTATAATTCGAAATAAATAATAACTTAAAGTTTAAATTAAGCATAGAACTAAACAAATTTACAAATACTTAAAATAAAGCAAACACCTCTATAGAACTTAAACAATGAACTCTAAAATTTATATAAAGTAATATTTTGTATAACAAAATAAAAACATTATTTTAGGATTTTTAAATTTAGGTTTAATTTTGGAATGTACTGCACAGACCTGAAAGTTCAACTAAGAAAGTGTAGAAATGTATGCTTTGTCTAAGTGTGTGGTGGTGGAAATTTGTGAATATATGTTGTGTTTGTTTGACTCGGGACCGCGAGGGACGCCAAACCCCTCTCAATAGGCGCAGCTAATCTGCACCTCCCGTGCGGTTTGATAGTTTCTTAGGGCGAAAACTTGGAATGAGTATCATGAGCTCATCGTATGATATTTCTCCTAGAATCTGACCAAATATAAACTAAATTAATAACAACTCTTAATTAAGAAAATCACTGAGACATAAGGTCAATGAGCACCAACCATCGTCCCCAGAACACGTTTTGGGGTGTCATTAAAAAGTATATACTGTATATTTTCGCACTCTAATGGCCGCGTTTTACGTCCGATTTGGTCCAAATTTGGTAAAAGTGGTTCGGACGAGTTCGTTAGCCAAAAAATCCGACAACCTGAAGCTATTTTTTTCCGGAAGTAATTTTTTAGTTTTTTCGTACTAGAGTGCAATTTTGTTTTTGTTTTATGTATAAAAATTAATAAAAGGTATTACTCTATTACTCTGCACGTTTTGGTTTTATATGCGACTTTATGGCTCGTCTGGATCCTTTGTTACCTGGGCTAAAGGTTGAGGTCAAAACAAATTTTACTATTATATTTCGTACGTGCAGGCGGCTACTCAGCACCTTCGTGGGTAGACCAATTTCCCAAATAGTTAATTGAAACTCTAAAACATATAAACCTAATTTTGAAAATTCGCTCAACTCACATCAACGGTTCAGCTGCGTGGTTGAATTATTTCGATTCTTATATCTCTCAAAAGAACCATCGTGCACTTTTAAACTCAACCATGCATTTCACCCCAAAATATTACGGACCGAAATAAGTTTCAGAATTTACGATACAGAAGATTAAATCTTTAATACGCACTGCTATACAAATATGGAATACCGTATCCTGTAATCTACTTCTACTGCTCAAACTAAGAAGCGGTCTTCACAAACATTTTATGAATACTATAAACAACACTTGCAGACGATACCACGGTTGCTAACGATGTATGTGGGTGGCTGTTGTTACGAGTGTATAACTATATATCTACAACTGACTTTTATAGGTACAGTCATAAGTCACAAATACTCAAACACGTATGATAATTTGCTAAAGCACTGTGCCTCATATTTCTTGGAACTATAAACAAATATTGGAATATTTTATTACAGAATTAAAGAATGTTGGTAATAACAAAGCCTGCGGTTGACGGAAGTTTCAACTATTCCAATAAAACTAGATGTGCTGCAGTAACCGACAAAACCTCTGACAAACCAGAACCACTGAACTTGTAACTTCTTCAAACGCTAGACGTTTGTTGAGTAAATTACTAACTAGAGGTTTTGAGATGTGAGATTAACTTATGAAAGCAATAACTTGCCACAGTTAAACGAGAAAGTAAACAATAAATTGGCGGAAACCGTTAAATAAGAAATAAATCAAAGTGTTTCAAAGTAAATAGTTTATTTTTATCCGCAATTTAAGGATAAGTTGCAAGAGAAGCTTCTTCTGCGTTAACCCTTTATTTTTTTAAACCATAGCAAATTAAAACCAGTTTTTAGTCTATTTTTCAGAATACTGGTTTTGTTTCGCAAAATTATGCCGAATAAAAAAAAGAAGATAATTTAAACCTTTGACGGTCATAAAAATCTCGCACATGCCTGTATTGTTGGAAAATATCGGGAGTGTATTTAGAAAATGTAAACTGTGTACATCGTCGGTCATGAGAACACTGTTAGGCAATATTTTGTGAAAACCAAACCCTTTAATGGCACTCATTACACTAAAAACTGAGTTATATGAATTTGATAGGCCGTATTGGCGAAACAAAACGTTCAGTACACTTTATGTACACAAGATTAGGTCATGTACATACAGCCTACCCTATATCTACGAAGGTTTGATTGGGGAGAGGCAATAGTAACACATCGAGAAACACTTTAAAAAACACAAAATAATTGAAGGCTCGTGCCAACCAAACTAATGTAGAGGATCAAAATGGTTACGTTGAAACCATTAAACAATATTAAAAATAGACTACATAAATGCATCATCTTTAAAGAGGCTGACATTTTGTTGGGTAAACATCCGGCAGCATTAATCAAGCAATGCCGAGCCCTTTAAAAAAGAAGGGAAGATCCTTTTACCATACGGTAAAAAAAGATATAACTCCGAAGAACTGTTTGTCATATTTATGAAAATGGGGCCTACTCAATACCTAAGTACTAAAACCTTTTCAGATTGGTGAAGCACTGTTTAATGGACTTGGAGTTAATAAATAAAAATAGATTAATCATTGTCTAAATGGCAACTGATTGAAATTTTTTTTTTATATTATTCAAATTATACTTTATAAATGATAATTGTCATTTTTCAAATCAAAGGTTTTATTTTTTTAAACGAGTAATTACAAATAATTACATCACAATATCAATAATTAGAAGGTTAATAGAATACAGTGTTTTTAAACTGTGCTATTTTAAATTACATCTTTAAATAGTCAGATGTGATATTTTCAAATTGTGCTATTTTTCTGTATCTTAAAATGAATACATATCTAATTGTATGTAGAATACAATACGTAGAAAAATTAAAAAATCTGAACATCTTGGCTCCGCCGTTTCCTCCTAACCTAATCTCTGAATGCAATTCTTTACAATTCGTTTGAATGTAATTCATATATGACAAGGTTCGAAAGATTGTCGGACATTTTGGGAAAAACTTAAAAAAATAAGAAAAACTTGTTATTATTCTGGATAGTAGTAATTATAATTATACTTTAATTGACTCTGAGTATTACTCTTATGATCTCTATTTATTGGCGAGATACAATTAATTGATTTACAAACATAAAGTATCTCCTGAACCACAAACCTACAGACCTTGAATTTATTCGGTATGCCCTTGTTTGGTATTGGTTAAAAAATCATTTTTGTGAACAACATGTCCATCCACTAAAATCTCAAAAACAGCCAGTAAGTCTTCACCGAGTATTAGGTGCTCTATGGTCAAGGAATTTGACCTATTCCATCTCTAACCCATTAAAATTTTGACTTTAGATAATTAGTAGCCAGTAATTGGGTCTTTATTGTGTGTTAGGTGCTCGATAAGAAAGGTTGTGTGCCATAAAGTAGGAGATCTGATGCATATAAAGTAGGAGATCTGATAATTTAAAGTAAGAGATCTGATAATTTAAAGTAGGAGATCTGATAATTTAAATGCTAAGTTTAACAATTAAAATCAGGAAATCAACTTTGTGTTTGGTAGTCAGTAGGTAAGTCTTCATTGGGTATTAGATGCTCGATAAGAAATGAGTTTTTTTAGTTCCATGTTTAAACACTAAAATTGCGAAATATATCTGACATTTAGCAGCAAGTCTTTATATTTCATTTTATTTTTCGCTGCCACAAAATTTATTATTGTAATTAGTTTTAACAATTTGTTTCGGTAAAAAACAAATATGGTCAACATCACTTAATATTATTACTTGTATATACAATCCAACGGAGTGACTACAAGTTAAAGCCGGTGGTTGTAACATGATTGCTGTAACTCTGCACAACCCAGAGTGAAACCGCGGAAGATGTGTATCTCGCTTCTCTCTTCACTGATGAAGCCGAAGATAGTTACACTATTTTTAATACTTTCCATTTCTCAAGACGTTTAGAAGTGCATACGGGAACTTGTGGCACTTTCTCTAGAAAATTTAACCGTCTTGGGTCACGATCTCTAAAGCACGACGTTAAATAAAATAATGAATAAAGAAAAGATCTTATCGTGTTGTTCTTTCGTCACTTTCAATTGACCTAATCAATGTGTTTTGTATACGTTACTTGACGTAGATTGACCTATTGAAACACTCTAGGCAATTACATTAAATAGCAGTAAGATAAGAAGTCTTTAACCTAATATTTCAGGCTTTAAAGTACGACTAGGTTACAGCTCTTCGATGTATTCTGAAAAATATACACAATGGTTCTCATTTCCTGCAGGTAACAAAAGTATTACCCTTGTTCCCACAGATTTGAATAGGTAGACCATGTTGTAAATATTTTACTAAAATATAATCCAAGAATAACTCGAAGAATGTAATGATTTAAAACTCTATACCTCTCTGCAATTTGAAATAGAGTGCGTAATGTGAAAGTACCGTAGTTTTTGTAAACCTGTCTTATAAAAGAAACAGTCATTCCGTGAAAAATAAACCGGCGAATGCCAGTTTGGTGCGATAAGAGTCGCCAATAACTACATATCAATAAGATGAAAAGTGACAATGTTAAAACTTCAGACCAGGGAAGCAGATATAAAAGTGTGTTTGCGCCATCGTCCGCTAGAAGCGCTGAGCGCGCGTTTTGTCGATCGAGTGTGGAACGACTGTCGGACCGCTCTGTCTCTCATCCTCTGCCCATCCTTGTCCCACACTCGGCCGGAAAAACGCGCCTTTAGAGCTCCTAGCGTCTGATGACGCAAATTCACTTTTATACCTACTTTCCTGGTCTGAATCCTACCCATTTAAACTGTTCGTCTTATTTATATGTAGTCATTACCGAAACCGTACTGAAGGGTTCACCAAAATATTCATAACAACAAAGCATCACAAGTCTAAACTTACCATAAAACATCAAACTGTACCAAACTAGTGCTTTTAACTGTTACTGCTTCCCTGGCTCGCAAACAACGAGTCCGGGTTCTCAGACGGTCGTAAACATTGGTTACCGGGTTTGCTGGCTGTCATCTAGAAAAGTTGCGGACTCTTAGTCTGCCTCGGACTGGGACATTTTTGCACGGGTATGACAGGGGTCGGCGATAAAATTTAGCTCCACACTGGTTAGTGAAAAGACCAAAGACTTTGAACATAATTTAATGCTATAGGCCTACTTATATAATGATAATTCCAAAGATTAAACAGATTTGTTAGGTGAGGATAGCGCCAGGTACAAACGTAAAGGGAATCAAACAGTCCAATTTATCAATTAGAAAATAATCTCCGTCATTAGAAACTCTTTGTCCGTCATTACAATATAATTTAGTGGAAGAGGTGCTTTGCGAGTTTACACCTCAATCTTGCGGGTTTCGCTTCGCTCCCAGCGGACAAACTCGTTTTGCTGGTACTTTTATATTATTTTACGTTTTGATCGATTTTGGTGAAACCAGACGATTTATAAGGTCTTGTAAAACAGCAAAATGTGCAGAATAATCTCCTATATAATTTTGTTTATATAAAATCATTATAATACGAATAATCTCAAAAGAAAATTAGGCCTACTTCTGGTCAAAAAACGTACTACCGCTGTTGGATTTTTTGGCTAATGAATTCGTCCGAGCAATTTAGAAAACCAACATGTGTACAAAATTTGGACCAAATCGGACGTAAAATGCGGAAATTATAGTGCGAACACGCATGTATATACAGGGCGTTCAGAGAAAGGGTTCCAAGAATTCAGGGCGTGATTCCCCACATCAAAATAAGATGAAAAGTACCAATAAACATAGGTCCAAAAATCCTCCGTTTTCTGTCTAGCGGAAATTTTTTTGTTTTTTTACAAAATAATTCATATCTAGAGAAATGTTTGTCTGATTGAGTTCAAATTTGTCATGAGTTTAACCTAATAATGGACTATCTCAAGAAAAATACTTGATTATATCCAATCATGCGTTTCAAAATGGCGGCTGTTTGAAAATTGCAAACCTAAATGATTCAAAAATCGTACATTTAACAAATAATGTCAAGACACCTTTTTTGTAGCCTTCTTGATTACCTTTCAGATGGTTTTAGTGTCAAAACAATCGGATGAAGGATAATAGGTAAGTTATGTGTAATAATTGGTTTGTTCAACACTGTAAACACAAAAATACTGCATGTACTTTGCTTTTATTATCTTTAACTTAGCTAATATCCTATTATCCTACAAATAATGTATCTTTACATTTTATTGTTAAAACTTACGGTTTTGGAGTAATTTAGGTTTGAAATTTTCAAACAGTCACAATTTTAAAATGCATGATTGGATATAATCGCTTAATTTTTTTTTAGATATATTGTTGTTAGGTTAAACTTCGTGCCAAGTTTGAACTCAATCAGTCAAACATTTCTCTAGATATGAATTATTTTATTTAAAAAAAACAAAATGGCGGCTAGACATAAAATGGAGAATTTTTGGACCTATGATTATTGGAACTTTTCATCTTATTTTGATGTAAGGAATCATGCCCTGAATTCTTAGAACCCTTTTTCTGAACACCCTTATATATAATTTTTAATGACACCCCAAAACGTGTTCTGGGGACCACAATCGGTAGTCACTCCTGACCTTTTAGGTCTCGCCATAACATCCCCGATTGGTGTAAATTTGAACTTTAGCAGTCACAATGACAGACATTCCGGGCAGAGGCATAAGACTCGTAAAAATAGGAGGATAATTATATAAGGCAACTTATGAATATTGACATTTTAGAATCCCAGTTATCAATGTCATTCTGTATTGGCCAATGATTGCTATATGCAAAACCCAAATCAAAAAGAAATTCCTCTTTGACTTATTTTTCTATTGTTTAATTACTACTGAGGCGGAAAATAATCCCTTTTATTCCTTGGAATTCATTATCACGAAAAAATATTATGTTTTTAATGTCCACTGTTTTACAACTTTAACAAAGATTTTTTCACGAAAATAAATTAATCGGATGAATTTAATAGGGCAATTAACTTAATTAATACTACCCTGTTTTACGCGGAAAAACTGCATGCAAGTTTTATAACAGACGGTTGCATTTATCATCTTTCCCCAGAAGAAAATGTTAATGGAAAAGAATCCATTCAAATTACACGTAATCCGCCTTGAAAATTCTCAATCATAAAATGGAACAAAAAATAATCCTTGTGCAAACTATATCTTTTTAAATTACATTTTCCGAGAAACATCAATGGAACGGGATCACGGTTCCTGTTATTCCTTTTAATATAAAAGAGTCAAGGAAACTGTGTCAATTTTTTTATGTTAAAACCGTCAGTTGTAGAAATATACTGCTAAGAATAATGTTTCTTTTTATAGAAATCTGAGTATAAGCTGAGTATTTACATAAACTTATTTACAGATATTTACTTAATGTTACTTATTTTGCTGTACGTTTTTACTTTGTGCGTCAACGAAGATCACCAGCAAGTAGGCTTGAACATGCGCAATGGTTTTTGTGGTTCCAACGGTAGCAGACTAGTAGTTAACTGATCACGCCAAGAGCTTTGATAACAGTCTTGGGAAGCATAGTGGCAAATAGGTTAAAGGAGTTCACCCACTCTGATACACAAGAAGATTTCAAGAGAATACCTGTATATTTTTTTGAAATTTGTATAGTGATACAGCTTACAAGAAATACTTCAACGTACAGTAATATATTATTTTTAAGATTTCAATCTAAGTATAACTAATCTTTTAACAGTGCCTGTATTTGAATCTTCGGTATTTCTCTATTGGTACTTATTAAGTGTCTGCTCCAGTAAACGAGAAAGCAACCGGAAACGCAAGCGCTTCTCTCTATAACCGTATCTAAACAGTGCAATTTCTTGCAGCTGAGCGCTTTGACATTGCCTCATCTCAAACCATTTTATAAATCCATCTTTTGTAATTGAGTGCTGAAAAAAATACTGAATATTCTTTATAAAATTTCGGATCCGGCTTGCAAATTACTTTTCATTATTAATTTTATTGTGTTAGGAAAAAAATTCAAACTTTGTACTTACAAAATGTCAATCACAAAAGAAAAGAAAAGCATTTTTTTTTAAATCTAAAATGCAAATCGGATGCATATTGTAATTGTGCTTAAAATGAGACCTTGCAAACAATTTTACTATACAAAATAAACGAAATAAATGGTTTGAAATTTATCGCTCTTATGGGATAAAAATCCAAGATGGCCGCCACTACAGCAGACCCTTAACAAATTTTCGTAGGAAAGATGAGCTATTGCAATGTTCTTATGGTGACACCTAAATGTGGGTCAGGTCAATAAGCACTAATCATCGTGTTCGTCCAAAAACTTCCACTCTTTACGTCCAATTTGGTACACTAAAGGTATGGTGTACTAAACCATCTATAACTCATAACCGTTTCAGGTATAAACGTAACAATCTAATTAAATTCGATCGATTTAATAACTATGTAGAAGCCATATATTTTTTTGATTACATACTAGAGGAAATGCCTGCGTGCTCCGAACGCCAACCCCATTGGAACCTTCTGTACACATAATATTGTTATTTTTTCTTTATAACAATGTAGGATTAATAACCCCAAAGCTGAGATGGTAAATAATGCTAAATGTTCAAATCAAATTATTTCGTATATTCTATAACAGCAATTATAATAAAGGCTAAAAGAACCAGCAAGGCTCAGGTGTACACTTTAATAAAAACCTAACCTAAAAGTTAGAAATACAAATAATTGATTAAAAGTTTGAAATCAGCTGTTAATGGAAATATCGGCGCAAAAAGCTGTTATATCTGTTATTTTATTTAATTGGTTGCTTTGGTAATAAATGTAAATACATGTGTTGGTTCATCAGTCTAGGACTAACCTAAGATTTTTTTCCGACTAAATTTATAAATATTGAAGTAAAAAATGTTTCCAGAGATTACCCATACAAACAAACAAATTTTACCTCTTTTATAGATATAGATTCTGTAGTTCATAATAATATAGAGTAGCTAAGGAGTATGCAAGGAAGTAACTCTAATATATACCTTTTTAATTTTCTATAATATGTATACTGTATATTATTTAAACTTCATACTTGCTTTTTTTGTGGTTAGGTTAGGGCACCTGCCGAACTCTCCATCTCGATATTGTTTTGTTATTTTTGATGGAAGTCTCAAACTGGCGTATGCCTAGGAGACCCCTAAATTTGTTTACTGTTATACTGTTGATTGTATTGTTGTAAATTGTGTCTGTAGTATTTTGTGTGTATAATTTTTGTTATAAGTAAGTATAGTTTATGTTATCATTTAGTTAAAAAAGTATTCTTCTTTTGTTTTTTGATGCATTATATTTTGTTTATTTTCATGTATAACCTAAGTGGGATTTGAAATTGTCTTTTTATTTATATGTATGGTTACAGTGTAGCATGTGAATAAATATAATAAAAATTTTAAAATAGTATCTAATTCTCAGTATTTTCTTAAATATCCACGAACAACAGAAAACCCCCAAAATTAATTCCAATCTCTTTGAATCAAAAGATAAAACCATTACTTGCCTCTTTAATGTGCAAATCTAATTAGCAACTGTGCATAAAGTTTAGTGATGGGATTTAAGACTCAGAATAAACAAGATTATAATAACTATCATCCGAGCGGAGAAGTCGGGTAAAGTTGCAAACTAAATAAAAATGTAACTTGATTGCAAATTAAATATTGGCTTTGTTGAAATGTAATTCAATTGGCTCATCTGTACAAATAAAATTAATAATTTTAATCAAATTTCTGACTTATATATTTTTCAAAGTGATTATGTCAAATACAAAATTAGCACTACTAATACAGGGTGTTTCAATATTAGAGGCAATGTTTTGCCAGCTGAATTTAATTGTATAAACTAAGCGTTTTGTAACGTCGTCAGCTCCTAAAGCACGGTTATTTTTGGAAACAATGAATCGACACTTGTTGTACGCAATACACCAAACAACCATCTAACCTAACCAATAGCATAGATCATGAATAATAAAATAGATCATGCATGCATACGGGGACTGTGTGCCGAAAAAAGGTTGTCGGGAAAATAATGCATGACTGCGCCGCGAGGTTGCGCTAGGGAGAAATCATTGGTAGCATTGGTGCTTCACACCGCTTCCGTCGTTTCCCCAATAGATAGCGCCACTATCGTCGAATTTCCAGTGGATTGAAATATTGCATTGGATAAGAGTTCTATTAGGTTATCCAAATACAATGCCAATAGCAACCATTGTTGGAATAAATTGTATATTGGTGGAGATACCAGTGAAACGTAGTAAATAAAACACTAAAAATATCTCTATTATGTATACAAAATTCCTACAAAAACTATAGCCCATGCGTTACAATCAAAGCAACCGTTTCCCCATCACCTTACCCAGATCCAAGTGCCGATGTCCTAATCAATCGTTATTTTCGTTAAAATATCAGATTATAAAATTTGCTTCATCGTGGGAGTTGTTCAGCGAAACAATTAGGGGCGCTACGTCTCTAGTAACTGATTAAAATAAGAATACCAAAGACAACGATGTCTGTACGTATTATAAAATCGTGCCTGGCTGTCTGTTACGGCATCAACTGAGAACGGCTGAACCTATACACCTCGGGTTTGAGCCATTGGACGCAGTATTTCTTCGGAAAGATTTAGGACACATCCACCCTTTGAAAACGTAAATTCGTTCATAAGTTGTGACGTCATTAGCCGCCAAACCCGACTATTTCTTTTGTAAACGTTTCTGCTTATAACTTTAGATTGGTAGCACCTGTATTCAATTTGAAATACTCATTGGATTCAGCTCGCCGAGTTATTTCAAATCTCCACTGAGCCGATTCTGTAGGTTGCATAGTTTAGGAGTTATATAGCAAAAAGAGAAAAGTGTGCGTCCTCTTAAACTGTTTGGTTTACCGACTTCTTTAACAGCTGTAGCTTTTCAACGGTAAGTTTTAGGTAAAATCTGAAACCATGTAGCGTTTTTAATAAAATAAGCATCATAATTAAATTAGTATCCACCCTTATAATTATTTTTATTCATTCCGTTTAATATTTGCCGCCCTTTTCCTACCTAATTGTACCGAATTACATACCGGTCCTCAGTTGATTGACTTTCCCGTTATCTATCAGCTGACCTTGTACACTCTGCGCATGCGTAAGCTGTCCGGCCTTAAGTTCTTTCCAGAAACTTCTCTCTGTAGAGAGATTGCGTTCTAGGCAGCCTGACGTACTTTAGTTATGCCGTAGTTCATGTTAATTTTCCATCTTGACTTTTTAATTTGTAGTGCGTTGATGTGAGGTAGAGTAAAATCTTGTTAAATGTGAATTCTTTCTTTTGCTAAATACTCTCCACGTTTTTCTACTTGCCATGCAAGTAAACTGGCGGCATTCGCAACTTCAGTTCCCAGTGTAAACCACTGGTGCTAGAACTGTGCTAGAACCGTGCTAGAAATGTGCTAGAAACTGAGCAACCTTCCATCTTGATGCTGTATTTAAATCAAGTGCTGCGATACTAACTGTCATCATGCGTTATTAACAAATGCGAACTTTAAAGGGTAATTTTTCATATATTTTTTGTTTTATCAGGCTGTACTTGCACCCTTTTCTTTATTATTACATGTATGGGACGATAGCTAGCATTTTTTGATATAACAGCCCCAAAGGGGTTATGTTCTAAAATTAAATATATATTTTTTTAATTTACATGAGAGACGTCTCATTAAAATTTAAATTCCATTATTTTTATTATTTAATTTTATTTAGTTTTAAGGTTGGCCAACATATAAATTTCTTTAATAAATCCATGGTTAATTATTGTATAAAATTGTATTAAATCTTTGTAAACTTTGTAAATTTAGCTTTGTATTTTCTTATTATAAATGGGAAGGGTTTTTCTAATTTTCACTTTTGGGGAGGGATTTCTTTTGATCTAAATTAATATTGTAAATCTTAATTCTTAACTTCTTTTATTTTTTTTTTTGTATATAAGGGCGTATAACTTTTAATTAAGGGTATATTAACTTTAATTAATTGAAACAAAGGTTTTCTTAGTAAACAAGTAGTTTATTAATTGTTTGTACTTGATTTTTTTTTGAATATTCCTATAAATAGTGAACTCAGGTGTTTGAAGCTTTTTTTTTCAGATGAGGTAAGGTTACTGTGTTTTCTTATATAAATATATTTTTTTATATTTGTATGTTGCATCCAGTTTTAGACCCAGTACGTTTTCCAGTTTTGTTTGTCCCCTTTTGGATGGTAACAACCATTTTGGCGAAATTACATTCTCTACAACTTTCGTATTTAAATTTGTTTTTCTCCGAGGTTAAGGAATCAAATATGCAAAAACCTTTACTAGTTTTACTTTATCTTATTTTTGGTCGACATTGCACGTGGACAAAGTCGCGAGTACAGCTAGTATAAAATAAAAATTAAGTCTGCTAAATAAAATATAAAAGCAACGCAACGTATATAGGCTACACCGGTCGAAAGATAAAAACAAGATTTAATGACATATTAGATCTTACAAACAAAAAAAAGAAAGATTTAAGGCTCGGCAGACCTAACTGCCATTTTGGGTTCCAACGCCCACAAGGGTGTTAATATGTAAACATGTAACAAGATTACTCGAGCAATAATGATCACAAAATTATTCTGAATAAAAGTTACGGAACGGTTCGAAAGAGTTTATGTTTTTAGTTTTAAAAATATGTTTTTACTAAATTTGATCTTTGAATTAGCTCAAAGATTTCGATTATTTTATTTTTCAATAACGCAAATATAAAAAATATAAAAAGATCACCAGACTCAAAATGTAAGTACCTTTTAAGTAAACAATAATTGGGTTATTCATGGCGAAAAATCTGTTTTACTGCGGGAGCACGACCGAGTCGAATTTATGTTCCTATTCGAGTTTTTACTCTGCACTCTGGTGATTATCACAATAACTTCATCGCGGAGGAATACTAGAAATTATTATTTACCCGTTTATTTTGAATATCTGTGATAGAGCTGTGTTTAATAAAATCTATAGGTTTTTCCATATATAATGTAAATAAGATATTGCAACCTAATATCGGCTTTTGGGTAACCCGTCTTTATATATGCAAGCGGAAGAATTAAACTCCCATATATGCAAGCGGAAGAATGAAGCGCTACTGAAACCCAAAGCTAGTACTGTAGTGTATAGCTCTGCCCCTTGGAGGGGTGTAGTCAACTTAGAAATATTATTTCACTCCTACCGAGCTTTAAATTACATTACGTATTCACAAGAACGCCACAGGAAATTTAAAGATTCCGTGAAATACTAATGTAGTTAGTTAACCGTACGCAACATAGGAAGACGTTTAAATATAATACACAATCTGGAAATATTACAGCTAAAACAATTGAGGAAAATATCAATTACGAACAAATGTAGAACCAATCAGACTTATTGTTCAATAACTCCACACAGAGCGAGTTACGATAAAGAAGGTAAGGTGTGTGGGGACGGGCCTTAGGACGGGCCAGTAGGATCTCACTCGTTTTTGGCATTTGGGATATCTCTCCATCATAAGTGACGTGTTTCTGTTATTTCCTTACGCTCTTTTCACAATTCGGTTTTGAACACACGGCAACATATTAATTATTGTTTCACACTATCTGTTTATGCCGTGCATTTCAATGGCAGTGGACGGCAAGCCGAAGGCATTTTGCCGCGATCGTGAAATGTCAAAGGTGCTATGTTCACTCCACTAAAACAATTTCGCCGTTCGATTTTTGGCGAACGGTCAAAACCGAATAGTGATAAAAGAGGGTTAAGTGGGATTCCTAGGCAACGACTGCTGCCGCACGATCAGAACCGTATGATCCGAGCACTTACCCCGTTCTGTTCATTTCAATATCATACGATTACCCATGAAAAGAGCTTGTCAACAACATGGGCAATTACTCCTGGCTCATTCCTTCACGATAGGGTAACTAACTCGCATGCGCATTGTTCGCTAGTGGTTGGCCATCACGTAGGCTGTGGAGTGTATAACAAATAATTCGACCACGCAGCTGAACCGCTGACGTGAGTTGAGCGAATTTCCAAAATTAAATTTATATATGTTTTGGAGTTTTAAACAACTATTTGGGAAATTGATCTACTCACGAAGTTGCTGTCAGCATGTACCAAATATATTGCCATCGGTCACCACGGTAAAAGCCGCGGATTTAATTCTGGTACTTTTACGGTATTTTACGTTTTGATTGTTTTGGGGGGAACCAGATGGGCTATAAGGTGATGTAAAAAAACAAAATGTGCAGAATTATTTCGCATGAGTATTTTTTAACGAAAACTTTAAAAAAATGTAATTCTAGTACGAAAAATCTCAAAAATTTGTTACTTCCAGTCAATTTTTTTTCTACTTCCGGTCAATTTTTTTTGTTAACGAACTCGTCCAAACAACTTAGAAAACCAACCTGTATACTAAATTTGGACCAAATCGGACATAAAATGCGTCCGTTAGAGTGCGCACACCCATATACATGGTAGTTACGGTCAAAAATGTGGTCTACTTCCAGTAAATTGTTTTAGCTAACGAACTCGTCCAAGCGTCTTAGAAAACCAACCTGTGTACCAAATTTGGACCGAATCGGACAAAAAATGCGTCCGTTATAGTGCGCACACATATATACATGTTACTTCCTGTCACAAATTTGATCTACTTCCGGTAAATTTTTTCGGCTAACGAACTCGTCCAAGTGACTTAGACAACCAACGTGTGTACCAAATCGGACGTAAAATGCGTCCGTTTGAGTGCGCGCACATATATACATAAAGTTCCTTCCGGTCAAAAATTTGGTCTACTTCCGGTCAATTTTTTTGGCTAACCTACCAGTTCAAGCGACTTAGAAACTCAACGTGTGTACCAAATTTGGTTCAAATCGGACGTAAAATGCATCCGTTAGAGTGCGCACACATACATACATCATAAATATATACACATACAGTATATATATATGATTTTTAATGACACCCCAAAACGTGTTCTTGGGACCATGATCGGTGCTTATTTGCTACTCCCGACCTTGGGTCTTACCATAAGGGCCACAGCAATAGCTCATTTTTCCTATGGAATTTCGTTAATAAATATATTACTATAGTAGTTCTAGAAGATGAAGTATTTCCGATAATAGCCAACAAACATAATTGTTGAGACAAGGCTAGAACTGGAAGAATATTGTACACTTAACTTAGTAGCGCATTACCATTATCACGAGTAAAGAAACATCCTGTATTTACAATATGGAAAATCCTTTTGAAGTAGAACTTGCTTACAGAGGTAGCAAAAGATCTACACATGTAATAACTTGGATGTGAGCTCATCCTATGGGAAATGTTTAGGGTTACAGGAGTGACATATGGACACTTTGCACTATACAATCTTGAGGTCTGGATATGTTTCCAGCTATTCATATGTAGGTTATGTATTCCCAGGTTCAAAGAATATGAGATGAAACCTTCACTTACCGTATTATATAATATAAAAATAATAACCTACGTAGATTACGATTACTGTGACAGGTAGACTAGTAATAAACCAACAACTCAAATATATCAAACTTTCTCGTTTATTCCAAAGATTTTAAATAAAATATTGTTAATCGATGATGTAATTGACTTACAATAAATAATACTGAACTAAGTTTAATGTACGTGCAAAATATGCAAACACTTTAATTCAAAACACAAACTTTAATGTTACCAATAATTAAAATTACAACTAATTTCAACTGACACAAATACAAATGAAAGTTTTTAAAACGCTTTCTACTTAAACTAATTGTCAAACAATGTAAAAAAATAGGTGATAAAGCATTCACCGGATCCTTACACAATGTAAGTATTAAAAATATGTTCATGCTTACTGACTTCATGCTTATTTTCATGGCTCAAAATGTCACGTATAAAAAAAACAAGAACAAAAAACTTAAAACTAAAAAGGTGGATTTAATGCAATCAAGTGGTTGTTTTCATTCGGTTGCCGCCGTATTGGGCGGTGCATAAGGGCAGCCCAAAAACTGATCACAGATGCGGCCTCCTTCACGAAGACCGCTGAGGAATGCTCCGTGTACTGTAGCTGGATAGTTGCGGATAGTGTGTTCACCTGAAAATTACAACAATCATTAGTCATAAGTACATAATGCATTGTGATTTCAGCACTTTCTGAATTACCGTAATGAAAACAGATCATATAAACGTAAAATGCTCCGTAAAATTGAATATAATAGTTCCCAGAACTGTAACTACAGTAATTGTTTATATCAAAGCCCACTAAAGAATACCGCGCAGCGTTGCCATATCTACTAGCCTCGAACACTCCTGGTATTTACCGCTCGAGGCTTGATCGCACAGTTTAAAGAATTTATAAATGCGTTGAGTCGGCCGCAGTCAGTTAGAAGCGCGGGAAGAACGTGACAACGTCGCACTACGGCGATTGGAGCGTTCAAGGTCTCGATGTACACAAGCCCATCCCTCAACGGTATTCTTTAGTGGGCTTTGATATAGATATCTGACGCCAAACACAAAATTAGGTTTCAACATATTTTCTTTAGGTTTTTAGTACATTAACTTTGTGAAATGTTATTGCATTACAAAACTGTTACGATTTACTTATTGTCTACTGTATTTTGTTTGGAAAACGTTTTTTTTTTAAACTTTGTGTTTGTTTTTTATTGGCCTATTTTACATAATTATCATCAGAATCAAATTCCCTACAAGTTGTGTTTAATAAATTTATGGTTGTATACCCACTTCACAAAGTTAATGTACTAAAAACCTAAACGTGTTTTTTGAGAACGAATTTTGCTTTGCGACAGATATCTAAAAATTACTGTAGCTGCAGATCTGGGGACCTATTTTATTTAATTTGTCTACCCATTTGACATAAAAAATTTAATTTTCCACCTTAATCAACGCCCTACTTATTTTAGAAATGCTTCGCTTCTGCGGGGAATCTGAAACACGGACAAAATCTTTCGCCAGCTGTTACTCTCTACAGAAACATTTCCGACCTATGTTTATACGAATTTTTCATTATTTTTTCTAGCGGAATCAGCTCAGAAAGTGCTCAGAACATTATATGAATCCCCCTGTAGAACTTAAGTTATTTGAATGTGCATAAATTAGTTTATCAAAATCATAAAACAGATACCAAAAGCTGATCAGCAAAGTGAATGAGTGATAGTAGAATTGAAACAAAACAACATGATTTTGCACGAAAATTAACCCCACATCAAATTTGGTGTTATTGAAAACAGTATTTTAAATTTTATTATGCATGAATGTGGCGAGCTCCTCGCTGTTTGTCAACCGGCGATGGCGTGTCCCCATTTCGGAAGTGTCCTTCAGTTCCGACAAGCTTTCAGACGATGTCGGGATTTCTGGTGGTGGAGAAGATTCTCATAATAAGGCTGTCTGAACTTATAACTAAATAATGGTTGAGATAAAGACAAGATTTATTCTACAAGCCGAATAAGCGTCACCTCCTATTGACTATCTAAACTCTGACTTCAGCAAATGTTGTGTGTGTTATCTGGAATTCCCAGATACTGGACGTTTTACTATTAGGAGACGACAAACATGCCCAGTTATGAATAACAAAGCAAGGTTGTATCAACCCAAAGTCCAGTACCTGGGAATTCCAGAAGGCTTACCTTTACTGTTTTTATACTAATTACTATGTTTTATAACTTAGATTGAGTGATCTACTGGATTAAACCCTTGTAAAAAATAACAGATGTATCATCTTTAACATTTCAATTTTATTAAATGGGGGAAAATTATAACTTTGATTGGCCATTGTGTTGGATAGAGTCAACATGCAGACCTCCGCTTTGAGCCAATCTTCTTCTTTTATCAAGGCCTTTAAAATGAGGTGTCACTCAATAGGGGTTCTCATTTAACATTTTCGACTTACCCCCAAAATACCCCAATTTTGGGGGAGGGGTTGAAATTTATAATACACCAAAAAAATCCATTTTTGTTCATGTTAACAATCCCCAAAGCAAATCTGTTTATTTCCATTAATAAAAAAAATAACAGGGGGGGGACTTTTGGGACACATGCTATAACTGAGGATTTATACCATTCGATATTTGATATTCAATGGTTATTCTAAAGAATTCATAGACAATATAGTCAAGTAAATGAAATCCAAGAAAATCAAGGAATCGAGATCTACCCTGGAAAGCAACATACTCCATCAACGATGGATTAAAACAACGTATGCGTCACCATTACGGTATCTAATATTGTCAAACAAAAACGCTAGCGAAATATTCAAATTTTAATGTAGCTTTGACAGCTGATAGTATTTTTGGAAAAATGGTACGAAATCCTCAAGAACATAACAAATCAAGAAATTAGTGTACACACTGTGAAATGTGTCCGAAGAAATATGTAGGAAAAACAAGACAAAGGCATGAAGAAAAAATCTAAAGAACACTTTTCATTTAATGTATAATAGGCCAGAAAATCTGCTATAAGTAAGCGTTGTTTAGATGAAAACCATCATTTTAAAATAGTAAACTCTGTATGATTGAAAAATGTAACTAAACTTAACACAATAGATGCTTGGAATGCTTAACAAATAAAATAATTGTAAATAATTAATTAGGACAAATACAAAACTCTATATTAATGTAACAAAAATTATTATTGTTAGAGATTATTATTAGTTTAGTAGTTTGTTTAGTTATATAGTTAACTAGGGGAGACCCCTGCGTGCTCCGCACGCCAACCCCCAATGGAACCTTCTAAAAACCTATGTTATGTTTAATTATAATAAAGGTGTAGTATTAATAATAACCTCAAAACTAAGATGGTAAATAATGTTAAATATTCAAACCAAATTATTTCTTATATTTTATAACAGCAGTTAATAATGGTTAAAAGAACCAGCAAGGCTCAGGTCTACACTTTAAAACTCTAACCTAAAAGGTGGAAGTACAAAAATAATTGCTTCAAATTTTGAAATCAGCTGTTAATGGAAATATTGAAGCAGCTATGTTATCTGTTATTTTATTCAATTGGTTGCTATGGTAATAAATGTAAATACATGTGTTGATTTAGCATTCTAGTCATAACCTAAGATTTTTTCCGACTAAATTTACAAATATATTGAAATAAAAAAAGGTTTTTACTGAAATGAATTATAGCCTATGTTACTCAGGGATAGTGTAGCTTTTTATTAGTAAAACTATTTTTTCAATCGGTTCAGTAATGCCAGAGATTACCCCCTACATACAAACAAACAAACAAACAAACAAACAAACAAACTTTACCTCTTTATAATATTAGTATAGACTAGCTGACTCGGTCCGGCTTTGCACGGATAGACAAATCAAAGTTAAATGTATATTAACAAAAAATATACTATATCAATGAATATAAATTACACTATGTATTTCTTATGGGGGTTTTTTTAAACTTTTTAACCCCCCCCCCCCCACAAACATCTCCTAAAATTTCGAATTTTTTTAAACCCTTTCTTAGAGGGCACCTATATGGCCCTAGAGGAAGCTACATACCAAATTTCGTTCCAATCCGTTCGGTGGTTTTGGAGAAATCGTGATTTAGTAACTTCGACCCCCCTAAAACCCCCTAAGATTACATTTTTTTTAAACCCTTTCTTATCAGCACTTACGGCCCTAGAGGAAGCTACATATCAAATTTCCTTCCAATCCGTTCAGTAGTTTTAGAGAAATCGTGATTTAGTAACCCTAAATTTTTTTTAAAACCTTTCTTAGTTGGCACCTATGGCCCCAGAGGAAGCTACATACCAAATTTCGTTCCGATCCGTTAACTAGTTTTTGAGAAATCGTGATCAGTGAGTCAGTGGATTTGGCTTTTATATATATAAATGTTATGCTAGTTATAATAATGTAAGGCATTTGTTAAAAAAGGGAGGTCGGCCGATTTTAGGGTAAAAAATTTCGAATTTTATTTTTTTAGCTTTTTATAATCTTCATTTAATAAGCTTTAAAAAAATACCTTGCTTTTAAAAATCCGTTCATTATTTTATATTTTATAGCCGATTTTCTAAACCCTTTCTACCTTTTTTTTCTCAATTTCATGTTCAGTGTGATAAGTTATGAAGAATATACTCTTTATACTATAATCATAATCATTTCTGTGTTTTTATTTTTTCTCTGTTGGTATCACTGTTGACTGGTGAAATAGTCAGCTGTTGTTTACAAATGTTTTGTTCCTAGCAGAAATGTGTTTGTTTTGTTTACATTACCCAAAATCCAAGCGAGTCACTAAACAGCGTAATTTGGTCCCGTATACCTAAATCTACCTTTGTAATGAAAACTACATTAGAACTTGGAGTATATGAAGCTGTGGCAAGTTATAATTTGGGAAATATTGTAAAGAGCTACATATTAGAAAAGTGTGGAATAAATCCAGGGTCAAAGTGTGTGCGCGAAATGAAAACACAAGACGAAATGAGGATTGAAAAAGCAGAAAAATGCCTTCAAGAAATAGAAAAAAAATGTCGGAAAGCTCGTGCTATAGCAAAGAAGAGGCTAGAAGATGAGTATGAGGCAATAGAAGACCCAGATAACCCATCATATGGGGCTGGAATGCATTCAAGGTAGGCTAACTTGTTAGATTTTAATAGGCCTATGTTTAAATGCGTTTCCCCGGAAACACCGTATTTGTATACAAAGGTACATTTTTCTCAGGAACTATAAAAGATATCATGACAATTCTTTTTTTATTTTGTTTCTTGCATCAGAGAGAGTAAAATGAGTTGATGATTTTCCAAAATATCCATAATTATGTATGTACAGACATTTATAATGTTTAAATTAATATAACATTTTTTTAAGATTTAAAAAAAATCATACCAGTTTTTCCCAAGAGAATTTCTAAAAGTCCTTAACTTAAAATATTCTTCAAAACAAGTGTTAAAAAAAGAAAAAAAATTAAGTCTAATAGTACCTGAGAAAAATGTTCCTAAATATAGGCTTTTTTACATGGGAAAGATAGGACCGGCCGACCTCCCTTCGCCTTACTAATGTAACGTAGTCTTAAGCCACGCCCATTTTAGTTTTGTATAAATACGGGGCATAAAACTTTTGTTAGGTTAGTTATAGTTTGATTCTTGTAGCTCTTGTATCACTGAAGATGGCGGCTTTGTTAATAAACCTATTATTTGTGAGATTATGTGTTCAAGTTTTATTCTATCAACAGACGTGCATAGTAAGGCGTAAAATTGTTTCACGACTTCCGATTCATTTTTTATCCTTTGACTACTAAACAACCATCCTTTATGTTCTAATTCAACTTTAGATCAGTAGTGTAAAGGGAGTAGACATATGCAACATGAATTTTCACTTATTTTCTTTCAAAAATTATTACTTATGAACAGGCTGATCATTTTATACTTTTTTTACTAACGTGATTGTATTGTACTGTACGCGGGCCTTATTTCACGTATTTAAAAACTAATTAATTTTTGTAAACATTCGTAATAGTTACGGTTATTGGAAAGTTTTATTTAACTTGTGTTTGTACTAAATCACGATTTAAAACATTACATTAAATTACATTAAAAGTGGAGTTTCAGTCCATGCGTCGTCCATGATTTTTTTTGTAAATTTTACCTCCCGACACGGACTGGATAGTTCGCTACAATTAACTGGGGCATAGTTCAACAGCAGCAGCAAACATTGTAATCTATTCCATTAAGTAATGTCCACATTCCAGTCATAGTGTACATTGCATGGGCAAGAGGAAATTGCGGACACTAATCAGTGTTAAATTGCCGTATAAAGAAGTCCCCAAGGGTAATGTTATTTATTGTTTTATCAAAGTTCAGTATAAGAGTCAAATTATTTAATAAGTCGTACAAATTAATTTATCTGTTTGAAGTTTATTGCCGATACTTGTTTGCATAGCCTAATAATATAACACTTTGTTATCTGTGTTTCCAAATTTAGTTTGTCTCAGAAATTATTGAACCTATTTCGAAAAAATATGGGTATTTTATACCTTGCGTAAAACAGCAAAAATATGCACTTCGTACTAACGTGTTTCGGATGCCGTTTTTCAACCTAAAAAGTTGTGAAACGTGTTAAGTTGTTCTTAAAGGCTTTGTGGTTTTGTCTTATATCTCATAATTGAAAGAAATCGAAGGCAACTCATTTTAATCAACAGTTTAACTGAATAAAAATCGATTAGTTTTAACGCATTTTTTTGGGAGTTTTAAGCAATAATTTCCTTATTTTAAGCTAACACGTAAAAAATATAAAGCCTTCTTTATAACTTAAAGTAGTTTCCCAGATTATTAATTTATAAATAGAATCCGAAACACATTATTACGAATGTTTGTTTCAACGATTTTACAGCTTTAGTCAGACATTTCGTATTGAAATCATACTCTACACTCGGGGGTTTTCTTCAATGTAAAGAAAGCGTGTGATAGGCACGTTGTTTAATGAAACTGAGGAGTCATCGAAAACATTTAACAATTTAGAAACCCGCTATTTTGCGTTTTGTGAAGTACGTTGGCTAATATTGTTGTTCTTCGTGGCGTTAATGCGCAGGCGCGGAAAATTTAGATTTGTATAGAATTTAACAACATAACGATTCTATCCACTTCCTTAAATCTTAAAAAACCTCATTCAAATGTTAGAATACTGTTGTTAACTTTATGTAGTATCAAATTTAAAATAATTTTAATAATATATAATACTTGTAGACCAGAAGCAGGCATATACAATAAGTTAAGTTATCTTAAGATTTTCCGAATGGAAGCTTTTACAAAAATCACTCTCTACTCGACCTCCCTACAATCACTTAAAAGATTCTCCCATAGCTCAATCTATCGGAACTCCAGTGTGTACATAACGCAGACGCTTATTTTCCATGGTTCATGCATTTATGGATTACACGAAGAAAGGACCCTATCTGGTATTTGTTCCACGCCTCCCCCATTGTACACTTGGCGTGATAGCCTCGAGAATCGAACACAGATGTTTTTGTTGGTTTAATCTGTTCAATAAATACATCGATCATTAGGGTCCGTAGAAAAACATTCGTTACACGAGCATGTGAGCAGCTAGCGTTTGTCAAACTGCCTGGCAAAAATAACATTGCATGATGGCAACGCAAGCGCAACATTAACAAAATATGGAACGAGTGTTTTCACACCATCACGAACTTTTTAATTATTAGTTATTTATGCAAACAAAGACTTATAGTTAGCTGTTTTAGTTTCTCAATCCATAGTTTGTGATTTTGAGTATTGTAAAATGATGATGGACTAAAGACTTTTATAAATAGTTATCTATGTTGTTTTGTGAGAAATTGAAACATAGGAATTAATCTACATATTCAAAATAATGTGTTAAAATTACAAAAGAAAATGTTTGTGTAAAAAGACAATTTCATTCAGACGCTACGCCTTTTCTACTAGCCAAATTTAAGGCTCGGCAGACCTAACGGCCATTTTGGATTGCGACGTTCATAAGAGCAATGTTGAACGAATAAGATTACTTGAGTAACAATGATCACAAGTAGTAACAATTATACTTTATTTTTTCCCTGGAAAAGATTCAGTTAGATTAGATATTTGCGATTTCCTGAACAAGCTTCCGTTGCGTTAGTTATTTTGTGATTCCTTGAAAAAACTTCTGTCGGGTTAATTATTTTTTATTTCCTTAAAAAGAGTCTGCTCCTTATTTATTTATTCCTGAAAACTGCTTCCGTGTTGGGTTCCTTATTTTTAAATTCTTTAAAAAGCGTAGGGGCCTATGTTGGATTTCGCATTTATTTTTTTCCTCAGCCAACTTCTGTTGGGTTCCATTTATAGTTTTCTGGCAAAGCATCCGTTGGATAGTTTATATTTTCTTAAAAACGTCTGTTGGGTTCCCCATTTATTTTTTCCTTGGAAACTTCTGTCGGGCTCCTTTTATTGTTTCCTGATGAAGTATCCGTTGGGTAATTTTTCTCGAAAAGCTTCTGTTAGGTTAGGTACGTGTGACTTCCTGATAAAAGCTTTTATTGTGTTTGTTATTTGTGAATTTCTGAAAAAACCTTCTGTTGGAATTTGTATGTCCTTAAAAAGCGCTAGCTCGGTTCTTTATTTGTTCATGAAAAAAGCTTCCTTTGGGTTCCTTATTTTTGATTTTCTTAAAGAGCGTAAGCTGGGTTGCCCATTTATTTTTTTCCTGGGCAAACTTCTGACGGGCTTCTTTTATTGTTTCCTGAAGAAGCATCCGCTGTGTACTTTATTTTTTTTATGGAAAAGCTTCTGTTAGGTTATGTATTTGTGATTTCTTGAAACAAACTTCTGCTGTGTTAGTTATTTGTGAATTTCTGAAAAAAGCTTCTGTTGGAATTTTTATTTTTTATATCCTTAAAAACCGTCTGCTCGGTTCCTTATTAACTATTTTTTCCTGAAAAAAGCTTCCTTTGGGTTCCTTATTTTAGATTTTCTTAGAAAGCGCATGTTGGGTTACTCGTTTATTTTTTCCTGGGCAAACTTCTGTTAGGCTCCTTTTATTGTTTCCTGATGAAGCATCCATTGGGTACTTTATTTTTTTATGGAAAAGCTTCTGTTAGGTTAGGTATTTGTGATTTTTTGAAACAAACTTTTGTTGTGTTTGTTATTTGTGAATTTCTGAAAAAAGCTTCTGTTGGAATTTTGATTTTTTGTCATCAAAAACCGTCTGCTCGGTTCCTTATAAATTTTTTCCTGAAAACAAATTTCGTGTTGGGTTCCTTATTTTTGATTTCCTGGAAAACTTCTGTCTGGATACTTTTATTTTTTCCTGATAAAGCATCCATTGGGTACTTTATTTTTTCTCCAGGAAAGCATCTGTTATGTTGGTATTTTTTTTTTTAATTTCTGAAAAAAAACTTTTGTTGGATTTTTTATTTTTATGTCCTTAAAAAACGTCTGCTCAGTTCCTTATTTATTTTTTCCTGAAAAAAGCTTCCGTTGGGATCCTTATTTTTGAATTCTTTAAAAAGCGTATGTTGGATTCCTCATTTATTTTTTCCTGAGCCAACTTCTACTGGGTTCCTTTTATTGTTTCCTGGCAAAGCATCCGTTGGATAGTTTATATTTTCTCAGGACAAGCTTCAATTAGGATCCTTATTGGGGTATGTTTTGAAGCCGGGTACGACCGCAAGATTTTACGTATACTACAAAACTATATGCAGTGGAAAGAAATGAAAGTTGATCGGCAATAAATCTCAGAACCCATAACATAGTTTATCAGTTCAAATCCTTTCTGGAAGTTTAAGAATGGATTAAGTAGTAAAGCTGACAGTAAATTTGCAACAATCAGTCAATCGAAAGACACGGAACTTAAACTCGAACGTACATAAAACGAGAACACTTCGTTTGAAAGGGGGTTTCAATATTACAACGTAAAATATGGCTTGCAGTAAAATGCTTTTCATTCAGAAGTTACACGATTCTATTGGCAAAAGTAAAGTTCGTTTTAATTGAAAATAAATTCCGAGTCGAATTGACAAACTGCGAGATAAAACCATAGAGTTACAATTCGAATAGCGTTATTATCGAACTTTGTAAAAACCAATTAAAGTGAAGCAATTGCGATTCGATCTGGAAATACGGAGCGGGCATAAAAATGTGTTAAGAACTTTTTAACGAGATCTGGAACGCTTTATAAAATGTCATATCGAAAGTGTTTTTTTTTCAGTCGGCGATTTGGCTGTCATGACACGTCAACACTACGTGACTGAAATGTGTATCTAATATCGATTAATAGAAATATTACTGACTCACGTAGTCAAGATAATAAACAGTTTATTGGATAAGTTTGAGTTATAAAGTTCAGAACACCTTTACTAACTGAATTAACGGTAATAGTGTTAAATAAGTTTAGATCCGTTTTTAAATATTGTAGTGAGTTTGTGTTGAAGAAATTACAATACAAATTACAATATTTGATAAGTATGAAAATACTGTAGATTTATATAAGATGTATGTACTGCGAGAGCAGGCCAAATAAGAACATAGGTCCGGAAACGCTTCCTTTTCCATCTGTCAGACATTTTTAGCGAATTTCCAACGTAGCAGGATCCATAGAACGAGCACGTTTTTCGGCTTTAAGTAAAATATTTTTGAGGTTTTTCGTACTAGAATGAAATTTGTTGGCTTTATTTTGGTAAGAAATAAATGTACAAAATTTCAGCTCTCTCGCTTTAAAGAAAGAATACACATTCATATTTGTTGTTTTTAGGGGTTGTTATCACATTTTCACCCCTAGCAGCATGTAACAAAATGTAAAACTCATTAACTTTTTATGTGTTTTATAAGAATTAAATGTACAAAATTACAGCTTTAAGGAAAGTAAACAAACAATATGTATTGTTTTAGGGGATTTTATTGTTTAACCCTTAAAGCCCAAATATTTTAAAATCCTATCTTAGTGCGCCTCTAGCGCCTATGAGCAGTTTGTCTACCAAATTTCACGTTCTTAGGCAATATACAATTAATATTTTTAATTTTAGGGGTTATTACTAAATGTTCACCCCTTAAGGGTCTGCTGTCCAATAACATCTTGGATTTTTATCCCATAAGAGCATGTTAAATTTCAAACCATTTATTTCGTTTACTTTTAATCATGAAATTGTTTGCAAGATCTCATTTTAGGCACAGTCACAATACGCATCCGTCATGCAATTTACATTTTTTTAAATGCTTTTGATTTGTTATGTAATTGACATTTTGTAAGTACAAAGTTTGAATTTTTTTCCTAACACAATAAAAAATTAATAATGAAAAATAATTTGCAAGCTGGATCCGAAATTTTATAAAGAATATTCAGGTTTTTTTCAACACTCAATTACAAAAGATAGACTTATAAAATGGTTTGAAATGAGGCAATGTCAAAGCGTTCAGCTGCAAGAAATTGCACTGTTTAGATAGGGATACAGTGAGAAGCGCTTGCGTTTCCGGTTGCTTTCTCGTTTACTGGAGCAGACCCTTAACAGAATGTGATAAAATGTAAAACTGGTTTATTTTTTCTGTATGTATCTTGTAAGAAATAAATGTAAAACATTTCAGCTTACTTTAAGGAAAGTTTAAAAATGTATATTTATGGTTTTTAGGGTTGTTATCATATTTTCACCCTTAGCAGAACATAATGAAATGTAAAACTGGTTTACTTTTTATATGTATCGTGTAGGAAATAAATGTACAAAATTTCAGCTTTCTAGCTTCAAGGAAAGTAGCATATAACAGACAATATTTATTGGTTAGGGGTTGTTTCAACACTTATAGGGCAAATCTTTAAAAATCCTTTTTTGCGTCTCTAGCGCCTATGAGCAAAATGTGTACCAAATTTAACGTTCGTATGGTATGGTATTTGACATATGTAACAAACAATATTTATTGCTTTAGGGGTTGTTTCAACCATTAAAGGCTAAATATTTTAAAATCCTTTCTTAGTTAAACAAATAAAAGAGCACTGTGGCGACAAAATCACTCTGATTAAAAAACCCTCTGAGGATGATGACCATGTCATCGAAATGTCCATAAGGGTAAGGTATTAAACTTAACTTACAATTTAGTTGTTTAGTTATAGTTTTTGTTCCTTGTTTTGTAGTTCGGGTTTTTATTTAAATCAGTGTCCTTTCTTAGTGCACTCTAGCTTTTATGAGCAGTGTGTGAAAAAATGTCACGTTCTTGTAAGAAATAAATGTTAATAATTATAGCTTTCTAGCTTAAAGGAAAGTGTAAAAATTAATATTTATTGTTTTAGGGAGTTGTTCCTACATTTCCACCCTTAACAGAAAGTGAGAAAATGTAAAATTTGTTTTTTTTCTACGTATCTTGTAAGAAATACATTTACAAAATATCAGCTCTCTAGCTTTAAGGAAAGTATAAAAATTTATTTTTATTGTTTTTAGGGGTTATCACATTTTACAACATCAACACGTAATGAAATGTAAAACTGGTTTACTTTTTACATGTATCGTGTAAGAAATAAATGTTCAAAATTGCATCTTTCTATCTTTAAGGAAAGCATATCAAACAATATTTATTGTTTTATAGGGGTTGTTTCAACCCTTAAAGGCCAATTATTTTAAAATCCTTTCTTAGTGCGCCTCTAGCGCCTATGACAAATACGTGTATAGGCCTTAGGGTTTTTGGGATATATAACAAACAATATTTATTGTTTTAGAGGTTGTTTCAACCCTTAAAGACCAAATATTTTAAAATCCTTTCTTAGTGCGCCTCTAGCGACTATGATCAATATGTGTACCAAATTTCTCGTTCCTAGGTGGTATGGTTTTTGAGATACTGTGATCAGTCAGTGAGTGAGTGAGTGGGTTTTCGATTTTATATATATACTAGCTGCCCGATCCGGCTTTGCACGGGTAGACAAATCAAAGTTAAATGTATATTAACAAAAGAAATATATCAATACATATATTACACTGAGTATTTCTTATGGTGATTTTTAGTAACTTTGATCCCCCCAAACCCCCTTAAAATTACAATTTTTTTAAAAACCTTTCTTAACGAGCACCTAGTGCCCTAGAGGAAGCTGCATACCAAATTTCATTCCAATCCTTTGGTGGAATTTTTAGTAACTTTCACCCCCTCCTAAAATTTCGAATTTATTGAATAAATTTCTTAGCGAGCACTTGGGGCCCTAGAGGAAACTACATACCAAATTTCATTCCAATCCGTTGAGTAGTTTTTGAGAAATCGTGATGAGTCAGTGAGTGGTATTTGGCTTTTATATTTATATATAGATAGATAAAATAAGTACAGTATATCTCCTTAAAAATAATTAAGATATCGGCAACAAAAAACACAAAAAACTAACTAATATTCATTGTTTAGCTTTAGAACTACTTTAGTCAATCAACATACCTTAATTTTCAGTCAATAGTAGTACTTGTTTTTTCAATGTATGGCTACATGAACAACAGAATAACTTGACTATATTGCACAAAATGAGAAAAGGACACAAATTGAACATAATGGAAGAATTGGAAATTTATAAGCACCAAAGGTTTAATCCTTCAAATATGTTAAATGATAAATTAAATTTCACTTCCAATTGCATATATGACTTAATTTTTGAACTTCAGAATAAGGCCAAAGGTACAAATCTGATAAGGAATACCTGAGATAGCAGTCTCCCAGTACAACTCAGTGAGGTAACATGTGGCCTAAGAATAGTGAACTAAAACTTTTTTATTTTTTATTTTTGACAAGTGCTATATCTGCACAATTATTTATGTTTATTGTGTTGTTATGTATGTGATGTTTATGTGAACAATGGACTAGTGTTAGTGTTGTTGGCTGGCCTGATGATGCTGCCTGTGGCAGTGAAACATGTAGCTATACATTGAAAAAACAAGTACTACTATTGACTGAAAATTAAGGTATGTTAATATTTTAAATATGAGTAATAGAAATATTGTAGGCTATAACACGTAATCAAACTTGCTTTAAGGTTATAAAAATTAACATAAATACAACCTTGTACCATCAATATATTCATTTATACAATTTTAAAGAAGAGATACACATTCGTTTAGATTCGGAAACATTCGTACAGCTTCAAATAACATATAAGATTATTAATTTCTTCATTATGATATTAATAACTTCTAAATAATTTGATATATCAATATGAAGTTAGAAATCAACTAAAAGATAATATTTGTATCTTTATTTTGATTATATAATAATGTATATAAATACTAAATTTTTACAAATAGGCCTATAGTTTTATAATCCTTAGAATTGAACACATTTACCAGTTACAATTTCCCGCAGCATAGTTAGGTAGACGTAAAGTTTGTTGTTTTTAAATATTATTTGTATAAATGATGCATTTCTGATGTGTATCTAATTAATCCACCTGTGATTTTTCAAGAGGGCTTACTAGTATGATTTGAAGGAAAAAACATAACTTCTTTTGCCTTTATTGAAACCTACTTTGACATGAAATGCTATATTTAAACGCAATGTTAAATGTAAGAACCAAAGAACAAGTCCTACGAGCTAAAATTCCTACAATGCATTTCCAGTTTTAATTGCGTTTTTTTTTGTAAAGGGCGAAGAGCCACGAGGAATCGATAGAATCGTTTTAATTAAATTAGACCTTTGACAATGCTAAAGCTAATTTAACCACCCTAGGACGACTTCTTACATCCGTAACTTTCCGATAACCGGGGTTTTACGAGTTAAAATCCTCTTAACAGTTCGGATAAGCAATAAAACCAGAAGAACAACGCGAAGACAACGGTCGCGTTATCGCGGGATAACACTCGGGCGAATACAGTGTTCCTTGCAAAGGTTTCCCGGCTGCTGTCCGCGGCAACAATAAATTCGCTCCGTCTGTTGTGTTTTTACACCGCGACAAACAAGCACGACTTTTTTCCGTCGGCAAAATGACAAGATAATGTTTTGAAAAATTGAAAACTTCCATTTCCGAGACAACGGTTTGTTTTTTTTTTTCTGAAACATAATTAATAAAATACCGATAACCGGATAACCTTGACAAGTCGGTAAACGCGACAATAGGTGAACTACCGATTGCCGAGGTCAATAGTTGTAGGCATATCTCCGGCGAGCGTGTAAGAATAAATTGTTTCGATAGGGTAGGCAGCGTTTCCGACGCCAAAATCTTATCGAGGATGTTCCCAACACTATTACAACATTTTATTGTCCTGGAAATATTCGTGTAACGTCCGTGCGATAAATCTTACGTCAGCGTAGGCCTAACACTTTACGCTTGAAAAATAGAAAAATGTCTTTGAGTGTTGGAAAATGTATGCAGTGGGCTCTGACTGTATAAGTTATATCAACTACAAATATTTGGACTTTGTATATTTGGACTACATTTAAAATGTACATTTAAATAGAATTTCATACAAAATCTTGTAATAGTATACCGTTACTAATAGAAAACTTGAAGGTTACTTAAAACCTTTAAATTTACAAATACTTCATTTGTAAATAATAGAAAATCTAAAATATTTGACGTGTCGAATTGAAGTAAGAGATTGTATTACCAATGTTGTATAATTAATCAATACGAGAGATGTATTTTATACATTTTTCTTTAAAAAGGTAAATTGTATTTATTTATTTTTCTTAACGCCTTAACTTTATGCCAGTTATATTAATAAAGAGATGGGGAGCAGCGTATGTCGCCAGTAAAACTAACGCCAGTAACTAGGTTCGAACCTACGCAACTGAGTTGGAGATTCCAACTGTGTCAAACTGGGCGAGCGCGTTTAACCACTGCGCCGTTCTGCTCCTCACGAGAGACTTTAAGGTTCTGAGGAGCGAAGTGGCCGATAAGCTAGTCCAAACGCGCTAGTCCAGTCTACTTCAGTTGGGACCTCTAACACGGGTTGAGTATGTACGAACCAAGCTACTAGTTATAGGTTTACCTGTACTACTGCTCTATTTAGATTTAAAAAACAATTTTAGTTTAAACTTATTCACACCTGACAGTTTTCGTATTAAAATCATCGTCCCTCTCTATTCTATGAAAAAATCCTGTTATACCCACAAAAAATCCCTACTAAGCATGCGTCAGGACCTGGTTACCGTTACCCTACCGAGATCCAAGTGCCTGTGTATACAATAATCTGTTAGCTTCTTCACGGTGTTGGTGAGCGAAGCGATCTGGGGAAGGAGCCGTATAGTTATTTATAGGTTAGTTTATACAACTCCTGTTGTTTTACTTTATTTAAAACTATTATTTATCACTTAGTGTTTTCCTACATTTAATAAAAATGTTTGTAATACAATACATTTATTAATTTACAGGTGTTTCAAAAAAAATAATATAGCAAATAATAATGCCTCTTAGGCCTGCGTTCTATAAAGGCCAACAGGGAAAAGTGAAATGACCGGTGGTTGAAAAAAGATAATTAATTATGTGAGATGTAGCAACAAGGAAGTTGCCCCGATAAACGAGGAAAATAACTCCACCTCAAAGTAAGCAGTTTTAAATTGGATTAAATTAAGTTAAAAGAGTTTGTAATGCTTAGAGAGTAGAAATATCAACGTTATCCTAAGGGAAAATAAATCAATACTACTCTGTAACAATGATACCAAATTATCTGAAATCTTAAATCCACTTCGTTTCGAAACTGCAGTACTTGGACTTTGAAGTTAAATTTCAAATTATATTTAGTAAAAGTTATTTTTATTAAAAAGAAAATTTAACTTTAGTCCTGAAAATACAACAAGACGTGAAAAAATTATATAAGGTTGTTTTTTAAGAAATAACAAAAATCTTATTTCTCAGAGACAATACAATAACAGTCGATCTATACATTTATATATCAAAATTACTAAAACCTTAACTTAGGAAACTAAAAAATACAACAATTATCTCCTCAAAAAATGTAGAAACCCCTATAGGCTCAGCCTGTTTCGGGTTCTCCAACAAAAGAAGAACTAGCAAATCCTAAAGTTTATTTATTTATTGCTTTTAAACAAAATTAAATACAGTTGTATTTTCTTCCTTTTCTATTTCTACATAACTCTAAATATGACAATAATAATAGCTAACTTAAAATACACATATAAAAAATAGCCAATTCTTTCAAGAAAGAAAATACTTATCCAAGAAAACGCAATATAGGGCTCCTAAGGCTATTCGACTGCTAACATGACTACAATAAAAAACAAAATAGAGTGCCATTACATAAAATAAAAAAGATGGAATCTACGAAATGCAATATGAATTAAAAAAGAAATATACAATAAAATTCAAAAATGTTCCAGAATTATTTGAAAGAGTACATTGATATAATAAAATTCCCCTCCTAACTATAAACCAACATTATCAACAAGACTACGAGAATAACAAAGATTTACTAATCTCAAACAAGAACTTAAAAAAACACTCCCCATCATCCAGAGAAAATAACCGTGTTTTCAGTTGCATTAGAAATTTTGTTTTAGATTTAATTTATTTTAAAAACGCGGGAATCCTATAAAAAATGTTTGGTATAGAATGCAAATAGAATTTTACAAAAGCTTTTTTTGAAAGGATGAGGCAAATCTCTATTATATTTGTCGGTATAAATTCTCATTGGATAAATTCTGTCCACTTCCAAGATAAAATAATTTTAATACTTTAAAATGTATATAGATGTCTTTAAGGAAGAAGTTTTAAATGCCAAAACAGTGGTAAAGACTGTACATTTCTAGGCAGTTTTAATGTGCATCTTTTGAGATGTTTCTGTTGTATCACTATAAAGATTTATAAAATTATAATACAGTATGAGTGAAAATAAACAGCAATGAAATTGTAATACTTTTAAATGTTTTATGCTAAGACAAACACACAAAGTAAAAGGTAGCTGAAAACTTAAGTTTTTAACACACACTTTTTGTATATGCTCTCCAGATTTTAAGCAACTCTTGTAGCTTTGTTGAAGATCTTCGCACGTATTGATGAAAAGGGTTTGTTGCATGCTATCGTATCTCGTATCTAGTTATACTTTACGAAGCTCCGCACGGTAGTCGATGGCCGCATTCAAAAGAAGCTTTCTGACATAAAAGTCAGCTGGTGAAAGATCGGGGTATGTAAAGTGTGTTCCTCGAGAAATCAGACAGTTGTAAAACTTTCTTAGAAACCGATAGTGACTACAGCGGTGTGACTGGTGGCGCCATCTTGCTGGAATCACTGGGAACCAAAACCCAGATTTCTGGCACGACAAAACCTTTTCAGATCTCTTGTAAAGGTTGAACGATATTCTCTCTGCAACGTAGCTGGTTTACAGAAAATCATTTTTAACGAAATGCTGACACAGTATAAACTATTTAAAACGCGGGGTTATATCGACGGAACGCGCTCCAAAATGAAACCACTTTCCTTTTTTTTTTGGCTGATCGCGTAAATTGGAGTTTCACGGCTTTAAATGGTTGGGACACAAACAAAAATGCAAAACATCCCTTTCTGACTGAAGAGTGTTTCGAGCTAATTACAAATTTTCTAATCTTCTAATCACGTATTTTCATTTGAAGTTAGAACATACCTTACGCCAGAGGAGGGAAAACCCCACCTGCTCCCGAAATATTTTTACATTTTTAGGGGCGTTCTTTTATTCTTTACGGGAATCCTCCAAGGTTTTTAAACACCTTCTCAATGGCGTATTACTCATGTCCATTTAAAAAATGTTAAACATGTTAGTAAATGAGCAGGCTTCTTTTTGACGACTTCAGGACTTGCTGAATAAGTCTAGCGAGGTTTTCATGTGTAGTGTCCGTTTCTGGACGGCCTACACACCCTACACGCTGAGTCAAAACACTACTTTGACGACGGAACTTGTCACAACAATTATCATTACGGCATTACTTGGAAGCTGTTTTTGAAATCGGTTCTTGAAACTCTACAGCAGTTCAAATAAAACTTGCTCTGTAATGGTAAAGACCATTACAACGTTAACTAACCTCAAACAAGAAAGTAATAACAAGCAACGTGGCCTGGCAACAATCAACAATGTAATCAGCTGTTCTAAAAACCAACCATAACTGCAATTTCAGTAGGCTACTGTTTCTTTTGCACACACCGTATTTTGTTAAAGCAAATCAATGTATAACGGTATTTAAACACGTAATTGGTGTGAACGTTCATAGACCCTACCACATATGAGTGAAATAAGAGAATACAGTACTCCCAAAGTCGCACTATAAATAACACAACGTAATTTATACAACATTTAAATGAATTATTAAGTTTAAAAAAAATCTGTGATTTGTAGCATTTATGAGTTAGTTCACTGTGTTTGCTTAACATAGCAAAGTTATTTAGTTAGTATAAAACGGAGTAACTAAACAAAGGGAAATATTTCTAAAAGTATTACACTGCATTTATCAGCTAGAGAGTGAAGTGGTAACACACTCGGTCTGGATTTACATTCCAACAACGCTCTAAGCTCAGCCTCTCTTGGAGCTATCAATCTTTCAAAAACTGTAACATGTATGTATGTTGTGTTTAGTTTTTTGTCACAGAAGGTTGACGGGAAAGGGTCTATCTAACAAATGAAATGAAACGCCTCAATGTTGCTTGTCAACCGAGTCAGCCTTCTTTTGATAGTAGAGATAAATGCTGATAGAATGCGCCCTCTTCGCATCCATCTCACTTTACTGACAGCCAACTCCGCCGTAAGTAATGACTTCTTATTTCCCACCAAACCGATCTAGGTGACTCCGTTCATATCTCATGTCCTGGTGGTAGAATTACCCTCGTGATCGGATCCGCTTATCAATGACTTATCGCCATCAGTAAAACTTCAAATAAGTCATTCTAATTTAGAATGATCAAACAGCTGACTCATTGGCTTTTACATTTTACCGCTTTTGACTGTGGTTTAATTTTACTGAGTAACAATCGTTTAGCTGTTTAATTAGCTTTTGAAATAGGATTAGTTTCATAGGAAAATCTGTTGGCATCGAAATTAATTTATAAATAACCGGTTTATGGGGTTAAACTAGGTTAGCGCATAGGTAGGCCTACTTGTTTCATGGGAAAATATCCAAGACTGATAAAGAAATCAGTTTCTTTTTTTTTCTTGTTTTTACTATACACCAACAGCAGTTATCAGCTTATAGCGGAGCTAAATCGTTCGCCAATAATCAGGTTCGAACCTACGCAATCTGTGTAGAAGCTTTCAACTGTAGCAGACGGAACAAGAGCGGAAGAGCCGCCTACATTTAAAAAAATAATTATGTTAACTTATATAAAATTACAAAAAAATCATTACTTGTATCAAGGCCTACTTAAGCCTCTTTTTACTCTGGGAAAAACTCCGAGGGTAGGCCTATAGTGTTATTTTAATTTGGTCCGCGTACAGTCAGTGACCGTTTGGTGGCGTCGCGAGAAGCGGGACGGACGGACAATGCTGACTGAAAACATAAGTTTCAGCGTCTGCTAATCGCCCAATTACTATACCCCAACTCTGAGTACCACTAAAGGATCTGTGCTAAAGTAGGATGACGTTTTTAGGTTGGCTAGTAGCACCAAAGCCGGCTTGAATCGCAAACAGCGAGATCGTTGAAAGATAAATGACTAATCAGTGATTACTCTAAGAAAGCTGCAGTAATCCTTTTGTTATAAAAAAAACTGTTAGGTTTAAAGAATAATCAACTGATTCTAAATTTTCCAAAGTGGTTGAAAATAAAAGTGTTTATTATTGTAGTTTATTTCAAACCTAAAATTATGTTCAGTTTTTTCCAAATAAGCAGTTTTATTTATAACTAGGCGATACTTCTGCACTCCAACCCCGTTGGAACCTTTTATACACATAATTATGTTTTTTTTTTTTATATATATATATAATAAAGGTGTAGGATTAATAATAACCCCAAAGCTAAGATGGTAAATGATGTCAAATGTCCAAATCTAACTATTTCGGATATTTTATAACAGCAGTTATAACAAGGTTAAAAGAACCAGCAAGGCTCAGGACTCAGGTCTAAACTTTAATAAAAACCTAACCTAAAAGTTAGAAATACAAATAATTGCTTCAAAGTTTGAAATCAGCTGTTAATGGAAATATTAAACAGCTGATTACTGTATCAACATTAAACATATTTATTTATTATTTAGCATGATGATTTAGTACTCCCATTACAGTGAAATATTTGTATATTTTTTGTTGTTTTTTTGTTCAATAGATGCTGTTTTTTTTTCAAAAAGAATATAAAAACATGCTTGTATTTGAATGTAATGTTGTGTTAAAATTTGAAAGTAATCTGTGAAGAACTTTCAGAGATTTGAGATTTAGAAAAAACAAATATTTTTATTTTTATTTATATAGATATGAAACAACAGATTGAATTGAATTATAATACAGTAAACCTTTTTGTTGACATTTTGTTTCTGTTCGCTTTTTTTTTTTTTTTTTTTGTTAATCTAACATAAAAAAGCTGTTGTTTGTGAAGAATAATAAACTGATTCTAAATTTGCTAAGTTGGTTGCTATGGTAGAACACAAACATGTGTTGCTAAACTTTTGATCCAAACAGCTCAGATCCGAATTTTCACTAAAATCATTTCTTAGCGTGCGTCTATAAACCCATAAGAATACATTTTTTAATTTTCGTATTTATATCTTACGTAGTTTTTGCTCTGCGTTGATTCTATGTGAGTCAGTCAGTCAGTCATAAAGTGAGGACAAAGCCTCTTATATTATATGTAGGGGTATATATACTTGTCAGGAATAAAAAAGTACCTACTGTGGTCATTACAATAGCATGACTTCTTGAAAATGTTTAACTAGGTTTTCGTTTCATTGCTTCTAGACCCCAGAACCATAGTCACCTCAAAAATGTATATCTTCATTTATGGTGTTATGGTTATATATCACCCTTTTTTGGGGGCACAATATCTGCCATAATTTTACACATGTCATATAAATTCCAGACTGAAATAGGAAATATACAGATGGGAAATCTCAAATCTTATTCGAGTTTGTTAATGGAAGGTTAATTTTTGAAATACATCTCAAGAGTAGAACTAAACAATTTGTTTTGAGACACCAACCATTTGCTCAATGTGTGGAAAAATAGTGACTTAGGAACAACAGTGAAAAACCACTTAAGTCTCTTAGAAGGCACAGTATCAAGTATCAAATACATTAAAAGTTATTGTGAACCTTCTAAAACTTTAATATCAAAAAAAATTTTATGCGACCAACTATTACAGCTAACAGTGACAGGAATGTGATCGCACAAGAAATAATGCGTTAATTTCTTAGTGGACACAATATCGAGCTCGATGAAAATGATTGTAAATCTTCTAAATATTTAACCAAAATCTTTTATCTGAAACTTGTTTTAGATAACTGCAACATTTAGTTCAAGGAGTGAAAAAATAGAAGTCAAAAGTAAACAAAAAATCAGTAGGCACAGTACCAAACCCATCCAAAGTTATTGCAATCTTTTTAAATATTATCTAAAACTTTTGCATCAAACAATTTGTTACACGACTGCACATCAAAGTGAAGGTCTGAATCAAATTCAAATTGCTTGTAAATTTTCTAAATATTACCAAAATATTTTGTCTGAAACTGTTTCAAGATAACTGCAAGTCTTAGTGAAAGGGGTGGAAAAATTAGAGGTTAAAAATCAATCATAAGGCAGGCTCTTACATGCCTAAGCATGGTATAAAACTCTTTTGGAGTTATTTTAACCTTCTATGCTGAAACATTTGATAACTCTAACCCTTAGCCCAAGGATCAAATAAATGTTATTAATATAAGTACTGAAGTTGGCTTACGAGAACTTCAAATCTATCTCCTCCTCTGTCTGTGCCTGTAGGCCAGGACAAAAATAGTTTTAAATTATTTATGATTCATATTTTAATGGAATATTGTTCCTAGTATTTACATTATATTATTCAGTACCCCTACGTTGATCAATTATTTTATTTTTATTATTATTAGTAATCCTTATTAGCAAATTTTCATTGGGAAGATAAGCTGTTGCAGTGACCCTTATGATGAGACCTATGGTCAGGAGTAGTAAATAAGCACGGCACTGATCATGGTTCCCAGATCACATTTTCCAGTGTTATTAAAAATTTTGCATATATGTATATACATGTGTTCGTATTCAAACATCTGCATTTTAGTCCAAATTTGGAACAAACATTGGGCTTTTAAGTCACTTGGATGAGTTCGTTAGCCAAAAATCAAATAACCGGAAGTATGTTTTTTGACTGCAAGTAAAAACTTTTTGAGATTTTTCGTAGCAATATAAAAATGTTTGGGGTTTTGTCTAAATAAATAAAGGAGATTATTCTGCACATTTTGTTTTTTTACATGACCTTGTAGCTCGTCTGGTTCCCCAAAATCTATCAAAACGTAAAATACCAGTTACGAGGCTGGCTGGAATGCAAACTCGCAAAGAGAGGCAGTCCAAAATCCTAGGCCGCAAGGTCATGCTGCTGCGAGCTAAACGAAGCAGCGCGAGAGCCATGGTTGGAGGTGCAAACAAATACTACTTATAATATTTCGTACACGCAGACAGCTATTCAATGTTTTCATGAGAAGACCAATTTCCCAAATGGTTGGAAACTTTAAACATATAAAATAGTTTTGGAAATTCGCTCAACTCACATCAGCGGTCAACTGCGTGATCGAATTATTATTAATTTATTATTGTATTTATAAATATTTAACATACCATTATATTAACTTTTTCAAATAAGTTTTATACATTTTTATTTTTCATTTTACTTATTTAATAGTTTTATTAATCATTACTAATTATTTGCATTTGCTTATTATTAATATTTATTTGTGTATATTCATATCCCATTAAAAAAAAAAAAAAAGTTTACTTACAAATATTTTCACTGTGGAAAGGTTCCCGAATCACTGAATTTATAAATAGAGTTCTGACCCGGCTTTCGTGCTGACAACAATGAGTGTTGTACTAATTAATTTAAATGTATGTGTTGTTTGTGTTGTGCAGTTTAAATGTTGCAACAGTTATTTAATGTTTTTTACGGCCTCATGTGACCTGATGATGGATGAGTGAAATTCATCTGAAACCGCGGTGGTGTTTTTAACGCATATAGTGGATTACTTGACGGACATGTAAAAGGTAATATTTTATTAACCTATTTACAAATATTGTAAAAACCACCATTTTCCAAACTATCAATAAACGTGTAACTAACAATTGACTAAACAAATTTCTGCGAAACTATAAGATTATTTAAAATAAGTAAATGCCTTATAAGGGAGCAGTAACAAATGTATATATAATGTAATAATATAACCATTTAGTTATAATCTGATCATTGTAGGCATTGTAGCTCAAAACTTACTGAAGATGAAAAGTTGAAAAGTGTTTAAACATGTGTCAGAATTTATGTTAATGTTGTTATTCGTAAAAATTTATATAATTGATGAAATAAAATTGTGTAGGAAAATGGGTTTCAATTTAAATGAAGCACTATTAACCAAATTACAAAATCAATGTTTTATGGTTCAATACCTATCCAATAGATAACATATTTTGCTGCACTAATAAATATTCAAGACAGGCAAAATGATCAAACAATTTTCTACCCTCTTTTTTCAACAACAGAACGCAGCTAAGATTAAAATATAAAAAGGGTTCAAATAAAGCTAATTGTAAAGACAGAGCTTTCCGCTGTAAGCTTCAAAGTTTTGTGTACATATTTCACTTTGATGCAGCCCTATTGGGAAGCAAAGATAACGTTTAACAAAGTTAGGCGTGGTGCTTTGAAATTAGAAATTCTTTCAAGTGAAATTAATTAGACTGAGTACCTTTCATGTAACAAACTTAATTTAACAGATGAGTAATGTGATTACAAAATACTTTTAGAACGCCTTTCTTCTTCCATCTCTAAAAGGAAATTTAGTTACACAAATGTTAAATACCTGCACCGGCACGAAATCTTCAGCAGTATTAAGCTCCTCTTCAGTGGGTTTAACACAGAATTCAGTTTTCTTTTATAGTAATTAGTAAAAGCACCTGTACAAAACTAAGATAAAAGATTTACTTTGAATATTAATTGCAATAACGCTACAGTAATTTTAATGTTTACTTCTTCTTACTTGCAATAATTTCTTTAACATCTCATCACAGAAAGAGGGGTACAAGTTTTGGGTGCTGCACCAAAAAAGAAGAGTATTTTGAATGAGAAAATCTTAAAGCGTGTACTTGAAGAATTGGTTGTTACAATGTGGTATTTTAGGCTTTAGGATTAGTCATCTCTCCAAGTTTTACCGAAAGACTCTCAAGTGGCTGGTTTTTGACCAATGAAATTAAACTTTCAGCTATAGATAGAAAATTTTAATAAAATGTGATGTAGGTTCACGCGCACTAATAGACCTAATAAGAAAATTTGCTAAGACGAAACTGCTCTCACAGTTACACCCTCAGAGGGAAGGGTCTAAACTGGCTTCTTTCGGACAATGGTTTTAGAAATGTAACTAATTTTACCTTTTATCTGTGGTGTGACTTCGTTCAGCCTATGTTTTTGAAGCGTTTCGAAACATATGTTTCATCATCAGATATTAAGTCACATTACACATAAGTCATAAAACACAAAAACATTTAACTCACGACACAAAACGCACAACTGTGACTGTAATTCGGATAGACGCCTACTTTTTTTCGCAGTCGAACTACTACGGCAGTGAGTATTTTGATGTTTTAATAACTGTCGATGAAACATATGTTTCAAAACGTGTCACAGACATACGTTGAACGAAGTCACACAACGTATAAAAGGTAAAATTAATTATATATACTGTATTTTTTGTGACTTGGATACTTATACAAAGGCTTTAAATTACAAATTTTTATCAAGAAATTTTCAGAAAATGACTAATTTAAATAAGCAAAAAATAAATTTGAAGCTCAAATTTTGAGCTGACCAAGAATAATGTGTTAAACAGTTATGAACTGACAAAAAGCGCTTGTAGGACAAAGTCCTATTTAGTGTCATGTAACTAAATAGAGTTTTGAGTTTAATTATACCAAGAAGAAAAAAAAGGTTGATATTTGTTTGGTAAATTGCTTATATTTTCTATTTATAAATTTTATTCTTTTAAATTAAAACATAGATGGACTACGCCTTAAACAGTCATGGATATGGATTCAGTGTTAGTTTGTAGGTATATAGTATTTATTTACATTTTTATGAAGCCCATACATATATATTATTTTCCTATTTAAGGGCTTTTCTGTTAATATTTCTTTTGCATATTTAACGGTTTAGCCACGAGCATAGGCATATAAAAAATTTTCTGTATAACTTGTCCATTTGTTTAATGTGTTCAACATCCATAGCAACAATTATAAGAAATAATTAATTTGAACCGATTATGGTTTTACCTTGACTGCAAATGAAAAGAGCAACTCAAAGTGTTTGTATATGTTTTGTACAAAACTTTACCTTTTTTTTGAGTTATTTTGATTAAGCAATTTCTAACCTCCGCATTTTGAAACTGATTATTGGATTAAATTGGTTTATTTTCACAAATCAGGTCTTCATCTTATCAAGTACCTTGCCAAGTTTAAACTCAATCCGTTATATCATTCAGGAGGCAACAATTAATTTGTAATTTAAAATTGTAACTAAAAATGGATATCTGGAAAAGCATTTCAGAAAAAATTTGATCCTTATATCTTATAGTTATATCTAATTTCAAACTACAGTAGAGCGTCGAAAATCCGAACTAATTGGGACCAAGGGTGGTTCGGATTTTCAATTTGTTCGGATTTTTGAAAATAACCAAGAAAATGCCATTAGGCAAAAATATATGTCCTTTAATCGATTAAAGTAGTTAAACAGTACAAGCAGTAATGTAGTTACAATACAGTATGTAAGACTACTGTATGATCTTCTTATTATCTTCAGTATGTATGTCTTCTTATTATGATTTAGAAGAACCTGCACCTACAGTAGGGCCAACATGATTACGCATGTAACTCTCAATTACAGTATAGTACATAATTCAAATGTTACTTGTACAGTATAGTTAAAACTAACGAAAAATTAAAAAAATACTGTACAGTACACACTGTTATAATGATTGTTTATTGCTAGTGCTAAAGAAGCTTATTAGCGCGACAGTGAAAATACTGACAGCCAGTCTGCTGTGAAGGCATGTGAGAGCAGGTATTAAGAAGTGTTTAAAAAGAGATAATAATGTCAAACTGTGATGAAAATTGTTGCGAAATTTTTAACGAGGCAATTTTAATTTGTGAAAAACTACCTCGGAACTCGTTCGGATTTTTGACGTTTCGAATTATTGACGTTCGGATTATCGACGCTCTACTGTACTAATAAACAAATTAGTAGATTCGTAAATCTGAATACATATACAACTTAACAAAGTAAAATGCAAATGGTAGATTGTTCAATATGTAGAACTCAACAACAGTTATTACATTTGACTTAGCACTTATCTTTCTTAAAGGATGGAGTTTACAACCAATGTACAAAAGTCATTCATGAATACAGAGACAAATGGCTGTTGATTTATCAACATTTACATTTAATAAATGATCTATTTTGGTCACAGTCCCTGCAATCACTCTAAAGCATTTCTTATGCCAACATAGAGGTCTTACTATTGAGCCAGTTCTGTTTGGAGTCTTTTGTTGTAGTGAAACTTGACTCACTGTAATGACTTCTCTAAGACACTAAACAAAAAGACTGAAGGACACGCTCTGAATACAGATATATAATACAAATGGATTGCGGTATGAGGAACAAAGGTAGTACTCTAAAACAAACTTGTCTAACTATATTTGTGAGTTATTCCAACTTGACAAACGCATCATTATTTGTGAAATAGAGCAATTAATAGTACTTGATCACTGATATCCATGCAACATGAAACTAAACACAAGCCTACAAACACGCACCTTACAATGGTTTCAACCATAGAGCATTAACAGTACCCATGGAACCTGCCGACTTCAGTAAAGAAATCAAAATTACAGGATAAACAGCCATAGCTAATGGATACAAAACCTCTATGGTAGATAAATGTATTCACAAACAAAGAAAGACGATTAAAAACAAAGCAGCTCAAAAAACTGGAAACAGGACAAATTCATTACAAAAGAATACAACCACCACCTGGAATACCAAATAAAAAACATGTTCAAGAAACAATAATACTGAATAAAGATTTATTTTGTTTAGTACCAAGTCACGGTTGTTTAATTAGCAATAGATTGCCTTATATGGCTCCGCCACGTGACTTCTTTCTTCATTTCCCTTAACACGTTTCAAAGCTTATGCTCCATCCTCAGAGTATTTCACTCAATAAGAGTGTGTCAATACATTAAAATTTAAAGTCACTGACACACATAAAACATTTACAAAAATACATAAAACAACGCGACACACACTGTGCGCACTGTTTCAGTGGAGTCGGAAAACTTGAGTGAAATACTCTGAGGATGGAGCACAAGCTTTGAAACGCTTAGGAAAAACGAAGAAATAAGCAATGTGGCGGAGCCATATAAGATAACTTATTGTTAATTAATACTGAATAGCTCATTGTACATCTAAAATTCTCAACCAAACCCTCAACAAAACAAACCCAAAACCCTTACAGACATATCGGCATATACAAAATGTATCACAAGGACTGAAATAAAATATACAGATGACAGACAGGAAGTTTACCTACCAAACAATAACTCCCATAAATCTATCTCAACTTATGCCCAACACTTACACCAACCATACTTACAGAAATATTGAGAACAACTTAGTTATATTAAGTTGATATTAATAAATAAAGGGCTAACAATGAATATAACGGAGGAATATTTTGTTTAAAAACAATGAATAAAAGATCCAGACTCACTTTTAAATGATATTTAAACTCGTTTTGCTTTCAATTGTATCTATGATATAATTTACAAAATATAACATCAAGGACAACGAAACAAGACCAATGGTTAATTGAGACCAGTGGTTAACAGACCAATACCAGCAGAGCTTAACTAGTTACATAATGTTAATAGAAGTGGAAAGATAAGGTCACATCAAGGAACCAATTTTAATCTTGGATTAACAAATACCAAATCAGTAGCAATTTAGTATATGTTTTCAAGTATGTACAGTGTGATGAAAGTTTTTTTGTTAAACGTGTGCTACGCCTGATGATGCTTTCTGTCGAGGCGAAACATCTGTAGCTACAATAAAAAAGCGAACTACTTTTGACAAGGTAAGTATGTAACAAATTTAAATCGGTTTTCGAAAGGCAAATATTGAAACTATCAATTTCAACTAATTTTGTTTAATGTTATAGTTAGTTCAAAATTATACACGAAAACAATTTTGTGAATGGGAGGGTTGAACCTAATACATCACCTGTAAGATGTAGGCTATCTTTAATCAGAGTTCACAAAATTGTTTTATAAATACATAACTGAGGATTTTAATGTTAAAAGATTAAACAATTACACAAGTATGAAATGTTTTCATATTCACATGAAATTCAAGAAAAATAGATGAATAGATGAGTATATGAATAAGATAATTATTTTGTACGTACGCAGATTTCACATTGGCAATGCTTTTGTAAGAAAAATATATCTTAACTGTAATATTAATAAAGTTATGCCAAAGTGACATTTTCATGATATTTAAAGTTCATTTTAAAGTTATTTTATGAGTACACTATAAACCAGTTCTAGGATATAAATAACTTGAACAAGAACCACTTTACTTTGCTGGTATTTATACATTTTACATATTTTTCATATAATTCATATATACCAGGAAAATTTCATTAAAAATTATTTTTTTATGTGTTAAAAATCCTACTCAAGCTTTGTTTGGTTTTTAATTTATAATAATTACACTAGTTGCAACCATATTTTAAAAATAATTCATTGAGAAATATTTTTTGATTTATTAACTTGTTCAAAACTGAAAGGCCATGATTATAGATTGGAAGAAAAAAAACATACTTTGATTTATTAATATGTTCTACTGTCATTATGTACCAATAATAATTCATTATTGCTTATAACGGTGATTTGGCTTACTTTCTACTTGAAAGGGAAACAATCAATGTCTATAACTATTGCTTAACCTTTCACATATTTCAATATTTAGAATTACTTAAATTAATTATAGTGTAGTACTAACACTACTAACGTAAAAATTAACTTTCGATTGGTTTAAAATACAAAGGTTTAAGACTAAGACGTATAAATATGCCGATACAATTATGCAACAATGGTGACATATATTTGGTTTATTATATTTAGATGAAATACATGAAAATGTCAATGTAACGTACATGTGTATTTAGGATATGTGGAAATTTTACCACCATTCACAACTACGTATGGCTGGAGATGTTTGCACATTTTTGAAAATACTCTGAAGCATCAAAGTAGTAAATTTGTGAAGATTATTCTGTTTTTTTATTTTGAATTTCAGAGTCTTGTTTGAAGCTTACTCCAACAACGCCTTCCTGATTAGGTTGACCAATAAAGAAATCAAATACTTTATTACAGCAACTGAATTTATGATGGTCTGAAAAATATTTGCATCATGTAAGGGTTGTTGAGTAATATCATATATGTTTTCAACCAACTATTTTGACTGTTAACATGACACATTGGCTAAAGCATTCTTAGTCCAGAAAAATGATGCATCAAGCGTTTCTTCCCCTAGTAAAATCCGAAGCAACATTTAACAAGTTTTGCATAGTCAGCATCGTGAAACTTATTTTGGTCGTCACTTATTTTGTAGGAATGGAGTTGTAATTTTTCAGACAGTGTTCGGTGAACCTATCACGGAAGAGCAACTCCTTAAAACTACAATTTTTTTCGAATTTTGCACTTTGAGTTATGCGATCTATAATTTCACCAAAATTTACTTCTGTCAGGAGAGACTATCGCCTGTTCTTAGGTGCATTTTAACAGATCCAGTGTCTGTCAAATATTTTTATCAAGTTTTGCATAACATTACAATGTTGATTTTGATGTATGGAAAAGTTTAAGTTGAAAAAAAGGTTCAAATTTTCCTTAACTCAGAATACTTATTACCACATCTAAACCAAAGGAATTCGCACTTTAAATGTTAATACAATTTTTACTCTCAGTGATAAACATGGAGACTGTAAACTGATCTTAAAGCTACCTGTTATTTACATACATGGATAAGGTAAATTGTTATGTTCATGTACTTTATCTAAATTAATAAATCTATATAGATAAAATCGCAATACCACTCACTCATCACTCATCACGAAATCTCAAAAACTACTGAACGGATTAGAAGGAAATTTGGTATGTAGTTTCCTCTAGGGCCATAGTTGCTCACTAAGAAAGGTTTAAAAAAATTCGAAATTTTAGGGAGGTTTGGGGGGTCAAAGTTACTAAAAATCTCCATAAAAAATACATAGTGTAATATATTTATTGATATAATTTTTGTTGTTGTTAATATACATTTAACTTTGATTTGTCTATCCGTGCAAAGCCGGATTGGGCCAGCTAGTAAGTTATACGTCAACCAAGTTTTATATAGGACACTGTGTACAGTCTGTTTACAAAGATAAACATATTTATGCCTTAATATACAGACATCTTAATCTGCATATATTTACATTACGGAAGGATTCTACGTTCGTCTTGGTACATTACCTCAAAAAATATCAACAGATTAGATTTTGCAGAAAAATAAATCATTTTATTGTTTAGTATTTAGGCCAAAACTAGAGGTCTCATATGAAAGAAACTGAAAATGTAAACATTAATTTGCCATAAAGTGCAAGTAGTATATGAAGACACCTAGCCAGTTTAAGAGATTCCACGATCAACTTAATTAATTCTTTATTGTTCAACCATTGCAAATAGTATAAAACTATTCAGATCATGACAAATTACCAAAACATTGTTTATCCCAGCGTTGTGAGAAGAATTCATTGTGTTAGTTTGTATAGTTCAATGTTAAACAAAAGCTTATGTTTATTTACTCAAAAGCGTATAAATTACACTGTTCAGTGATGCATGAACTACAATAATCAAATAATCGTTAATTGAAAAATGAATAATCTTTTGATTATTGTATTTTGTGCATCACTAAAGATTAACATTGAAATGCATTTGAGTAAATAAACGTATTAGGAGTGAGATTCTGTATTAAAGTTTTATTCCATCACCTATAATGTTGCCAATAAGTTGTAAGTACAGTACTTTAAAAAAACACCAGACAAGGAACCTATAGTTTGTCCAAACAGCCGTGCGCTCTGAACCATAAAATCAACCCTCGCTCCCCACGCACAGACACACTCACACTGCCTACCTGAGCACAAATTCATAGAAGAAAGATTAGCGGCAGATAGGCAGTGTGAGTGTGTCTGCGCGTGGGGAGCAAGGGTTGATTTTACTTCTATTTTATAGTTCAGAGCGAACGGCTGTTTGGACAAACTATAGTCCAGAGTAGTTTCAAACGTCTTTCTAAAAACATCTCAATTAGTAGCACTAAAAAAGAGGTATATACTGAGTGTGCACTGTATTTTTTGAAATGAAGAATAAGGGTTACCGTTTGCTCAAAACTATCAATCAAAATATCTTATATGACTTCGAAGAACTCCTTTCTAGGTAAATATTTCTATAAAACTGAGTTTTTTATCATTTTTTTTTTCTCAACTAATATTGCAAGTTCAAATATATTTTTAAACAAATTATATTATTGCACTATAGTAGTTTGTCCAAAACAAAATTCAAATTTCATTAATGCTTTGTATATTGTACCCAAGAGTTTCAAATTATAATTTGTACAAATATTTAAAAACATTTACCTGCAAAGAAAAGTCGAGGATTAACTGGCTGCGGTTGTGGTGTTGTTGGCGATGCAGGTGTAGTGGGAATCACTGGAGTCGCAAGCATATCATAGTCGCTGCCAGAAGACCCGACGGCTACAAATGAGTAGGAACCTCTTGCCCATGGGTCGGCTCTCCAACGTGTCACTACAGTCTCTTTGGGCTACAAATTCAAATAAAAACATTTAGTGTTGTGCTTGTAACTTGCAACAAAATGGAAATATTTACTCTATATGGTGAGAAACATTTGGGTTTATTATACACTCATTCCTATATTGTCTATTTTGAAAAATGCACATGCCAATGTAGAAGTTAAAATCAGTAATAATTGTACAACTCAACACAATTTTCCTTTAATTTAAAAATAAATATTAACACATAGTGCTTCTGTGGGTTTTCTAATAACTAAATAAAGCCAATAACTTTATATATATATTTATTTTTCCCTCTTCCTGTAGTTTTAGCTTACTTTCTAAGAGCAAAGAATTTTTTAATTAAAATAATATGCATCTCTTCAGACATGCATAAATGAAACATTTATGTCTATGTCCAACTAAATTTCTGAAATGCAACTACATACAGTGCCTATAACAGGTAGGTTAAAAGTCTTAAATATATTTTACATTTATTTTAAAATTCTTAAAATTGTTTATATGGGCTCATCAAATTTTAATGTAATTTTTGATCAATATATCTTGCCCTAACATTCTGTAAGTTAATTTGTGGTACTTAATAATATTGCATTTACTGATTGAGGCAAATATAAATAACCTAATTGCATCTAATAAATAAACTTGTAATTACAAAACAACAAATTAACAAATGTTTTTACATCAATTGACATAAACAAAATAATGACTTAAATATTTTAAACTAAAGCCATTTTGCTCTCCACCATACACTAAAAACACAACAATATCTATTTCTTAAAAACATATATTGATTTATAAAGTGTGCCCTCAATTATATATTTTATTTAATATTCTTTAATGCGTCCAGTTGAGATCTAAAGGCATAACCTCAAAGTGATTATACCTAATCAAAGACACTAAAATCTCCATGTCTTCAATTTAAAATACCTGTGGAACAGCGCTATTTCCAAAAATTCCTTTAAGTACAGCAATGCAACGACCGACAATAACATCATCGCTCACATTCTCCATGATGGCAGCAGCTTCGCCTGCGACCAATGCGAGCAATACAGGTGCTCGATATAGATTCCAAAATAAGAAGAGCTCCCCTAAAATAAAAAATATGTTAAAGATGATCATTCTCAATAATAAATCAATGGTATCGCATTAGTTTCTCCATTATTAGAAACCATAAATTACAAAAATTCTAAAACAAATAGTTTTGATTACCTTAAAATATTTTTTTTTACGGTAACAAAATTTGACTTCTTCTCTAATTTACAATAAAATATTTACAATAAAATTTCTGATGGTAGAAAACTATGTAAAATTTAATTGTGATAGTTTTATCCAATATGAAAAAAAATAACTGCGACATAGCAGGCATACGAGTGATTGTATGAGGTCTCCGTTTTTCCCTTTTAAGATATGGAAGCCTAAAAATGAGCTTCCAACAAATTAAACAAATTTGATTAAAAAAGTCTTCAAATTTATACTAAAATAAGAGTTGTTGTAACTTTATTGTACATTATTAAGTAATGTTAGTATGTTAATAAAAATAGCTCAAAACTATTTATTTTTAAAATAACACTATACATAGTGCTTATAAAATACTGTCCCAAATTTTACGAGGCTATTGTTGTATAGGTAAAAATAAGAAAAAAGTTTCAATAAACATGAGTTCGGAAATGCTTAGTTTTCTAACTTTCCGCCATTTTTTTTTTTTTTAATAAACACTTAATATCTTTAGGAATAGAAAACATATTTAGCTCAAATTTGGTGAACATATTTTTTACGTGGCATTTTACCTTTGTACAAAAACCAGAACGTTCTTTTGTATACTTAAAAAATGGCGGCCATTTAAAAATTGTTATGTCAAATGTCTCTAAAACAGCTAACTTTACAACAACAATTTTAGGAATCACAAAAAAAATTAATGACAAACAAAACGGCTTTTTTAGTTTTTCCGTAGCTAAAAATATAAGCAAGTTATCTCAGATACTCTAACATACTCAGTGCCACTGGGGCTCTATTCTTCAGTCTTCCAAACGAAGGTCTATGCAATACTTGCATGTGCAAAATACTGGAGCCAGGAAACATGAGTAGAGATACCACAATACGCTCTGATAGTCAAGACGATTATAAGGACTATTATGGTCTAAAAATTCACGTTAAAATTGGTCTGGGAATGTCCGTCACTGCAGAATCAGATGTCAAGTTGTAGGCAAGTAAGGCTTGTTTGGGTCCCTGGTCATGAAGAAGTAGAAGAGAATGAAATAGCAAGAAGGGAGCTGAAACTCTACCACTGGGCATGGAGCTGATGACATGCAGAAATATCAAGAGGCTATAGGAATGAAAGAGTAAGAAAAAATGTTCAATCAGAACACTTACAGAGATGGTGAGGAGTCAGAGACAGGCACACAACTTCAATGATGGCCTAGATAGCTTTGTTTTGCCAGGATGTGTTGCTTAGCAGCCTAAGCACAACACTGCTTGGTTTTGGCAGGCCGGAAGTGAGGGATGTTGGTCGGACTACTGACTGCACACAACTCTCTGAAGGGACACCTCCACCTGCTGGAATTCGAGAACAACCTACTATGTCGAAGTTGTGGAGAGAAAGAGGAAACTTCTTTCAGTGTTATATGTGAATGTGATGCTCTCGCATTACTGAAGCAGGAATATCTGGGACAAGGTTACCCTGACACCAGCTACATACAAGAGTACGGTCCACAAAGTCTTCTTCGTTTTACAAAAAGGGAGGGTTCGAGCACTACAGCCTAGACATGGGGCACAGAGGTTTAGGTGTGGGGTTTCCTGGTAACAGATCACACAACCCTTCACAAATAAAAAACACAATACCCAATTCTATGTTCTTGGTCTTCAAAGATCAACCGAATCACTGGTGACTAGTATATACTTGTATATTGATAAGATTACCTCTACTGGCTGTGGTGCTTCCAACATGTCCAAAAAGGTTAGCACTAGGATCCCAGAAAATTCTTTCAAAACAAAGAACAACTTTGTTCAAGTTTCCAAAACCAAGTCTTTGGATCGCAGATACTTTCCAGTCTGGAAGTGGAGGCACAAACTGTACAGTATTGGGGAGTCCTTGGGAGTTAGGGGCAGTTGACTGCTTCAGTACACCCAATGGAAGAGTGCACAGGACAACATCACCTGGAAACAGAAAATGAGGGAGTTGATAAAACATTTCCACTTTGACTAAGTAAATTATTTCTATATAATCTAAATTACTTTTTTGACATTCATCAGTTTTCGAGACGGTCTTTTTGTTACTTATCTTTTAAAGTTTTGTTAACACAACAAATAATGAAAGCAATCGTAACCTATAACTTACTTAAAATTTACTTTTTTATTTTAAACATAATTTAAGTTTAGCTCCTTAGATTGTGAAATTTAAATAGGTTTATTATCTGTTTTTTCCATCCAAACAATCTAAACATCTTATTGTTTTTTTTAAAGAACACCCTCATTTTCAAAATTTGTTTGAATCTTGTATTTTCACAAGTTGTTATTTGATGTGCTTGTGTAATGTATATGCCATGAAATGGTTAATAGAACGTCCACATTTTGAACAACCACATTGCATGTAGAACTACAATAAAGTGGTTTACGCTGACTACATTTAGTTTAATTCAAGCCAGTAACTGAACAATGTACAGTACATGTTTATAGGAGAAACTTATGCTCTTGCATGATACATTTTACAATTTAATGGATCATTTTCTTTTGCCTTTTTTTTACAAATTTAGATAAAGCCTAATCATTTAACGTAATTACTTTACATTTTAATGTTTTTCTAAAAACACTGTCACAACCCATTTGTGAATCATTTTTTGCTGTCATGATTCAAAATTATTCACGATTCCCTTTCTTATCAGATAACTTGAAATTTAAAATAGAAAATGGTCATTACGTTTTATATTTTTATTACAAGAAAAACTATATATTCTTGAAAATCTCTTACAAACAGTACTTTATAAAAGTCTTAAATTATGTTACATTTAGACTATGTGTGTGTGTGTGTGTAGTACTGTACTCAGTACAAAGCATGATACAAATGTGTTAAACACTGTTAAAAATGTCTTGATCGCAAACATTTTTGTTTTATTTAAAAATCAAACTTGTCAATTACAATAAATTTATTAATAACATGTCTCTGTCCAAGCAATTATACTGAGACTACTCATTAAATATTGCAGACATAAACATCAACTTCTATTTTATATCCGATAAAGAATAATCCAAGAAAATAACTTTTTAATCAGGACAGCGGATGGAGGAATCCACTCTAAACTTTGGGAAACTTTTCCAACTAACCCCAATTATTTTGTTTCAGCGGTTCTTTTATGCGGAAACTGAGTAACGCGATCATAATTTCATAACAAAGATTTATTTCAGTGAAGCATTTTTTGAAAAATAAAGAACAAAGTTTATATTACTTAGTTTAAATTCTCCTCTAAACGACTGAATTTTCAAATAAATAGCAACTAAATTTGTTTTGAGTTGTGAATATGAAAAGATATGGGCATACTTTTGGTATATGATAAAAGAAATGATTGTACCATGAAATTTTAAAGTTATGTATACATATTTAATTTCCGTGAAAAAATTGTAATTGTACAGAAATCATAATAAAATTATATTGTTTGCAAACAAATGAAATCTTAACTCTAGGTATATAAAGAACAAGCTCTTTATCATTCGTATCTGTGAATGCTGTCTATACAGTAACTGAATTTGGAGATTTGTTCTTTTATTTCTATACAAGAATGATATACTTAAGAATTAATTTAATAATCGTTTTAGTGTGTCCAGAGCAAAATCAATTTTTTTATGTCATAGTCATATATGTCATTCCTCATAACTGCCCTGTAAAACCTTTGGTGGTATGGTATTGTCCAACAGCATACCAACTGTTGGGTTCTTAATTTCTAACCCTTTTCAAAGGTGTTTTTAATACCGGGTGTTGCAAAAGTTAAGTGACAATTTTACACTTTAAAGCTATATATACTGGGTGTTTCAAAATGAATATCGAGGTTGTAAGACTTTGTAGTATTTTCTACAATTATATTACAAACCTTTATAAGTCATAGGGTTGCCATGGTTACGAGCATTGGATGTCATAATCTCAACTCCTTTAGCTCCGTAGCGAATTTGTCGCACAGCAGTGTTCAATTTGATGTCCAGACCTTCTGACAGCGCCACCGGAACACACGAGTAGCCATTCCGAACTGAAACAATCGAAACAACAATTAGCTTGAATATTATTTGCTTGAATATTATCAATTTACTCACACTTTAAAAAAAACTGCAACTGGATTCAAAGACTACTCCAGATTTTATTTTTGAAGGGTGCGGTACGAAAGATCTAGAAGTCTGGAAGACAAGGAGGATTTTACCATAAGAATTAAAATCGAAACTATAAGAAATTAAGTAGTGAAACTAACTTATTATAGACTCTAGACTACAGAAAATGAAATAAAAAATTAATTGCTTTTTAATTTAGCTGAATAGGATTTTACTACGTATATTGTGTTTTCAATTATTTTAGTGAGTGTCACTTTTCGTACTCTATGTTACTCATTGATACTCCTGCCTTCAACAATTACGTCACAGTCTGAGGTCTGTGCTTAGCACTAGCAAAGCCGTATATAGGCTACTTACGATTTTTGATAAGTATATCGTTCTTAATTATTCACTAGGTAATAAATTATGTTTCATTTTAGGTATTTGTGTGGTGAAAGATTTGATAATGGTCTGAACAAGAGAGATCGAAACCGGTCATCCACGAAAAAGGAATTAAGGAGTAGGAATTGACGTTTTTTAAAAGGTACGTACCTAAATTATTAAATTATGTTTGTGTGGGATGCTACATGAATGTTGTGTACTAGGCTGTAAAAGCCATTATGGAAGTGCGTGGAATGATCGAATTTTATTTTCCGTTGGACACCGGAGAGTCATTCACGAGAAAGACTTTCAGCAATTTTAAAGCGTATTAGTTTGTATAATACATTTTGAAAGTCGTTCTATTATCAGAGAAGATAAACTGACACGACCAAACAGATCACTATTGACTGTAGAGTTATAACAGTACTCTAGTGTTGACTGTAAAAATATTAAACTCTCTGATGGCACTGTACCAACCATATTCGACAGATAGCCGAAATACCTAACAAAAGATCTGTCCAAAACAAGAAAACCCCCGGCGCAAAGAGAAGCCGAAGAAAAGGTAAAATTAAAAGATAACAGATCAAATTAAATTAAGAGAGACTTTCTAGTGATACCATTCTAAGGTTTGTAGACTTACACAGTAATTTGTCATCCAAGGTAAAAGAAACATCTTTTAAGCTAACTTAAACCAACGATCTTAACTCCAAATATTTAAAATACAATCAGAGGCAAAACTATACTACTGTTCACTTTAAAACTCGCTTATGGCTCGACAGGAGAGAAAATATTTTTGTGAGTCTATCGCAGATCTCCAAATGGCAAATCTGTACTAAGTACTAGCATTGAGTTTGTATCCGTTTAATTCTTCCGATAGCAAATATAGGGCAGCTTCATACAGGCGGAAACTAGAGGGTTACAGACGTAACTCTGACTGTAAACCTACTGAAATGCGCATGCGTGACAATGTGTGTGAGTATGTGTTATAAAACACAGCTTACTCTCACACATTCAAAATTAATGGATATATTATTTTTCTAGTATTCCTCCGCAAGGAACAAGTTGATGTGATAACCACCAGAGTGCAGGTTAAACACAAATTCGGTGAGTAATGCTTAAACAATAAAGCAGATATTTTCCTCATAAATTATTAAAGATAATTAAACTTCCAATGTGGTGTGCTTTTTACTTTTTTTGATTTTGTATTATTGAATAAGAAAAGAACGCAAACTTTGATTTTTAGTTAAGTCAAAGAACAAATTTAGTTCAAACAAATTAAAAAAAAATTAAATAATTTTCACATTCGGACTGTCCTAACCTTTAAAATTACATATTCAGAATAATTTTCTGATCATTTTTACTCCAGTAATTTTATTACGCGTTTAACATTAATTTTATGGCAGTTGAAAATCAAGATGTTGGCCTGGGTCTGGCGAGCCTTAAGTTTTCGTCGACAGTAGGCCTACATTTGTAAATTAACATAAACTCAAATTTGTATGATTCTATTAAAATAACAATTATTCAGATTAATAGCTCAAGATAGTGATAGTTTACACAATAGTTTTATGATTGTTGGCCTAAGTTGTGTTTTAGGCTGTCAAGAATGAAGTAAACAGAAAGGATTGTAAAATACATAAACTTTCAACGATTTCTAACCTCAAATGCGATCATATAGCATATTATAACCTACAATAGTTTCATAACTAATACACAAGAACAACCATTATCCGGAGATTATAACAAGGAGTTTTGCTTGAAGTTGTAAACTTGTAAACATAACCCCAAATTATAATCTAGGCTATAGTTTTTTTAAAGTATTACATATGATGAGCGAAATCAGCTGTTATATGTCTCAAGTGGAGTTTACTGCTGTTCCATAACGTAGCGTGTCTTCAAAATTATAATTACTTTAGACGAAAATTCCCATACTGTTTTTTTACTCACGTACGGACGTATGTATGATCAGCGTATGTATGTATGGGAGTGGCGACTCCCACCAGAAACTCTGGTATATAACTATGTACCAAAAAGATTTGATCAATAGTTCCGCAGAAGTTTAAACACAAATTTAGTTGTCATAGCAACCACGAAACTGCCCAATAAATAATTACACCAAGCCTAGATAAAACACCTGATTTGAAAGCTATAGGAAACAATCCTAGACGCTTCGCGTCCCAACTCCTTCTCACAGAATATAAACGTAACACGTATGCAAAACAATTCACTTTATACACTTGAATTACTATATTCGCGTTTATTATGAACTCTTACGACCTCCAAGTGGAGTGAATTTGTGTGTTATGTTTTGTATCTATGATTTTTATATAACTTGACGATGGACAAAAGGTACAAAATTGCAATAGTTTAGAACAAAAAAATTGTGTGATTAATACCACACGGTAGAAGGGAAACTTCTATGGCGATATTCTGATGAATAAAAAATATATTATGGAAATTATGTTCTGTTATTTTAAGCTGGACATATGAATCAAATGTTTATCTGTCATTTTATACAATTGGTTGCTGTGGTAATGAATGTAAATACATTCAAGAAACATGCAATGTTTCATCAACATAGGCCTAACCTAAAATTATTTTGTGTGTTTAATTTTATGTATTTCGGATGCATTATTATATAAAAAATATTAGCTTTCTGCACTTCTTCATCATTTGTACTTTAACTGTGCCAAATTTCATACTCTTCCGTCCGAGTATTTTTACGAACAGCTGTAGAGCGTGTCGGAATAGAGCGTTTCAGAAAATGCGTGACGATAAAATCCGATTCACCGCCAGCAAACATAGCGCCGTTGTGCGCCTATAGAAGTTTATACTTCAAAAACTAATTAAGGATCGTCTGATGTTTTCACAAATCACTTATAATAAAATAAAATGATGTTCTTTGTTCAATAATTTCTAATTGAGTTAAATCAAAAGGAAAGTTTGATCAATGTATAACAATTGTTATAATACTTTTTATGAGCTGAATGCTGTAAAAGTGTTCTTTAGTCTACCCTAAATGAACAAAAACTTCGTACTGATACACAAAGCAATAAAATCTAACGCAGCGAAATGGACGAATCTATCCTGACAGATTCTGCTATAAACTGAATTTCGCTTAAGTAGATTTATTTAGGTATTTCAGTAGAGCAGAGCAGGCAATCGTTTCGGTAAAACTATTCAAATAAACGCGATGGCATCCTGTTTTTATCACTGCATAACACGAAGGGGCGGACAGAAATCTCAATAAATCCGTGACAGATACGACCAATAATTCATTTCCGGCTGACCTCCACTCGCGTCCTTAATTCCACCCGGTTTAGTTTTTTGAAATTTGTTTTTAGTCACACTGCGCACGTAGCTACGAAACAAGTTTTTTTTTGGAACCGGGAGTGAAGAAGCGGTTATCCCCCACCAAAGTTTTTTTTGTTTCGGTGCTACTTGAGCTTCCGTTTCATTTTGATTTATTAAAGGTTTTAATGGTTGAGGGGAGACGCGGGTTGTTTTATAGTATATGTTAATTTACACACATACCCCACGCGTATCTAAAAAACTGCTTGATATCTTTCAATGAAATTGCACATTTTAACAACACTAAAAGGCGCTTACCCATAGATAATATACAGGGTGATTTTTTTGAAAACTTATCTCTATTATTTAAAAAATTGAAAGAGATACAAAAATCTGATCTCGGCGTAGTTATTTACCGTTAAGGGCCTGAAAAAATTCCAAATTACACCTTCCGCCTCCAAACACTCCGATCTCAAACATTTGTAAAGGACACATATGGCTTGTGTTGCAGCGTTGCAACAAACTGAAGCGAATGTCTACTGTAAGAAAGCTAATAAAAATAGGCTCTTTCTTTCGCTGCGTTCAAAAATGTTTTTTTGTAAACTATGTTTGTAACTTTATATTATTTAAAATACGGAAAGAGGTATCCAAAAATCTGTTCCAGGGACAGTTATTCATCTTTTATGAGAACATTAGAAAACATATTTGCAACCCCCCCCCCCCCCCCCACTCTTACTCACATTACCCCATGTCCACAAGTAATGAACACATATCTTCATCAAATTATAACCCTTTATAAGATTATTTCAAGCTGTTAACTTTGCCCAATGTTAAATATTAAACATTATAATAAATTATTATTTCCATATTGCTATAACCTATCTTTATAAAATTCTAGAAAATAATTTACGATATAACATTAATAACGTAGATAACTAACGAACGAATCGGCCGATTTTTATTTTCTTATCCCAGAAATTCATTATTTTTAAAGATCATTAGTTCGATGTATCACAAGCCATTGTATGTGTCTATTACAATTTGCACTTTGAAGGTAGGATGGGGATGGAAGGTTTTGGGATTTTGTAAATAGCTTTTAAAAGTCCCCAAGAGATCAGATTTTGCATAACTCTTCCCGTATTTTAAATAATACAAAGTTATGAAAATAAGTTGTACAAAATAACATTTTTGTTCGTAGCGAACGAATGAGTTAGCTGATTTTTATTTGTTTTACCACAGACATCTATGGCTTTTAAGGGACTTCAATTTGATGTATCACAAGCCAAATATGCCCGTTACAAATTTTCGAGTTAGGGGTGGTTGGTGTGGATGGAAAGTTTTGGGATTTTGTAAATAGGTTTTCTAAGATTCCCCCTGACAGTAAATAACTATCTAGTTTTCAAAAAATATCTACTGTGTAAAGAGCAAATAAAGCAACTTACTTTTAATTTGGACTATATTTACCCCTTTTTTATTGCTTATTAGACTACTGAAAGACAAAATATTATTAAAAGGTTACTTCAATAGAGTAAGCCTACGAGATGAATAACAATCTGAAGAATGTGTTTTTACTATATCACTTATAGGTGAGCAAATTGTTCTTAAAGTTGGAAAAAAATCAAAAATATCTAACTACACAGTTTATTAATTGATAAGTTAGAATTGAAGTTTTTAAAATAAACAAGAACTACTAAAAATTATCGATGAAGCAGTTGCTGACACTTCCCCCTAGAAACAAAAATAAAAACTGTGGACCTGACTGTAAAAATTATTTTAAACAAAAGAATTTTGTTAAGAATTCAGTAAAAATCATAAAAAAGACTTAAGTTTCAATTTAGCAAATATAATATTTAATGTTTATTTTTTTAAATTGTACCTCCCAAAAAAATACCCTTAAAGTTCGCCACAAAAAACCTTAGCTGGTAACCCTGGTACAACCCAAACGACTCTTAATTTCAACTAAAATGTGTTGCCAAGTCGACGATAAAAGCGAGGAAGGAAGGGAGCCGTCTACTTCCTATAGAATTGTTATTCAATAAGACAATAATGGACGAAATATTGGAATAATGGACGTTGGTTTTGATTCAAACGTGCAACTTTCTTACCTGTTATAGAACCTTCCAACCTTAAGATCAAATAAATAGGTGCAATTTTGTAAAAAAAACAAGGAATTTAATAAGGTTACTAAAAACAAGTTATCTCAATAAAGCTGTGACTGATGTGCTCATCAGGTTATTGGCAGAATACAGAGCCGGTTATAAATCCCACCACAAGTATAAATACTCTAACAAATATCCAATTTATATATTGATGAATTCACCAGTTTCCAAGCTAGTACTATAATCGAAGGTGCTTTGTCTAAATCGCGTTTCAAACTAGAAACACATTTCATACAGTAAATCAATGTAAGTGGTTTCTTGAAAACTAACTACGGTTAGTTGCAACATTGATGGTGCTGTACAAAGACATTTCAAGTTTCTGCTTTATTATTTTATCTTACAATTATAGTTTAACTAAAAGTGTACTAAGGCTCTGTCACACCTCCCAAAAGTCAAACTTACATAAGTCTTTTGTTGACTTATTTTACTATCGGTCTTTTCTTACAGAATTTACAACACTGTGGAAGACGCAAAAAATGTTGAAAACACTATCAATGACATTGAATTCAACATTACGTTCTATAATTCGTTGTCAGTTTAAAAATTTTTAGTTACAGCCATTTTGATGTTTTCAAAATTGATTTCGAGTGGTTCAACCATATAATCCCAAATGTCTTTGTATGGCATATCGTTTGAAAGCTTATTCAATTCTCAATCCAAAAAGAACAATAATTAATATAAAAACAAACAAAAAATGGTACAGCAAAATAAGGCAAAATCGGAAAACACGATTTCGTTGGTTTTTTGGTCACCATTTTTAATCGGTTAAAGATATGGATGTGCAAATTTCACCGTTGGTTTTCTCTTGAAATTCTTCATCGAAATGAGGCATCACATGACCACCTTCTCATTTAAAACAACTAAGTTACATTCAAGATGGCGGATAAAGTTTTCAAAATCATAACAAAATAGTTATTTTTAAAACTGAATAGGTTCCTGAAAGGACGGAGTTGATATGTGCAACAATTTTTAATTAAGGCTCTTCTATACCTTGAGTAGCCACGATGGCCGTGGTTGTTAAGGCGTCAAAGCTTTATCAATCGTCATGGCAACCATCAATGGAAAAGTTCCGGGTTCAATTCCCATTGACCCCGAATAATTTTCTAAATGGTTTCTTAACAGACATCGTTGGCTGTGGTTCGGATTCCACGTAAAACTGTAGGTCCCGTCTTCATTAGCCTTAAGTGCAAAACAGCAGGACGTTAAACCCCCCAAAAAAAATATATATATAAATTTAAAAAAATGTATACCTTGAAGAAAACTCCCGAGTGTACAGTATGATTTCAATACAAAAGGTCTGACTGAAGCCGCAAAATCGTTGAAACATGCATTCGTAATAACGTGTTTCGGATTCTATTTATAAATGAATAATCTGGGAAACTACTTTAAGTTTTAAAGAAGGCTTTATATTGTTTACGTGTTAGCTTAAAATATGCAAATTATTGCTTAAAACTCCCAAAAAATGCGTTAAAAATAATAGATATTTACTCAGTTAAACAGTTGATTAAAAGGAGTTGCCGTCGATTTCTTTCAATTATCAGATATAAGACAAAAGCACAAAGCCTTTAAGAACAATTTAAGATGTTTCACAACTTTTTAGGTTGAAAAAAGGCGTCCGAAACTCGATAGTACGAAGTGCATATTTTTGCTGTTTTACGCAAGGTGTGACCCTTAAGGTGTGGCCGGACTTTTGTGCCACTCTGTACATATGTGTTCGCACTCTAACGACCGCATTTTAGTCTGATTTCACCCAAATTTGGCACACACATTGGTTTTTTACGACGCTCGGACGAGTTCGTTACAGAAAAAATATAACAACCGGAAACACGTTTTTGACAATTTTTTTGAGATTTGTTGTACTAGAATTCAACTTTTGGGGCTTTTTTGTGCTGGGTAGGAGATTATTCACCAATTTTTTTGACAAGACCTTATAAAAGTAAGGTTCAATCCTCCACCTGGGATTTTACCGTGAGGGCAGCTTCTGACACACGCATGCAGTTATTCGGCGCCTTGAGTAAACCAATTTCCCAAATAGTTGAAAACTTAAACCATATAAACTTAATTTTGGAAATTCGTTCTACTCAAGTTAGCTGTTCAGCTGCTTATTGAGATAATTACTGCTTAGGTCTACTTTCTTTCAAGAATCTAGTAACTAATAAAATTGTTTTCTGAGCATTAATTTTCGTATAAAAAAGGTTTTTAACATTTGTTTATTGTTGGAGATGAAAATTTAAGTAAATAGAAAAAATGTGCAGCTTAGAGAGCACTTTAATTTGTATTTTGCCAGTTTCCTCGAGTGTTTTTAACTGTTCGAAACTTGTGAAAAAGTGCCCATGGTGTGTGTATATTACTGTAAGGGGTATATTTTTTTGACAATTAAAATTACTTTTTAAATTCCAATACCCCAAAAGACATATTCCGGAAAGTGGAGTGGTTTTTTAAGAAATTTCCAACCCAAACATAGGTCGAGCGACACGTAATTTTAAAAATATTTACAAAGTAAAAATTACAAACAGGTTCACTTTTTCTTTTTCAAAATGGTGGCCCTCAATGCGTGTATGGTATGGCTCAATATTTACCTCATATTCCTTTTATTCGTATCTTTAACATACTGTCTAAGGTGTCTGTGTTAGTGAAAGAGGGCAGGATGGCGGAAGTGAAGCAAACAGTAGTTGGCTCGTATCAAAAGAGACCAAATATGACTATTTACAAGGTCTTGCACATTGATTTTGTCTGCAAATTTACTACAGTATTTAGGTAAACAAACAATAGAAGTGCAGCATACGCACAACAATGTCAGTATAAAACCGCGCGGACGTACTGTGTACGTCACGGCGCACTGACGGGTAAATTATGGATATTTATTATCAGCGAACAACCCATTTAATGGCATAAAATAAATTGTCTATTTATGATAGCCTGGATCGCTCCATATTTTTAACTCGCAATCAAACTAAGTGATGTTTTACAATTTATTTGTTTGCAACCTCAATTTATAGCCGGGAATCTAAACTTTGTTCATTCGTTATTTTTCGAGCTCAGCTGAAATGAACCTTTGTTGTGAAATTATGATCGCGTTACTCAGTTTCCGCATAAAAGGACCGCTGAAACAAAATAATTGGGGTTAGTTGGAAAAGTTTCCTAAAGTTGAGAGTGGATTCTTCCATCCGCTGTCCTGATTAAAAAGTTATTTTCTCGCGTTATTATTCTTATTGGACTTAATACAGAAGTTGGCGTTTATATCCACAGAGTACAGTATTAACATAGTGTATTGGTGTTTCCACTTGAAATGTAATTTTAAATGTTAAATTGTGCTGCACCTTGTATTCGGCGGCTGATTGTTTTTACCTTTACAGGAATTCAGGTTATTCGCACATTTGTGTGGATATAAACCCAGGATTTATGTGGACATTTCTGTACGCGAAAACCCATGAGGGCTCGATACATTCACACAATGTTTCACAAATAATTTAACGCAACTTATATACTTTAGCTAGAACGATTATACATGATAGAACATCTGTGCGGCACATTTAGCGAACAAACCGTAAGTTTATATACTCAATTTCATTTGAAATCCCACTGGTTAGTTTTAACATTAAAAATATAACGAAGATATTTTCCCCCCAAAATGAATATTTTAAGAAGTGGGCAAGTTTTTGAAGGTAAATGGATTTTGTATTTCAAATCCAAACAGAGGTAGAGTGTTACATCATTTTGAAATAAAACATAAAAAAATGATTTCATCTGATCCGGTTTAAAAATGCTGACCCTAAACGTAAATTGTTTTCAAATGTCGATTTACTATTGCCAACTAATTCCACCACATGTTGATAATGCTGCTATACCAGTTCAAGGAATATCCAGTTTGGACAACCCCTGGTACAATACATACGATTCTTAATATCAAGCAAATAAAAAAGTCACCACATTCGAAGTTTAATTACCTTTCAAATAAAAGTAATTTCCATAAATTTTGATAATTTATGACGAAATATCTGCTTTATTGTAGTACAGAAGCATGTACGCGCCGAATTTGTGTTCCTATCCGAGCGCTTAGTCTGCACTCTGGTGGTTATCACACCAACTTGTTGAGGATTACTAGAAAAATAATATATCCTTTAATTTCGAATGTGTGCGAGAAAGCTGTGTATTATAACACATACTGACATAAATTGTAACGCATGCGCATTTCTGTACGTTCACAATCAGGGTGACGTCTGTAGCCCTCTAGTTTTCGCCTTTATGAAGCTGGCCTATATTTGCTAGTGGAAGAATGAAACGTACACAAATGCAATGCTAGTAGAGTACAGCTCTGCCACTTGGAAAGCTACTGTCAACTCAGAAATAGTTTTTCACTCCTGCCGAGCCTTAAAACCTCCATCACACTTGCGTTAGTTCAAACCAAGTTGGGTTAGTAGCGCTTTACGCTACTCCCCCGCCTTCGTTAATACAACTGGCATAAAGTACACAAGTAAAACAATTCTATTCGAAACGGAATTTTGTTTGCGCGTCAAAACATCACAGTGAAAGATAAAGTTTATGAATTACGAGTATACTTTTTCAAATCTCGAGCGTCAGATTTTCCAACAAGAAGATTGCAATAACGTGAACTTCTATATTAGGTTTTCTCTCACAATAAACCCTTATCTCGACTTTAGAAGCATTTTCGTATAAAAAGGTAAATGTGGCGCCGACTGGAACACAAGTAAAATTAAAATAATATTTATCTCTCCGCCCTTTTCTTCTGGTCCTTCAATCCCCTTAGTCTGAATAAATGCAAACTATTTGCACAGCAACATTTTAAAAGTATAAATGTGTATCTTCTCATTTTATATCGAAGACATTTAATGCGGCTCCGCGGATAAAGACGGAATCCATTTAGATTTAAGGCTTACTAAATATAAATCGTCGGAAAGGAACTCCGGGATATTCTGTTCGGAAAGTAACGTCCTTAAAGGGACGGGTCCGCCATTAAAGAACCGCAGTAACCCGAACAGGGCAAAGTTCTAAACGATAAAGATTTTATAGAAACATACAAACTTCACTAACTCCGCCCCGAATATACTGCTCCGGGCGAAATCAATTTGGTGTGTTTCCGAAAAGATTTCAAATTAGTTTTGTTTGTAAAGGAAATATATAAAACTGAAGAGAAAAACACGGAGAAGAAGTGAAAGCAATTAAATCGGAACGAAAAGAAGACGATATTGGGTACGATTGTTATTTCTTCGGGGCATCAAAAGT
>JAGFPH010000252.1:630897-650014 GCA_018207615.1 Philaenus spumarius | reverse complement strand
GTACAATGTTTCTGCGTCTTAAAACGAATACACATTTTTGTAGGGGTCGTACTCAGCCATAAAGTGAAATTTTATTTTTATTACGTATTGTGTCACACCTTTAGATATTTAAGTATATTATTTTTTGTGAAATTTTTTATTCCGAAGAAATTTCTTTTGAAAAAGGGCGCATTTGGAGGGGGGAAACAATATATGCTCTCAACGTATTAAAAGTATACAACGGTAAATGTAATTCATCATTTTACACTAATATTAAATGCTCCTACTGATTTCTAATACATCCAAATACATTTTTCAATATGAGGTAATAGTTCCGAAAATTTTTAAATTCCAAGAACTTCAAACTTCTAACCATAACAATAAATACTATTTCAAATGTTTTACTCAAATTAACCGGGACAGCAACAGTAACAATGTTACGTTCAAGTGTCTTTTATGTTTGCCGAAGAACAAGCAAGTTAAAGCATCTGTTACATCGGCTTCCAATTTAAGGGCGCAATTTAATACTTTTAAATAAATAGTTAATACTTACAACTTTATGGCGGTAGGTAACTTTACTATTATAGAAATAGAACATGTAAATAAATGTCAAACTATTTAGTATTGACTTTTTTTAGGACGTAGAGGGTTTGAAAAGTTTTCAAACCAATTTATAGAGATCTCTGATCTTATAAAATATTTTTTAAAGTCATGGTTTCTTATATATTTATTATTATATATTTCTAATATATATATATATATATTAATGGAATATGAGTAGAAATAAATTATAAAAAATCTACATAAAGGCCTAACTATTATATTTTCTTAGTTTAAAATTGTATCTAGGCCCTTATAAATTTATATACATTATACATATTATATCTTTTATAAATTATAAGTGTTTGTTTGGGAGTAAATAAGTTATTATTTTCTTATAGTAGTCTACATGTTACTTACTACTAGCCTATATAAATTAATGTTTTGCAATTTCTAGTTACCGTTGTTTGGTCTAAAAAATAATTTATATGTTACTGTACTTTGCACATTTTGTACATTTTTCGTTTTTTTTTAAATTTGCAAATAAAAACAAATGTTTCACCTGACACAAACATTATAAACAATGCCTGGGAAATATTAAAAATAACATGACAATATGTAATTTTGATTACTTTGTCTAGTTGAAGTAAATAAACCGACTAACTTATAACTTTATTTAGTTACTTTTTTTTGGAGAGCTAACTTCTAACTTTAATCAATTACTTTTTTGCTTTTTTTTTTTTGGTTTAAAGGCGAAAAACCTGGGTGGTTATCATCGCCTGTACTGTTTTGCTGACTAACTTTTAACTTTATTCAGTTAGGATTTTTCCTGGCTAACTTATAACTCTACTCAGTTATTTTTTTGATCAACTAACTATAACTTCTATCAGTTACTTGATTAGACTAACTTTCCCAACTCTGGAAAAGGAACATGTTATAAATATGTACTTGTAAACAAATAGTTATTCGAAATTCACTAACGTAAACAATGCAACAAATACTACATAAAACACAACAAGATATTGCACAAACCAATATATGTGTCTGTTAGTTGAATAAGCGATTTCACAACACAACAATAACATAAATCGAATCAGAACCTAGACTGTGCTTGCAAGTTGTCACGTTTATGGAAATTAAAGATTTTGACATTAGACGGGGTCGCTTTATGGGTGGTCTGAAGTATAGGGTGGTACGGTACTATAACTCTGAAACAAATCCGTCGGGAAACAATCAGCCATGATGAGGCGAAACATCAGGTAGCCGTCAAAAAGGGAACCTCCTGACGCGATAATGGGAGAAATTATACTATACGACCTAAAGTAGGGACATTCGTTTTATCCTCATGGGTATAAAGTAAGACATCATAGACGCAGTTGGATGGTTTAACGTTATGGGTTTCCGTATCTGGTTTTATTCTTGAGGTAGTTTGATTTAAAGTTAGGTTGAATCTTTGAAAAAAATATCATAAAACTAGTAGATGTCTAGATTAGGAACCCGGGGTTTAGTTATTGACTGGGAAGTTTTAATTTAGACACGACAAACAAATAAAATACTGAATTACCCACTCTAGCTTCCGTATATATCTGGCGTAGTTTCAATAGACCTACTATGGAGCGTTGCACACGATACAAGTAAACGATATCGAGACTTCGTGTACTCGTGGGAGCGACGAAATCCTACATACGGTATGCGTCAAAATGAGCAGAACTGAAATAAACGCAGCTGTGGTTGGTTTTTAAAACAGCTGATTATATTGTAGATTGTTGCCAGGCCACGTTGCCCAATATCACGTTATTGTTTGAGGTATTTATTATTATTATTTACAGTATATTCAATAAATAAACAATTTTTTAAATATATATTGTTACTATCCATATTTACTTATATTTTTACAACAAACGTTTTTTATGATAGGCCTATACTATACGAAAATCATGCTTTTTCTATCGGGGTACCCGGGTGGCTCATACGTGTTCTTTTTTTTCAAATCAAATGCAACTCATTTTTAAAATTAGTGAATGCAATTTTGATAGAGAATCGGTCAAATCATGGGGATTCAAGAAGGTTTCGGCCAGTCATTTTTGAAAAAAAAACATTATTCAACAAAACGCACGCCGATGGGTACCCGGGTGGCAGAACAAGTGTTTTAAAAGGGGTGTATTTAATAATACCAAAACTATTTTTTTTTTTTTATAATTTTCCGATCAAATGTTGCAAGTATTATTTAAAATATTTTCGAAAGTTTTGCTCAAAACATTTTCCTCCTCGATTTCCGAAAGTACATCGGCCAAAATTTAAATAACTATTTTATTGTTAGAAGTGTATTCATAAACATTACTGGAAAACTACAATGAATCAAAACTTTTGCCAAGGAGTGATAAAAAGTATATGACCCTAACCCTAGTGCCTCAGTCCGAGTATACAATAATCTGTTTGCATTTGCTTAACCGCGGGCTTTGGCAAGTCAAGTCACCAAGGGTTTTTTTTAAAAGGGCGGGCCCTATTGTTAATATTATAAAATAAAAAAATAAACATTTCAGACAAGTAATTTAAATTTGTAGAGAGACGAAATTAACGTCCAAAAATAAATAGAAAATAATTAAAACTAATTTTCATTCGCCTAAGACCTTTTTATATTGATTCTGAAATGAAAAAAAATTATAAATAACGGTTGTCGATATTTTCTGTAGAACTTATTATAGGCACAGTTACGAGCGACCTGTTTTATAAATTTGGACAAAAAAAAGTAAAATTTTAAACAAAAAAGGTTTAATTATTTCTAACAACGTAGTTCTTCGTACTCCAGGGAATAGAGCCATTCATCAAGATATTGTTCAACAACTCCAGGATGGGTATTTTTACTAAGCGAGGCAATGTAAGCTTGTTGTTCCAGACTACAATATATCATCTCACGAAAGATAATATTTTAATTTAATTTTTTCCCAGAAAGAACTTACTACGTGAAAGTTATGAATTTAAATAAACACACTTCAAAACGAAACATTTTGTTGGGCCGAAATGTATAATTTATTTACTGTTTTAACACAATGCATGTGTAACAACTTTGAATCTAATTTAAAAATAAGCCGTGTGAAATGAAGAAGCGCTCCTTTATCTCCTAAACGTACTATTTTTTTCTCTAAAGCCACAGTCTGTTTAAAAAAAACTTCTACTTCTTGCTGGCATATTTAATCTTAAAATTAATATATTACCATTATTATTTAGTTTTATAATTTATTTCACTTCGCTCACCAACCCCCGCGATCTATCGCGGGCAAATGCAAATTATTGCACACTTTGATATTTCCACGGAAATTACAATAAAATTGATTAAAGCAGAGGCACCTGGATACTGACGCACGCACAATAGGGCCAAAGTTGTACAGAGGCATAGGGCGTAGTGAAACTGCCCCCGATATTTTGGGTACTTTTGAAACGATGAAACTGCCTCGCCCATTAAAGAGGATTAGGAAGGGTCGCCTCGTAAGACTAGAAATGCTGAAATTGCCCCGAGCGTTCTGTCAGTGACTGCAGTCTTCTAAAACCCGGGCGATCAATTTCAGAATTTCTGGTCTGGCGAGGCAACCCTTCTTGACCCTCTTTAATGAGCGGGGCAGTTTCATCATCCCAGAAGCACAAGCATCGGAGTTGTTGGGTATAGTGGTGACCTGAATCTCGCTTCGCTGACTATCCCCGCGGCAACTCCCGAAAAGCAAATGTAAACAGATTTTGTGTTCTCGCACAGAGGCTCTTGGATTTGGGTAGGGTGATGGGGGTAGCTGTGACTAACATCTAGACGCAATATTGCCAGAGTTTTTTGAGTAAATTACTGAAATTTGTTTATACAATTTAAAGATAGAATATTGAGGCACATTACTTTTTTTAACTCTTTGACAGAAGTTTTGATTCATTGTAGTTTTCTGTAATGTTTATAAATACTTCTATTTAAAAAAAAAAAATGTTTTGATATTCTTAAATACACCCTCACATGATACTGTCATAAAATATGTTTATTTTGGGCTTCTAAAATAGCAAAATATTGTTTTTAGTTTTGATTATACGGTTTTGCATACTTTGTGTCTATGCTCAGTTTCAGCCTCATTCCTTTATCCGAAAGGACAGAAACCATTTCTGATTAACAGCTGGACTCTTTGTCTCCCCTTTCCGCTAGTATTTGGCTCTAACCTAACATAATAAATCTTTAGAATTATCTCAGTAATTTAGCAATAAATTATGCTCAGAGTGTTTGTCTTTGGTATTTTTACTAACCAGCGCGGAACTAAATTTTGTCACCCTTCCCTGTCATGCCCACGTCAAAACATCCCCAACAGAGGCGGACTAACTGTCTGCAGCTTTTATAAACGACAGTCGGACTCGTCGTCCTCCCCCTCCCCGCAAACCAGGTAACTAATTTGACCGTCTGACGACCCAGACTCGTCGTCCGCGAGCCTCTTTATTCGTTCATCAGAAATTAGGGGAACCCTAAAAAGATAGAAAACCTTAAAATAATCCGCTAATATTGGCGTTGCCTTCTCGTCTCTCTTATGCATACATAAATCCTGTCATTCACGCAAAAACTCTGGTCCTACTGCCATGTGTCAGAATCTAGGTATCCGCTACCCAAACCACCATATCCCGATCCAACTGTTTATGTCCTATCCAGTCATTTCCGTGTAAATATCAGAGTATACAATAGTCTGTTTACATTTGCTTGGCCGCAAGTCAATGCGGGAGTTGTTAAACGAAACAAACAGGGGCGCAGCCCTCTTGTCAAACAAAAAATAAGCTTCAAAATTGTGGGACAAATTTACATTTCGAAACACAAATCAAGTAATAGTTCCCAGTATATACAGTTAAAACAACTAAAACCTTAATTTGAATTTCTAAACTATCACGCGAGTGTTCCAGCAATGTTGAACATACTCTGGCAATAAGTCATGGCGACAACCGGGGAGATATTTTGTGCTCCAGTTACAACGCCCGGAATGTTATCCAACACACTATCCACGTCCACCATACCACCGTTATTTAATTTACTCTACTTCCTCTTTGCATACCACAACTTTACACGCTCTGTCACAAATACCACTTCCTCGACGTGTTAACTTTTCTGGATCGTGATCAAAACAAATAAAAATATCATAGAAAGTAATTTAATAGAGAGTGATATAAAAATGTACAATTACAGAAAATGCATTAACAGATAAATATTTGAAAATCTCTGATAATTTTTTCGAATTTTTCTTTAGGTCCAGACAAGACTGTAGGACAGAGAGTCCGGGTACACGCCAACGAAGGGCCGACCACCAAAAGATTTCGTTAAGCCGGACAAATGTCTGAACCTTTTCCAATTGCCTGCTTGACTTTTGTCCCTCTTTATGCTAGTATCTGGCGCTAACATAAATTAAGAAATTTGTTAAATGACATCTTTGGAATTACCATTATGTAAGTAGGTCTATAGCAATAATTATATTCACAGGGTTGGTCTTTTGTCTCTTCAGTAACCCAGTAACCAGTGCGGTGCTAATTGGCACATGCCCATGGCAAAATGTCCCCGTCAAAGGCAGATTAAGAGTCCGAGCATTTTTTAAATGATTGACGAACAATTCGTCCTCCCCCCCGAAAACCAAGTAAATAATTTGTATAACCGTTTGATTACCCGAACTCGTTGACCGCGTATACCTCCAGACGTGCACGTGAAGGATTTTCTAGGTTGACTAGTAGCGCCACAGCTGGCTTGAATCGCACGCTCCAAGATCGTCAATACAAACTTTTGTAATCTCGTGTTTTGCATTCTATTAATAAATGAACAATCAGGGAAATAACTTTAAATATCATTATATTTTTTACGTGTGACATTAAAATATGGAAATTTGTGGTATTAAAACCTTCAAAAACGTATATAAGAAAAGCCTAAAGCCTTTAAGAAGAAGTTAAGTAGTTTCACAACTTTTTAAGTAGAAAAACTACAACCGAAACACGTTATTGCGTAGTGTATTTTCGCTGATTTACGCAAGGTAAAAAAGAGCCTTATTTAATAGCGAATTTCCATACGAAAAAGGACCTATTGCAGTGGCCCTTATGGTAAGACCCAAGGTCGGGAGTAGCAAATAAGCACCGATCATGGTCCCCAGAACACGTTTTGAGGTGTCATTAAAATTCATATATATATATATGTTTATAATGGATTTTTTTGAAATCTCTGAACAAATTTTCGAATTTTTCTTTAGGTCTAGACAAGACTGTAGGACAGAGAGTCCGGGTACACTCCAACAAAGGGCCGACCACATAAATATTTCTTTTAAGCCGGACAAAGAGTCTGGACTTTTTTTTACTTAAGGCTAATGAAGACGGGACCTACAAGTTTTACGTGGAATCCAAACCACGACTGGACCTTTTCTAATTGCCTGCTGGACTTTTTGTCCCTCTTTATGTGTTCGCGATCTAGCGGCCGCATTTTAAGTCCGATTTGGTCTAAATTTGGTACACGTGTTGGTTGTCTATGTCACTCGGAAGAGTTCGTTAGCCAAAAAAATCCAACAACCGGAAGTACGTTTTTTGACCGGAAGTTATTATTTTTTATATTTTTACTACGAGACTGAAATTTGGTTTGAGTTTTTTCTAAAAATATAAATGTAGAATGTTATTAGGCACATATTTTTTAAACGACCTTATAGCTCGCTTGGTTCCCCCAAAATCGATCAAAACGTAAAATACCACAAAAGTACCCGGTTCGAAGCCAAGTGCAAACTAATTCTACTAATATATTGCGTACACAAAGACAGCTGTTCAACGCCTTCGTGAGAAGACCTATTTCCCAAATTGTTGGTTGAAACCCTAAAACATAGGCCTATAAACTTAATTTTGGAAATTTGCTCAACTCACGTCAGCGGTTCAGCTGCGTGGTCGAATTATTTAATATTGTCAGAAATGGGCCTGCTTTGCGTTTTTAAACTCAGCAAAGTGTGTTGTTTCAGAAATTACAAGTGCCATGGTTTACTACTACCGAGCTTTTCATACTGAAGATTTATTTAATATAAGTCAAAGGATAACCGAGATATCCTCGGTTTTTTTAGTATTTTTAGAAAAAAATACTAAAAATATTTTCACTGGCGAGAAAAATATGCTCGTCACTCCAAAAGCAGGACACTACTGGAAAAGAAAATTACCAATGTAATTTCTAAAAAAATGTAGCAAAATTAAACCCTTAAATAATAATAATAGTTATTTACGAAGTAATAGTAATAACTAGTAAAAGAGTTGGTTCAAGTAAACCGTTTGTATCGACGTAACAGTTCTATTTACAGCAGTTTCCTCCAGACGTTAGGTCCTGTGGTGTTTTACAACAAAGACTTTAAATTGACGTCATTACGACAACATAACACCGGGACTGATATAACAAGCAGCAGGTTAACAAGACGTGCCCAAGTTCCGAAGTAAGAATATTAGTACATCCAACACTGGGGCACGTGTTACAAATAGAGGGTTGATGCATTATTAGGGTAATTCGTGGAATTAGTTTGGCAACACGTGCACATATTTACGGGCACGTACGGAACACGTGTAACTGCACTTCGGCCCTTCGGAAATTAACAAACACCTCGTTATATATGTATACTGCGAATTGCGTTCATTAATATAATTATCCTAGTAAAATTAGAATTAACTCTATAGAGAATATTTATAATTCTACAAAAAATATAATTGGTAAGGATTTTGTTTTAAATGGTGGGTTTTGGATCAAAGATACAAAACAATGATCCACCCCCTCTCCTATATTTTTTTTTTTTTTTTTTTTTTTGTGTGAAATAACTCATTTTCTATTTACGTTATCAACATATGTATTTCTACAAAGTACATTCAAAAGGTTTTTTGTATTTGTTTTAAATTTTGGCTCAAACTAACATTCAATTTTCCTTCTTTGGCGTACCCCCCCCCCCCCCCCCCCATTGTATTGAAGGAATACAATTTGGTTTCTGTAAATTACATCTTTTCCTATTGCCGTTATATAAAAAAAGTGGCCTTCAGTCATAAGACAAGGTTTTTCGTTTTAAATGGCAAGTTTTGGCCCATAGATATAAAATAATGACCCCCATTCCTTTTCCGACTCACATTTAAAGTACATAATTAGTTTTTTTATGAAATAACTCTTTTTCAATTGCCATTATTTAAAAACACTACAACAAAAACATTCAGAGTTTTTATTTTTTTATTTTAAATTGCCTTATAGATCCAATATGACCCATCTCTATTCTTCTTCTGCGTATTTCCCCCTCCCCCGCCCATTCCTTCTCAATTTAAGGAACGCGATTAGTTTTTTTATGAAATAACTCTTTTTCTTTGCCGCTATTAAAAAAAAAACTACTACAAAAAACATTCAGAAAGTTTTTATTTATTTTTTTTATTAAATGGCAGTTTTTGGGTCACACATCCAATATGAACCACCCCCATTCTTCTTCAGCGTATCACTCCCTCCTTCCCAATTTAAGGTATACAATTTTATCCCAGTTCCTATTGCCGTTATCATAAGAATTATTTCAATAATGAACAACAGAAAGTGTTTTTATTTCAAATGGTAGGTTTAGGCTCATAGATGCAAAATAATGACCCCTACCCCCATTCCTATTCCCCCTCCCTTTTAAGGTACACAATTTTTTTATGAAATATTTCGTTTTCTATTGCCATTTTTTTAACTACTAAAAAACATTTAAAAGGTTTTTTTTATTTTAAATGGCAGTTTTTGGCTAATATACCGAATATGACGCATCCCATTCTTCTTCAGCATATCTCAGGCCCCCTCACCATAGGTATACAATTTTATCTCGCTTTCTACTGCCGTTATCTTAAGAACTATTTATAGAAAGTACATCAGAAGGTGTTTTTATTTTAAATGGTACGTTTATACCCACAGAAACAATATAATAGCCCCTAACACTATTCCTCTTCGGCATATCCTCCTCCCATTTGAGGGATACAATTTTTTTTACAATAATTCGTTTTCTATTGCAGTTATCGAAAAACAAACCAACAAGTGAATAATAATTAAAATTATAAAGATTGGAAAATTTCCGACAAAATACGTAGACTATTTATTTCAGTTTCCCTTTACTTCGTAACAATAGCGGAAAAAAGTGTAGGTTTTTTTTTACAAAATACCTACTCTCTCTAAAGAAAAAAAAATGTAAATATACTATTAATTTGATAATGTATGCATTATACGATTATTATTTCAAACAGTTTACTGTTAGAGAAAGGAAAACTTTGTTTACTTTCATCCTTTCTTATGACATAACCAGTCAATCTAATCTTTAAAGACACTGAGACTGAACTAAACTAAAATGAAGCCGAGGGAAAGCTAGCCTTTATATTAAATGAAATTAGAGGAGATAGAAAAGTGAATTCAATAATTCCAAGGGAAAAACTCTGTGCTGCAATGGTTTTACACTGGCATATTTGTTTCCCTAAAATTGTATTTATTTAATAGGAGAGATCAATTGCTACATCCAATTCATTGTTTTAAATGAAGTTGTAGAGTAATTATAGCCTAAGCTAAAACAGTAAATAATATTAAATGTTTAAATCAAGTTACTATATTTATGATATAAACAGGAGTTAGGCTACAAATAAATTTAAAAAATAACCAACATGACTAAACAAAAACTTAACCCAAAAATTATAACTGTTTCAAAATATTATTTTGCTATATGTATTATATTTTGTAATGTAAATAGTTGTTTATTTATTATTAATCGTATAAATGAAAATTGGAATTTTTTACTGTTTAAATTTAAAAGAAGGGTCAAATTTTCATTTCATGATATTTCATTATGGCTTAGGTATGAATGAAAATGGAAGTATAAACTAGAGTGACCAGCAGATTATAGCACCTTATTCAGTAGCACAATGTATTTAAAGACTATGAACCAACTATTTGCAGGCCAAAAAAATATTTAAAATTAACAGTAAATTTCAATATGTTTTCCAACCAAAGTGAGGCCATCCCCTAATATTAACAAATTATTAACCTGATTTGATGTTCTAATAAAAATATCACTTTCCAGAACTTAAATTGTCAATTACTTTGAAACGAAGCAAGATAACTAAGCTCTAGTTTGCGTCATTCTGTTTCTCATTTAATAGGCTTTACAATGGTGTATTACATGACCTACAATGACATTTAAAATTTTTAACCCCAATAAATCCTCCCCCCCCCCCATCCCCAATAATCATAGAGGGTCAGATATGTAAAAAAATGTGTCCTGTTATGTAACACAAGACATATACAAAGTTTTGTTAACTTATTTTCAGTAACAAAAAAAAAATGAAGGGGGTTAAGGGTCTGCTGTAGTGGCAGCGATCTTTGACTTTTATCCCTTAAGAGTAATGTTAAATTTAAAACCATTTATTTCGTTTCTTTTGTATCATAAAATTGTGTTCAAGGTCCCATTTTAACCACAGTCACAATACGCATCCTTTTTGCGATTCACATTTTTTTACATTCTCTACCCTATACGTAGTATTTGGATAAAATATTGTTTTTTTAGTATTACTAGTATTTAAGTATTTTTAGTGGAACTATCTGTTTCGGTGCTTCCTGAACCCCCCAAAAAAAATGTTTAGTGGAATTATCTGTGTTGGTGCTCCCTGAACTCAAAAATATTTTTAGTGGAATTATTTGTTTTGGTGCTCCCTGAACCCAAAAAAGTTTTTTGGTGATGTCTGTCCGTGTGTCTGTTAGGATGTGTACAGAGCTGGAGACCATACCAACGGTCCGATTTTGATGAAATTTGGTATGTAGGTGTAGTTCTGGAATATCTCCAGGCGTTTTTTTCATTATTTCAAATTTTTGATTTTTAAGGGGTTTTACTTCCAAAAATCGCCAAAAAAGAGAAAAATCAAAATTTGTCAAAAACGGCTATAACGATTTTGATAAAATTTTGCTTATTTGTAGCCCTTAATGTACCCTACTATATGCAAAAAACCGCAATTTTCTAAAAATGCTCGTTTATGTAATAATAATAATAACTGATTTTTGGGGGTTTTTGGCCAAAAAGAGGGTTGTTTTAAAAAAATTTCAAAACCTTTTTTCATGCATCTATGCAGGTCTAATTGACATGTTTGGTTCAAATTTGTTCGAAATCGATCGAATAGTTTAAATAATAATAATATAATACGGATGTGTGTTACATGTTACATGCATCTAATATTTTCCATGGTAACATTTTCCTTCTTTTGCAATTCTAAATAACCACCTCTTATGCTACTCTTGGGAAGGCATAAAGTTTCAACTGGGAGAAAGTATGTGGCAGTTATCTGGTACCGTTTATTTAAATCCCGTCTATTTGTCCCGTAATTGAAATTTGTTAGGTACCAAGTTTGAACATTTTTCCGCACAAAATAAAAAATTTATAATTAAAAGTGAATCGCAAGCTGGATCCGCAATTTTATAACGAATATTAGTCCAGCAGTCAGGTAAAAGTTTTGGGGGGTACCTGGACACAATTCCAAAGTTAATGAAATTTTGAGGTGTTCTTTGGGGACTTACAAGGATGTAGTATACGAGTTTTCCACCTAAATTTCCTTGTGGAAACTTCAGGAGGGGCAAAAAATCGTGATTGTTTTCGGCCTTTATTCGGTTTTTTGCCTACAACTCGAAAACTACGCGTCGTACGGAAAAAATTTACCAATAAAAAGTTGAAGAACATTAAATTTCCTTCAACATTCACTGGTCAAAAATATTTTTCGAACAAATATTAACTGAGGTACAGACCACTAAAGTTAGGCAACATTTCTTAAAATGTACACATTCATTTAAAAATGAATGTCTTTGGTCCCTATCTTGCGATTTTCAACATATCTGTGTATATTATGTATACCTCTTACCTTTTTCCATCTCACCCCTTTTTGAACCCCTTCCCCACCATTATTTATGGAGATATACCTCATGAAATGCATTCTATAGGCCATTAACTCCTATAATAAATATCCTATGAAAATAATTGCCTATAACTGGAAAACACCGTGTCCTACCGAAAAATCTTTTCAGTAAATGTTAAAGAGCATTAATTTCCTTTAAAATTCACTGGTCAAACATATTTTTTGGCCTAATATTTACCGAGATAGAGCTCTCTATCATGGTACGGTAATAGGGTTTACTCACCTTCCTATTTAAGTGAGTAATAATAGGCCTAAGTTACAGTAAAATAAAACAATGTAAAATATTACTTTGTCAAAATATACAAAATGTAAAATTTTTTCTAACCTTACTTCAGTTAGACAAAAATCAATCTTCTTTAAAAAACTTAAAACGCACAAATATAATAATTATAATTATTATTATAATTATCCCTTACATACTGAATTATTCTTAGAATTCTATGTAGAGTGCATACACTAATGCCTCACACAAAATCATTAGTCACTAAATAAATAATGCTTACATTATAATGGTCACTATTTTTCGCATACTTATTATAATATAATATTATTATAATATATTAATATTATAATAATTATAATAACGTATTATTATATACTATGTATAGTCTATTCCTTCTCCACTCGCTTACTTGTCTGTATATACTATGTATCGCCTATTCCCTCTTCACGATCTGACTTGTGTCTACGCAAAAAGTTTGAGTGACGCGAGATTTCAGAAACATAGTCAAGCGAAAGTGCCCAACGGGCCAATAGAAGTCTTCACTTCAAAAACTGATTTTGGTTTCTTTACGTCGTGATGAGTCAATTGCTTCTGCTACCCCCAAACCAACCCGGTCTGGTAAGCTAACATTTGATTACAACAATGCCTATTTCCTGTGCGATGAACAAGTTACTGAAGGTTACAGAAATAAAACAATTAAAGTTAAATCCTGAAAGACGTAATTGTATAGTAAAGGTGACACTACCAGGACTAGCAGATACGATTTTGTCATAAGCAAGAGAGCTAGGTGACGATTGGGGGCAGAAAAAGGAGAACGTGTTGCATTGTTGAAGAGTTTTAACACTGATTTAGTTACATTGTATTAACAATTTTTACAATATTCCTGCACGTGTGCAAAAGAGACCTGGACGTGTAAGTACTTCCAAGTTTGATCAAGCCATGGAAACTATTTTCTCGTTTCTTGAAGAGAATAGTGATGAGTGCCAATTTTCCATGCGCCAGTTGTTCGATCAGATACCTGAAGATTTTCGACCACACGTGAAAACTGTGAAGAGGTGTCTACAGGAAAAGTATGGAAAAGTATAATAATGTAATTATTTTCAGTAATGCAGGCAGCAGATCGAGTGATGACTCGGAGGGTGATGTGGTGACAGTGTGCCCCCAAAAAATCAAGACTGACAATAATTAATTGATGACCATTAGCATTTACCTAATGTGCATATATTATTACCTTTAGTTTACAATGTAAATACGTGTACATAAGTTTAAATATATAAATAGTAAGTAACGATTTCGTTCTATAACTACCTACACTACTTAATTGGGATAATGTGAGAGTGAAAAAGAGGTCAGACGAATTAAATGAGAACAGTTCAATTTACTCTTGAACCGGTTAGCTGATTCAATTTACTCTTGATATGGTTTGGTGTTGTGATTAAAAAACTTACTACTTTTTGGCCTATAGAATGCATATTATTAGGTATATCTCCATAAATAATGGTGGGGAAGGGGGTCTAGGAGGGGTGGGTGGTAAAAGGTAAGGGCTATAAATAATATACACTGATAAGTTTAAAATCGAAAGTTAGGGCCAAAGATATGCATTTTTTAAAGAATGTTTACATTTAAAAAAATTTAGCCTAACTTTAGAAGGCTGTACCTCGGTAACTATTTGGCCGAAAAATATGTTTGATCAGTGAATCTTGAAGAAAATTTAATGCTCTTTAACTTTTTATCTGACAAATTTTTCGTAAGACGCGTAATTTTTTAGATATAGGTAAAAAACCGAAAAAAGTCCGAAAAAATCACGGTTTTTGCTTCCCTGAAATTTCCACAAAGAAATTTAGGTGGAAAACTCGTATACTACATCCTTATACATCCCCAAACAACACCCCACAATTTAATTAACTTTGGAATTGTGTCCAGGTAAAAGTACCTGACTGCTGGACTATATACAGTTTTATTTTTTTCAGCACTCAATTACAAAAGGTGGATTTATGAAATGGTATTAAATGAGGCAATGTCAAGGAGCTCAGCTGCAAGAAATTGCACTGTTTAGATACGGCTATAGGGTGAGCGCTGGAGTCGCCGGTCGCTTTCTCTTTTACTGGAGCAGAGACTTTATGAAACACCGTATATAAATACTACTTCAGAGAACAGTTACTTGGCTAACAAACGAAACTTAAAAGATAGGGTGCGGAAGGGCGCGGGTTACCTATGGTCATGGAGCAGACAATTGTTTCAGCAGATGCGAGTTTGACATAAATGCTATGTTATTATTTAAAAAGAATTAAGTTAGGCCCACACGAAACTATTAATAACGTTAACTTTTTTTATTGTACTGACTTAAAACAAATTAATTTGCCAAAACAACAGGAGTGGTCTACGTGACAGAACTATATTTCAACCTTTGTAAATTATCCGCGAAAATTAAAATATGATAGAACCGACCGTGTTTATCCAGTGAAACGTGACTTTTTCTACATCGGAGTTAGCTGACCCTGGATTACGGTCAGATGTTTGGGCTGACAAGACCACATAGAGGTCGGCCAAGGCCCGCAATAAAAAACAACTCCGGGAATACAATGTTCGACAGAACAACAACATAAAGTTAGGTTAGGAGTGAGTACGTCTTCGTGTTCGCGAAATAGCGGAGCATTAATCTCGACGACGTATTCACTTTGATTTAGTGGCACATGTTCTTTTGACGCCTTTTCGCAGCATTTTTGTCATTCATTCATTTGTTTATTTTTGTTGAACGATTGGTGAATTATAAAGTATGTTTGCGCAAGGAGCAAGAAGATAAAGGCAAATTTTGAATATTATAAATGTTGTAGTAGTGATTTACGTATAATTAATTATTGCTTTTCCTTTTACAATTCGAGCACGTATTCTGTTACTTAGTATTGAAAAACCCGACCACCATTTTCAGTAAGGTTAAGATAAAGACCTCCAGTTTATTGGTTTTCTTTAATTTGGATATGAGGACAAAGTTGCCCCATACATTAAAAAGTATATTTTTATGCTTTATAAACATTTTATAAATTTGGCTTTTCTCTACCCACTCACTAAAGAGTTACAGTGGTGTCTCCGGACTTTTCAGCAGCCCTGTAAATATATAATAAATACTGTAATCAAAATAAAATCATAAAAACTATAATCACATATATAGGCCTATATAAAACCATGGAGTTAATTAATATATTGATATTGTTTTTCATTAAACAACTATTAATTTTCTAATTTTATATGTTATATTGTTACAATTGATTTTAATTATGTTGAAAACAGTTCATATTTTTATAAAAACTATAAAAAATGTAAAACACGAAACACTTTATGAGTAAACGTAACTTTAGACAAATACAAAGCACAAAGGCGTCCCGACGCAAATGTCATCAAAAAGTACCGAGACCCCGCTTCACTTGTTCACGTGATGAGCCAATTTGTAACCTGCCAAAACTAATTTGGCAACCGTCTGGAACTGAACCCATCCAAATATCGACTGAATCCGTGTGCAAAGACATCGAATTTATAGCACGTATTAATCGACAAGTCTTGCAAGAACATAGACCATCCAATCTGCATAATATTACGGCGGATTTATAGCCGGGTCCCGACCGTACAGCTGACAGTTCCAAATTGGGCTCCGCTATTCCTATGATAATCAAATGCCCAATTTTCGCAAACATCATATGCATATTGGCCACGCGGAGGTAATGTGTCCCGGGACCTGTTTTATCTTGCTCTGCATACACCTTTGTATACGTTTCCCAGACTGTTTATAGTTTATACACAACGACGTCTGCGGTTATTGTTTACGAGCGTACTTGTTTATAAAGAAATTCTTGCACGATGTCACTTCTTTATACGGTTAAATTTGTGAAGCAATTACGGACTGAAATGTATGATAAAGAATACATTTGTGTTAAGTTCAGAGAAATTTCGATTTAATTTTTTACCACATGCAAAATAAAAATAAAATTGTGCAATAACATCTGCCAAATTGTTTGAAAGTTGAACTGCAATCATAACTACTAAAAATTACATCATTAGCTTGTATTTATAATAATTGTGTAACTGATTTATTTGTGTTTAATAATGTATTTTCTTAATATGGAGTGTAATAAAGAGCCGACTGTACAACCATTTAATTAACATCTGTATTACTATTTATGTATTTTTTTCTGATTTGCACAAGGTCGTAGGAGGAAAAGAGCCAGTTTCTCTATATTATATAGATAAATACCATCCCTGATTCCGGTCATTCACGAAAATCTCTGGCCCTACAGAGCATGCGTCAGGATCTAGGTCACCACCACCCTATATTAATCCAAGTGCTACTGTAATAATCAATCGTAATGTTCGTGAAAATTTCAGATCTTTCACCGTATTGGGAGTATTTTAAATACACAATGCATTGCATACTTCACACGCCAACCCTCATATTGGGAGCATTTTCAATACACAATGCATTGCGTGCTTCGCACGCCAATCCCCGTGTTGAGAGTATTTTCAATACACAAAGCATTGCGTGCTTCGCACGCCATATTTAAGCCTATGTGTTATGGACGAACATGTGCGTCCGCTTTAAAATATTGGTGATTATTACGTAGAAAGGTTAAAAAATAAAATAATTTCTACTCATTTAGGCTATAAATATAAAAAATAAAAGGTCAGCTCCTAGCATAGGAAATACGAAATTTGGGTAGCAGTGAACGTGTTAAAAGGTTTTTAATTTACAAACTTTCCCCTGAAAGTGTAGCGTTTCATACAAATGATTTAGAAAATATAAGTGAAACCCCCAAAAAGTCAAATCTTTCACGGATAAATCCACAATAAAAATAATTGTTTCCAAAGGCGGCATTTTCATCTGCAAACTATCCAATCCTACGCACAGGTATAGGCCTTTTCCCACCGCGGTCACACTATGTCACGTGACAGATTTTCCAAAAGATCTGTTTCCATAGTTTTAAATGGTGCAATTCACACCGGCCACGCAGAGCCCCGCAGACGCTACAGACGTCTACAGACGAATCTGCGGGAACGCTCCGAAAGCGATCTTTTCAAACATCTGTCGACGTCTGTGGCCTCGCGCATGCGCACTGGCCCGCTACCCCAACACTCACATGACCACACTCTGTCGCGCAGTTTCGTTAACTCGTTATAAGTTGCTGTATTGTTAGTTGTTTCGTTATTTGTTATGGAGCAGTTAATCGAAATTGTCAGAACCCGTCCAGCGCTGTGGAATGTAGATTTGGAAGAATACAGAGACAGCCATTTAAAGGACATAGCATGGGGCGAAATAGCTGAAGAACTGCGACAACATAATAAGTAGTTCTTTTTTGTATTGGTTTAAGCTAAAAAAAACTTTTGTATAGGCAGCAATGTAATATTTATTTGATTTCATCATCGTATGTTATAAACAGTTATTTTCATAATAACCCTCCATAATAGTCAATAGTGTGTAGTTTAATAATATTATTTACACCATGTATGGTGTTAATATTTATTACGCTTACATCAATATTAATATGTATTAGCATAAATTTGTATTATTTCTACTCTTTAATGTAAAATTAAAATTCAACTTAGAACAAAATCCTTCAAGGTTTAAAAACCAAGACTTTAAAAAAACATGTATGTTTAATAAATACTGGCATTATTATATACAGAAATTACTATTTTAATTCATATAAAATAATGTACATATATATAAAAAAATCATGATAGACACAGGGATATAAATAGTGTACAACTGTAGAATAGCAACTGAACTGACTTGATAGAGCTAAAACGAAGTCCCAATACCTGACAGACGTCTGTGGCGGTGTGAATTGCACGTCTGTCACGTGACATAGTGTGACCGCGGTGTGAAAAGGCCTTAACTTGATACCTCTGTAGGGTTTACTGGTTAGCATGTGTAATTCTATATATGTGTTTTACTCTATGTAAACATTTTGGATTCATTAATAAATAAATAAAAACTATTCCTCAACGCATTAAAGGCAATTCGTTTGCTGTTATTTTTTTTTTTCCTTCAACGACTGGCCTAAAAGTGCAATGTACGCGACTAACGACGCACAACTCTGGTCTGAATTTAGACTTATATTATTGCGTAGAAATTATTTATTTTCACTTTGAGGTTAAAAAAAATTAGATTAAAAAGTAATAAAAAGTTTTAAAACTACATCGCTCAGTACAATTACCTTCCAACATAAGTTTACCTTCGTATGACAGTAGAATGAATTTGTCTCCAGTACGGAAAAAGTTAGTCCACGTCGCTTCGGTAGTTTAAGCAAGGTTCCGCAATAAATACAAGTCCGGGAAAAATACGAGTTTGTAATCCAATTGCGGCACCAAACGACCAGACGTAAACCCACATAAAGTTATTGAATTATATAAGTACTGGTACAAATAGAAAACTCTTGTTTATGG
>JAGFPH010000252.1:603857-620897 GCA_018207615.1 Philaenus spumarius | reverse complement strand
GAAAAGGCGGATTTGTGATGAAACAAACCATTACATTTTTTTGGAGTCTAAGTCGTTAAGTATTTACATCGTTCGTGTAGAAGGGTATGTTTCTTTGTCTAGTAAATTTAGTTATTAAAATGACAAATCTTCCGTATAAACTCTGAAGTCAATTGTTTTTAATGTATTTTGGTATTATAAATTCCATTGCAAAATTGTACTCTCAAAACGTTACTCAAAGTCAAATCCAGTCACAGTCATATTCATTGCATATTTGACTAAGAGCTTTCCACCAAAATTTCAGAGACCATTATCTCGATTCGTACGTAGATTTTATAAGGGATATTTTCTGCGCAGGTTTTCATATTAAATATTTTCACGACCTTGGATCTTGACATTTTTTTTAGTAAAAAATGCCGTACGACTTTAGACACAATATTTATAATTGCAAAATAAAAAACTGTAAAAATAACTTCACCAGGATTTTTCATAAATCCACATACGACTTGACTATTTTGGAAACAAACAAAAGTAAGGAAGACAAAACATATACACATTTGTTTGAATCATAAAGTGCATGGTGTAAACACTAAATGCATTTGGCGTAATTCTTCGTATCACTAGATTCCATGCTATACGTAGACTATTATGATTGAATACATTTTTACTGAGTAATGTTTCAATCCGCACAAAATTAAGTTTCCAATTTTGAATTTGATTGTTTGTCCAACATTGAAATAATAATCACAACAAATATAAAAATTCTAAATTTAACCAATATTTTCGATTTAAGAAAAATGTACAAAAAAAGAAATTGAGTAATTTTAATAAATACTTAAAAATAACTAATTTTGAAAATAAGAATAGTTTTATCTAAAACGCATAAATATATATGAGATTATTCTGCACATTTTGTTTTTTACAAGACCTTATAGATTTTGCATTTTCTTCACCTTTAGATTTTCTGGTTCCCCCAAAATCAATCAAAACGTAAAATGCCATAAAAGTAACCTAAAATTACCATAAAAAGTGAGTTTATCTGCTGCTAGCGTTGTGAAGCAGTCGATAAACCTAGCGCGCAAGGTAATGGTGCCAACTCGCAAAGCGCAGTCCATAATCCGAAGCCGGCAGGAGGAGGTGGAAACTCCCAAAGCGTGTGTTTCCGCTGTGAACGCAATTAACAGCGAGTGAGCCGGGACTTTAGGCTGAGGTTCAAACCAATTCTACCAGAATATTTCGTATTCGCAGGCAGCTATTCAGCACCTTCGAAAGTAGTCAAATTTCCCAAATATTTAGTTGAAACAATAAATCGTATAAACTTAATTTTGGAAATTCGCTCTACTCGAGTCAGCTGTTCAGATGCGTGATGGAATTATAAATTGAAATTGATTTAAAGAGTCAAAATAGTTTTAAAACGCTCCGTTTATAGTATATCAAACTACTGATATAACATAAAATGCAGTAAAATGTTAAATAACAAAAGCCAAGTTTATGAAGGATAATATAGCACATTCAAATAAAAAGTTTATACGAAATATTCCAATAAAAGAACACGTAGACCTAATCCGTAACATTACATAATGTTATTGTCATGCATAATATATATACTGTACCGCCACAGTTTACACTTCGTTTTAACTACTAATAACACAGAAATACAGTTTTAGCGCTTCGTTTTATTGTGTTTTCCTTTCCATCCACGCAAATTTAAAGTTACGGGACATTAAATTCTACTTGGCTGAAATTGTCGGTTATAAACGAACTAGCAGGTACCCTGAACTAGCGATTATGAATAAACTAATGAAAGGAAATAAGGTTAATATTGACCCTTATCATCAGAGGCAATTCAAAAAAACGATTGTAGATTGTAGTTCCCCGGCCAAAAAACGCACAGTGAGTTTCGTCCAAATATACCATGTGTAAAAAAAGTCCGCCCCCCCTTTTAATTTTTTTGCTTGTTAAAACAAACAAATATCTTTTGGGGAACGATACTAACTTAATCCAAAGTATCTTTTGACGTTATCGGAAATTTTGGGTGTCCCCTTAAAATGGGGAATTTTGAGGGCAACTCAAAATTTTAAAATGGGAAATATGGTCATGTGATACCTCATATTAAAGGTCTATTTAAGACTAGGAAAATGACATAAAGAAATTAAAATCGGACCACCCAAAACAAAATGGCAGCCCTAAACGTGTTGAAATAAATCGACATAAAGTTGCTATTATCTCGAAAAGAAAGAGTTTTTAGAAAAAATTTCAAGAGACAAAATATGTTTATTTCAAAGTGCTTGACCTAACAAATTGCTTCCAAATCAATTTCGTAAATTTTATTTTTACTCCTCCATCTTAGAAAATTTTGTAAAAAATAAAATTTACGAAATCCATTTGGAAGCAATTTTTTAGGGGGACACTAAATTTTTTAGCATGTTTGGGGGACACTCAAAATTTCCGATTAAGTCAAAAGATACTTTGGATTAAGTTAGTATCGTTCGCAAAAAGATATTTGTTTGTTTTAACAAGTGCGCAGTGAGCACTAAACGTCATGTGTTCCGCTAGTTTGTGAAGTTCCGAACAAACGTCGAAAGTCCGGTTTTGAGGGACATTTTACTCCTAAAAGTACATTTCACGTAAAATATTGGTCAAGATATTTTAGCGCTTGGACTCAAGTAATAGAAATGCAAATGTTTGTTTCCCCTACGAATCGGTGCAAATTAATTCTTCAGCTTGAAATTGGTTTTAAAGTGAGTTAATCAGTAGCTCTATCATAATACTTCTCAGTTCTAATAATAAACCGAATTATGGTACAAAAACAATTAATTTTACAACACCTGTTTCATTGTTGAATGTTTTATTAGTAGCTATTAACCAAATCAGCTGATTAATACTATTGGTATCTTGCAGCTGATTCAGTTTAAAAGTGATTTCACTTGAAATAAGTTATTTTCTTCTTGCAAGTCATTTTATTTTTGTTACTAACTTTTTTCAGTTTAAATAAATTATTTAAAAAAATAAATCATCTTATTTGTTATCTTGCAAACTGGGTCTTCAGTATGAGGTCGCTTATTCTTTCCATGTTATTTCATTGCTCTAATCATCTTAATTAACACAGTTTTAAGAATTATTAATATGCAATTCCTTTTTTCATTGATTATTTTAACCCTGGAATTTTTGTTTTCGCTCATTTGACTGACGATAATTTAAAAACGGATTTAGATATTAAATAATTGAACCGCTGACGTGAATTGAGCCAATTTCCAAAATTTGGTTTACAGGCCTATGTTTAAGGGTTTCAACCAACAATTTGGGAAATAGGTTTATTCACGACGGTGCTGAATAGCTGCAAAATGGTTCGCACGCCATTCCGCATATTGCGAGTATCTTCAACACATACGCCAACCATACGGGATTGGGAGTATCAATACACAATGCATTGCGTGCTTCGCACGCCAACCCTACGGTAAAATCTACCACATGGCTTTGAACCGGGTACTTTTATGGTATTTTTCGTTTTGATCGATTTTGGGGGAACCAAGCGAGTATAAGGTCGCGTAAAAAAGCAAAATGTGCAGAATAACATCCTAAATTTATATTTGTAGAAAAAACTAAACAAAATTCATTCACGTGAGAAAAACCTAAACAAAATAGTTACTTCCGGTTAAAAAAAGTGCTTCCGATTGTTGGATATTTTTGGCTAACGAACTCGTTCGAGCGACGTAGACAATCAACATCAAATTTGTGAACCAAATTTGAACCAAACCAGACTTAAAATGGGGCCGCTAGAGTGCGAACTAGTGTTAATTATTTATAGCTGGTAGCAGGGTGCAAGCGCCGTGGCACCGAGCGTCGATGATGGCTTTGGTAGAAACGGCCTAATTGTCAACCGCTTACGTATCCCGCCTAAATTTCTCAGTCGACGAGATGATTTCGGATGAGGAGGTAGTATTGAGAGGCTTTTTTTTATAGTTTACCCTAGATAAGAGCTCAACAAAGGCGTTGGGGCGTGCACTCAATTAACCGAAATAATCTAAGGTTTGGGGAAGGTTTAGAGAATTGCGACGGGACAAAGAGCTATTCTTCCAGTACACTAGAATGTCTACATGTACATTTCATTACTTGCTATATAGAGTGAAGCATCATTTATTAAAGAATCTCTTTTTGGTATGTTAATTCTATTTTTATTTTTGTATATGGCCCCGTATACTTCATATCATATTGTGGGTGTTTTGCCGTGGAATTAGCGTCTTATTAAGACTTCATCTTCTTGTTGGAATTCAAAGTCGGTTCTCTTCTTTTCGTAATAAAATGTTTGTTTTTCTTGGGCTTTTTGTATTATTTTGGGTAGTGTTTTTCTAATTTGTTTTAGGTGTTGTTGGATGTAGTAATTTTGGTTTTCTTGTATTTGTATAATCTCCATGTGGTCGTTTAGTTAAAAAGCGAACATAAGTTTATTTGGCGTGAAACCGGTGCTTATTTGTTTAGTTGAGTTCATGAGTTGTAACAGTAGGCTATACAACTTTGTCTAGGTATTTTGACCATAAATTGTGTTTCTTTTATATTTTCTATACTTTTGAAGTGTAAATCAGATTATCAGAATGTCGCCATAGAAGTTTAAACTTCTTCCGTGTGGTCTTAAGAAAACCTGGATTCTTTACATTTTTATGTATTACAAAAGCAAAAAATAACTGTGGAAAACTTCTATACTCTATTTTCACGGGAACTAATTGTGTATTGTGTTTAGGATGGTTACCCCATATTAAACCCTTAAATGTAAATATTTTTTATTGCATCAGCCCTCTATTGTGCTAATTATTTATCCAAATTGAGTCCCGATTCGTCAAACGATCGGAGAGTGTGCATAGCAAACACACATACATACCCACATAATTGTCTTCTCTAAATATATAAAGCTACTTTAGTGATACGCTTTATTTATTGAAGCTTTCAAACTTTCTAAAAAGAATATGAAAGGAAGATAAATGATCGGTTTCGGGACTTCTTATTGGCTGTATAAAATTGATTCGCACAATCCCGGTAGTTTTATTTATATTTCTAAGCTTATATAAGCACATCGCAGACAGTGACAAATCACTAACAGCTTTTTCAATTTATTCCAACGCGACCAAAAGTTCGAGAAAATCAAAATGGCTCTATACTAATAATAATAAAATGTACACAATTTCTCACACAAATAAAGAAACTTTGAATAGTCATCGTTATCAGTGACGGTCACAGTAACACATTTATAACTTAGCACTGATGATGAATGGTCATCGAAACGCGTTTACTGTATACAGTTATTTATAAAGTTTTTCTTTCTCGTTAGTCAAATTTATTTAAGATTACATTTTAAAGGCTCTATAGAACACAGTTCGTTTTAAACTTACCACCTCCATTATACACGGTGATAATAAGAAACATGTTTCGTTTTCCAGCTCTACACAATTTTGTTTGTTTTAGAAAATACTTAATATCTTTGGATATAGGAAATATTTTGAATGCATATTTCAAATACACATTTGGTATGACATCTTTTGAATGCATATTTCAAATACACATTTGGTATGACATCCTTTATAGGTGCAAAAAAACTGTTTCATATATTTTCAAAATGGCGGCCGTTTAAAATGTTTTATGTAAAATATCATCTCGAACCGCTAACTTTACAAAACTATTTTAAGAAACAAAATATTCCTTTTTATGGTAAACACAACTTTTTTTTTTTATTATTTCTATAACTTGAAAGACACCCGAATTATTGCTAAAAACTAAAATGTATATTATCATTGTATTTGGATAACCTAATGGAACTCCGATCCAATGCAATATTTCAATCCACTGGAAATTCGACGATAGTGGCGCTATCTATTGGGGAAACGACGGAAGCGGTGTGAAGCACCAATGCTGCCAATGCTGCCGTATGCATGCATGATCTATTTTATTATTCATGATCTATGATATCATGGACAGCTACCAAGATACGAAATGTTTAGTTCGGAGCCAATAACACGGATAACTTTTAAGATACAGAAATAATAAAAATTCCGTTACGTTTATTTTCATGTTTATTCTAACAGACTGGGTTATTTAAGTGTTTTCATTTTCTAAATCGTAAAAAATATCAAAAGAATTGTTAGAATTCAAACAACGTGATATTGTAGAGATGATTTACAATAAATTTTGTATCAAAAACAGTACATGTAATAGCCGAAGTAATTGAAGCAGATATGAAATGTAGATGACAGCATGTTAGTCAAACGTCATTGTTGAATTTATTTTAATTAGTTCTTTTCTCTTTTGGTAGTTTAATTACTCTTGCAAGTAATAGGCGTACAGAATGTGTGTTTGCTGTAGTTTGGTATGTCACATTTAGTGTACACTATCGTATTATCATCCGGACCGACGATGACTGGCTAAAAAATCAGTTTACTCCATCACTATTCAAGCTGTAAGACTGACTTTCTTCTTCACTTTACGACCAGCACGAAACACTAGCCAGAGTCTTATTGATTACAGGACAAACACATTTAATTCTCTGTAATCCTAAGTGATTTCCAGCAAACGTTATTTGCTACACGGAACAATGAACTTCAGTATTTTACAGTTAATACCTCCGACGTACGATTAACGCTCAAAGCCTTTTATAATCTGTCCGTCCGACCAAAAACAATATATTGTGTCTTTATTTGCCACCACCCCTATTATGAGTCAGGTTTATTTCATTGTTTCATTCTTTTAAACTTGTTTGTATTTAAAACTAGCACAGCTTCGCTCCCGCATGTGAATAACTCAACGACGCAGCTGAACCACTGACGTGAGTTGAGCAAATTTCCAAAATTAAGTTTACAGGCCTATGTTTTAGGGTTTCAACCAACAATTTGGCAAATAGATCTACTCACGACGGTGCTGAATAACTGCAAAATGGCTCACACGCAATTCCGCATATTGGGAGTATCTGCAATACACAATGCATTGCGTGCTTCGCACGCCAACCGCCGTATTGGGAGTATCTGCAATACACAATGCATTACGTGCTTCGCACGCCAACCGCCGTATTGGGAGTATCTTCAACACACAATGCATTGCGTGCTTCGCACGTCAACCCCCGTATTAATAGTATCTTCAATACACAATGCATTGCGTGCTTCGCACGCCAACCCTACGGTAGAATCCAACCCATGGCTTTGAACCGGGTACTTCTGTGGTATTTTACGTTTTGATCGATTTTTGGGAAACCAAGCGAGCTATGAGATCGCGTAAAAAACAAAATGTGCAGAATAACATCCTACATTTATATTTGTAGAAAAAAACTCAAAAACAAATTCATTCATACAAGAGATTTTTAATAACACCCCAAAACGTGTTCTGGGTCCAATGATCATTGCTCATTTGCTACTTCCGACCTTGGGTCTTACCATAAGGGCCACTGAAATAGCTCAATTTTCCTATGGAAATTCGCTAATAAATATACTAAAGAAACATCGGATAAATATTGAGAGACCCTTGGTCCAAAAACGTATATTGAGTTTCATCAAAATCGATCTGCTTCCCGTTTAGGCTTACATAAACGATCAGCTGTGCGTTAGTAAGCGCAAAACCGACGATTTTCACCAGTTTGTTTGTGAAGCATTCGCGTCTATGATTAAATTTTACCTAAAATACTTTCTACGAACAATATTCTACACCATAGACGTAAATAATCGAATGAAAATGTGTTCTCTCTCCTATTCATAACTTAAGAGTAATATGTTTCAAGTTTTAGGTGCGAATGTTTTCGAACGTTCCAGAATAAGCAATCTCTTCGTGGTCCAATACTGGATGGAACATTCTAGAACATTCAGGAACAATTTGTACAGTCTCGGCCACTTTTCGCTCGATCACATGCTTCAAAACCGAAACCTTCTTCATGGATAGGGGATGGAAGGCTAACGGTATCCGGGCAGTTCCCCACACTGACACTTCCACACACTGCAAAAAATATTGACACTTCTCCACGGCCCTTGGACGTGGTTACCTGTTTAATGACTTAGAAATAATCTCGACTGACATTTCCATACACAACTCCCCCCCCCCCCTCCCTAAAGGCTAGGTTAGGTTAGGTGATGAAAATCAGACTCTGCATTTATTTTATTTTGATGGAAATTACATGACATCACAATGATATTTTCGAGACCGTGTTAGTAATGAAGTATATAGACCGAGCGCTTTTCTTCACTCCAAAGGAGTATTACGCTAAGGTGCATTGTCACTGGTGCGGCTGTAACGATGATCGCTGAAGCCTATAGCCTTAGGGGGGTGTGGAACTGTCACTCGAGATTATTTCTGAGTCATTAAAATACTCAGAAATACATACCAGGCTACATACATATGTGATCAGGCTAACATACCAAATAACCCCTGTGGGGCTGCGGGGTGAGTTTCGGAGGTATAGTGGCCATCACGGACAAACCACGTTTAAATTTATTATATTGATGTACAATAAATATATAGAATACAAAATTCAAATGTAGCCGAAAGAATTCCTGTGATTCTTCTGATAGAGAGATTTCTCAGTCATGTTAAAACGTGTTACGCCAAATTTTAAACGGTTGACTTTAGTTACAAAAAAAAATCAGTTACAACCAGGGCCATGCAGTAAAGTAGCGGTCTCATTGCACCTCTAGACAAGGTGTGACGTCATTGCTCAGCGGTGCCTTCATAATTTCCATGAAAATATCATCGTATACAATAATATAAATAGCTATAATCGAGCTTGACTCGTGAGAAATATTATTTCTAAAAATAAAAACAGAGCACAATTCTCACAAAAAAAAAGTTTAGTTGTCAAACTCGTTTTAACTACAAAGTCGTCATCTTCAGCGACATTTGAGCTACAACTAAATTATAGAACAGTTTTAATTTAGTCGTAGCTCAATTGTCATTGAAGATGACGACTTTGTCGTTGAAACGCGTTTGACCGTTAAAGGTATTTTTAGAATTGTGTTCTGTTTTTGGCGAGCACAGCGAGCAGTAGGCAGAGTACGCTAGCAGATATTTATGTATATATCTATTTAATTACATAACTTTCTTATAGACACAATAACTGGCTTAATTTAGCACAATTGCTTCCGACCGATTCGTAAAATATAGAGACGGAAAATGTCGGTCGAGTTTGTTGGTGGGCAAAGTAGGACAAACTGCGGAAAGTATTTTGAAAAAACTTAAAAGTATGTCCCTTGGTATCAAACATTTCGCATCCATTTAAAGTTATTATTATTTGAGAGGTTTTATGATACACAAACTCGAGTGGAATAAATAGGAAAGAAGAAAAGAATGCATAACTCCCTTAGTAAGACCAGAATCAAATCCGTTCAAAGTTATCGCAAACCTTGTAAATGTTATTCAAAAACTTTTTCTAAATTGATTTTTGATACGGGTGAGGAAAATGGGGTCGCAGAACAAACAAATTATTATCCAGTAGTCGACCAATAAGCTCAATAGAAATTGTGTAAATATGCTATTACCAAAATCATTTGTCAGAAACTTTTTTCGATAACTGTAACAAAAGGCAAATAAATTGGATTAGTGCTAAGCTTATGTTAATAAATGGGAACTTCTAAATGTACCTGCTCCAGTAGGCCAACATGAAAAATATACTGGTAGCCCAATAGAGATTGTTCATGTGATTGAATTTAGCAGCAAGCGACATCCGCAGTGACTTTAAGGGTAGCACTTCGGTATGTAAAGAAGAAAAACTATCAGTCAAGGAGCTTTAGTGCATTATTTATAAACAAAAATAGCAATAAATTAGGAATTTTTGGTTTTTCTTTGATATCATAAAACGTTAAGAACGGGATCATTTCAATGGGATATTTGCAGAGAATTAAAAAACCTATAAAATGTTTTTTATAGACCCCAATCAGACCAATTTTCACCGAGAAAAGTACAGAAAACGCTTAAAAATTTTAATTTTTTTAAATGCATATCTTTGTTAATTTACAATATTAAGGGCAGATCTTTCGGAAAATTATTGTTTATTATGTGTACTTCAAACAGGCGCAAGATTAAATTTGTCACATTAATAGTTTTTTCACAATTACATTATTGTTCCCTCCGCTTCCCCCGCTCCACCACAATGTTACTGACTGTACTCGGACCAATTTTATTAAAATCACACTGTTCATCCTCAATGATTCACAAAAAATAAATGTTTCTGTACAGGTGAAAATGAACGAAATTCCTTTTTAGAATACCGTCACTAATTTCTTAAGTAAATAAATTCTAATAATATTGTTACATTTTATTGTTCATAGATATAAAACTATTCTTTTTATTGAAATATTTCCAATAATTTCCTCCCCAATAAACATTTCCAATGAGTTTACCCAAGAAAAGTTTTAAACAAGATAACCGTTTTATATCTCCCCAACAGGTTCTAAAATACTATTCAAACCCCCTATCGCTCGCAGTTTTTGTGCACAGTGCAAAAATGTTAGACATTTCCGTTTACGATTAGTGATAACAACCCTCGTAAAAAGGCCGTGTCAGTTAATGTTTAATGTTAAAACGATATCAGCACGGAAAGCAAACATTAATTTTTCGAACTCGTAAAACGGAACATAAATGTTGTAAGCTATCTGTTATGTGACAGTCTCGTAAAATAAATGTGTAATATTTAACAGAGGTAGGATAAGTTATCTGACGTAGATAATTCAGTTGCTTTGCTCTGTGGCCAGCAATCATCTCAACTGTGTCGTCACGGGGTGCATGCGGATATAAACAAGTGTTTTCTACGTCTTTATGTAATTACCTTAGTACAGTTTATGTCACTATCGCGGCTAGATTAAAGCTTCACATTTCCCTTGTTCCAGTTTATCTTCGCTTTAGCCAAATAACGACGGTGAAAATGTTTTGCTTTATTACACCTAAAGGTGGATCGTGTGTTAAAATATGTCATATAATCTACACATAAGAAATATGAGCTATTGCAAGTGACTCTCATGGTGAGGCCTGAGGTCGTGAATAGTAAATAAGCACCGATCATGATCCCCTGAACACGTTTTGGGGAGTAATTAAAAATTTGTGTTCGCACTCTAACGACCGCATTATACATCAATTTGGTACACTCGTTCTCGTTTTCTATGTCATTAGCCACCAAATTCCAACAAAGGGAAGCACGTTTTTTGTACGGAGGTAACCATTTTGCGGGATTTTTCGTTCTAGAATGAAACTTGTTTGGAATTTTATCTAAGTAAATAATATATAACATTAGGTTGTTTTACACCTTTTGCTTTTTAACGCGGCCTATAAATAGCCCGTCTGGTTCTTCCAAAATCTATCAAAACGTAAAATACCATAAAAGTACCCAGTCCAAATCCACGTGGGGGATGTACCATGGGGCAGCTTCTGTTCTGAGGCCAATGGCCGGGATCCACAAAGAGCGCAGTCCGTAATCCGAGGCTCAAGATCATGGTGCAAACTCATCCACAAAGAGCGCAGTCCGTAATCCGATGCTCAAGATCATGGTGCAAACTCATCCACAAAGAGCGCAGTGCGTAATCCGAGGGTCAAGATCATGGTGCAAACTCATCCACAAAGAGCGCAGTCCGTAATCCGATGCTCAAGATCATGGTGCAAACTCATCCACAAAGAGCGCACTCCGTAATACGAGGCACAAGATCATGGTGCAAACTCATCCACAAAGGGCGCAGTCCGTAATCAGAGGCTCAAGATCATGGTGCAAACTCATCCACAAAAGGCGCAGTCCGTAATCCGAGGCTCAAGATCATGGTGCAAACTCATCCACAAAGGGCGCAGTCCGTAATCCGAGGCTCAAGATCATGGTGCAAACTCATCCACAAAGGGCGCATTCCGTAATCCGAGGCTCAAGATCTGGTGCAAACTCATCCACAAAGGGCGCAGTCCATAATCCGAGGGTCAAGATCATGGCGCAAACTCATCCACAAAGGGCACAGTCCGTAATCCGAGGGACAAGATCATGGTGCAAACTCATCCACAAAGGGCGCATTCCATAATCCGAGGCTCAATATCATGGTGCAAACTCATCCACAAAGAGCGCAGTCCGTAAACCGAGGCTTAAGATCATGGTGCAAACTCATCCACAAAGGGCACAGTCCGTAAATCGAGGCTCAAGATCATGGTGCAAACTCATCCACAAAGGGCGAAGTCCATAATCCAAGGCTCAAGATCATGGTGCAAACTCATCCACAAAGGGCGCAGTCCATAATCCGAGGCTCAAGATCATGGTGCAAACTCATCCACAAAGGGCGCATTCCGTAATCCGAGGCCGATGCCAGCGGAATGAAGCAGCGCGTCGGCCGGGGCTGGAGGCTGAGGTGCAAAAAAAATTTACTAACACATTACGAAATTCAGCGCCTTCGTGAGTAAACCGATTTCCCAAATAGTTGGTTGAAACCCTAAAACACATAGACTTAACTTTGCAAATATGCCAACTCATGTAAGCGGTTCAGCTGCGTGATCGAATTATTTATTGATGAATTTTCTTCTCAATTATTTATTGCAAATGGTGAATACAAACATTTCACTAGCAAGGTAAATGAACAACTCATCCTATCACTAGGGCTGGATTAACAGGCTTTGGCGATCTGAAGCACCGAGGTCTTTCTCACCCTCTAGCTTGGCTTCCCATTTTTAATATCAGATTGACGAGCATGCACGCAAAGGACCTAAAATAAGTAGCCTATATGTAATGTATTTATTTTTGTGCGCATGCCTGAAGGTAAATTTTAAGCACTTAATACAAAAAATTTGGCATTAATTGAATATTCTTGCAGTAAATATGTTTGGAGGGGAAAACACTCACTCACCTAAATAATTAAACAATTTCACAGACTTTTTTTGTAGTCAATAGCCTTATTAAAAAGTCGTTACTGCCGTTAGTCCAAAATAAAAACTAAAAGCCATATCATAATAATTAATATTAAATTATAAAATACACAACCGTAAAATAAAACGATATAAATGTAACAATTGCATTGGAGCGGTATATAAAAGTAATTCATGAACTATTTTTTTTTTTTAACTGTACTTTCTAAATTTGCTTTATGCTTACTACTTTCTAAATGAACATGGAAAAAAATTTACCAACGTAAACTTTAATTCCCCAGTTTTAAGTGATACTGGTAAATTAGTACTTAAAACATCGAGGAGAAAAAATATGACCTAATATACTCGTATTTACAAAACATTTTAGTTGTTCAGACAGTCAGTCCGCTTGTAAAAATGAGAGTAATCAAGTTTGACAATAAAAGAAATGTGGTAGAATAGGCCTATTACTTACAAATTTACTTCTCTAAGTTTCTTACTTGACTCAAAAGTACTTAGAACGTCTTCAAAGTCTAGCTTTTGCGAAACGTAATTTTCACAGGCCATAATAGCGAGTGATGCAAGTCCGTTTCTAATCTTAACTGACGAAAATAAAGTTTTTACATTAAGGACAAAATTTAATAAGCAAACGTCAGTTGAACGTTCAGTTGAACCTATCATAACTACACCTAATCTAACCTAAATTTACCTAACCTAAACTAACTTTACCTAATCCAACTAAACCTAACCTAACTTTACCTAATCTAACCTATTTTAAAGCTAACTATTTACCTAACCTAACATAATTTAATCTAACTTTACCTAACCTAACGTAACCTTATCTATCTTAACTTACGTAAACTAACCCTACTAAACCTAACCTAACTTTACCTAACTAACCTATCTTACAGCTAACTTTACCTAACCTAACAAAACTTAATCTAACTTTACCTAACCTAACGTAACCTTATCTATTTTAACTTTACGTAAACTAACCCTACTAAACCTAACCTCACTTTACCTAACTAACCTATCTTAAAGCTAACTTTGCCTAACCTTACGTTAACTTTACGTAAACTGACCCTACTAAACCTAACCTAACATTACCTAATCTAGCCTAACTCAAAGCTAACTTTACCTAACATAACTTAATCTAACCTAATATAACTTAATCTTTCTAAATTTACCCAATCCAACCTTAACTACAATAACCACATCGACACTTTGGCGGAAGTGTCGTAACTCACCTTAAAAACTCTTAAAGCCTGAGTCGTATTCGAGACTTTCCCTCTTCCAGCTTCTGGGCCGAATTCATGTTACCCCACTCTAAATAAATGGTGACCAACTATAATATTTAATAATATCAACTGAAAATATAACATAAGATATATTCCAACATGTCTTCTGAAATGTACACACATAGCTACTTCCAAAATTTCGATCGTTAAGAAAACCACAATTTTATATTTAATTCACGTTTCCATGAAAATTAGATAAACCTAATATCTCGGCTTTCAAACACACCATCACGTATTCGCCCATTCAGATGTACGTATTATTAATTTTAAAATTCAATACTTATAGAATAAAATAAAATACTGACTACTGCATTTAATACCAGCAGTTCAAAACGAAATAGTACTATAAAAATTGAGTTATGGAAAGTTTTAATACCATTAAAAGGAAGGCTGAAATAACCGATGACAAATACTTCCATTACGATGCTGGTTAGTACGGCACCGATCCAGTGCGAATACAAATCGACGCAATTATTCCGAAAGCATAAATTATTTCCCGACATAAAACGCTCGGTATTTCGTTCGGAACCTGCATTGCTTTTAAAGAAACAGAACGGAAATGTTCATAAAAGTCGAATCTTTAAACTTGAAATGGTCCCTCCTATTCAGCTTCATGTTCTCTGGAACACTTCCTTTAACTATAACCACCGAAATAAGGATAAACATCCAGACAGTCGAACAAACCAGACTCGTTGCAATAATTTCCTGGGATAGAAATGGGCGTAGTAACCTGGATACCGCGAACAAAGTAGTTTCAAAAGCAATTCCACTCATTTTATGGGATGCCTTTTATAATAAAGATTTCCCTTTACTGCAAATATATGGTAATCAGTTTCATAAGTATAAACAGTTACGAACAATTTGTGTTAAAAATAAGAAATAAAGGTAAATTATGACGGACACATGTATAAAATTAATAACTTCGGACGAAATTAAGTAATCTAATCCAATTATAGGATATCAAATAATGTAGTTTTCTTTACAAGGAAGTCTATATATTGGTCTATTTTGTGGATACAACAATCGGATTTTCATCGTTTAATACCGATAGTTTCCTGAGTAATGTGCGAGCGATGTACTTAACTAATATTAACTTCCTAGAATTACTTAAATTAATATTATTGTATAATAATGTAAAGTAAACTGCAAGAGTTGCCTCAGACAATTGGTTAAGCTAACCAAACCAAATCTTATATAACTTCTTAATCTAACCCAACCAAACCTATCTTTACCTAACCTAACCGAACTTAATCCGAGTTAAAATAAGTAAACCTAACCTTACTTTGTCTAATCTAACCTAACCCAACACAACCTAACCTAACTGTACCTTTATTTTACCCAAATAAGCCTAGCCTAACCAAATTGTACCTAATTTGACCATCTTTATCTATTTTAACCTAACTAAACTTAACCTAACTTTATATAACCTAACTAACTGTATATTTACCCAAATAAGCCTAGCCTAACATAACTGTAAATAATCTGACCTAACTTTATCTACCTTAACATAACCTATCTTTATCTAATTTTACCAAACTAAATCTAACCTAACTTAATCTAATCTAACCTAACGTTATCTAATTTAACTTTATCTAACCTTTACTTTACCCAACGAATCCTAGCGCAGCTTAACTGTACCTAATCTAACCTATCTAATTTAAAAAAATAAAATAAACCTAACCTAACTCAATCTAATCTAATGTAACATAATTTAACTAACCTGACCTAACTTTTGATTTATTAAGCCAACCTAACTAGCCTAACCTAACTGTACTAACCATACTAAAATCATCAGTATTCCCGGCGCGGTTAGATAAACCATCGACTACAAAATAAAATAGACTGGGCATAGCCTAAACCTGTACAGTATGAAAAGTCCCTAGTTCGCCATCTTGGAAGGTTTAGAAAGCCGAAACGGATCGGAGATGACAGTAAAATTGTAAAAGGTTCAACGAATGTATATATGCCAGTAAAAAATTTATTGAATTTTTTCAAAGGTATTAGCTCAAGAAACAAACACTTTTCAGTAACAGAAGACAAAAGTTCAACTTTAAGCATACATAAAACGTAGTAAAAATATTTTGTAATTTTATTCAAAATATGCAAAAGTTTTGTCATTTAGTCCTAAATGTAAGTGTATAAAAAAATAAATGAAGTTCAAATTTCTTCTTTTTTTAACACCAGCTTATATGTTTCTACTACAAGACTGCTAACAAAACTAGGCATAGTTTGAATAGTAATTTAGGAATATATGTTTTGCCAAAAAAGGAAATATTATTATAACAAATTGTATAGAATAAATCACAGAATTTAACTGTATACTTGAAAATTCGTTATTTTATAAACGTATTTTACTTTATTTTTCTTGTTTCACTAAGTAAGATCAAACAAACTAAACTCTCACTGGTGAAACCAGCGACCACAGAATAAAATTTGTATTAATCTACCAGTTTTATTCTGTGGTCGATGGGTGAAGATGGGTTTTGAAAAAGATAAATGTTTTCACTCACCCGTGATAAATGATTCCATTAGATTTTCCTCTATTTTAACAGCCAAGGGCAACACAATTCATTGGCATTTTTTTTTTAAATAAAGAAAAACTTTAAAATTTTCATAACGTGTCGCAGAGCCAGTGCGAAAGCGGGTGGATGAACACTGAACGGCCGATGGCGCTCGGGACTAGGGTGACTCAACGCCGGCCGCCATATTGGCTAGGTCAAACTGTGCGCTCAGTGCCGCACACTCGTCGGAGCCGGTACCCAGCCTATTTATATTCTGTGGTCGCTGAGATAAACCAGATCCATGTTCCAATTTTATGCGATTATCTCCAGAAAAACGAACATAAATAATGTAATTAAATTTAAAATTACTTTTTTAAACCTTTCAAGGGTGAGGTGTCACCACCAGTTCGTCGAAAGAATGAATCACATTAATTAAAAAG
>JAGFPH010000252.1:592896-603847 GCA_018207615.1 Philaenus spumarius | reverse complement strand
GAACGGGTAGGGAGGGGGCGTTGAGTTCCGAGAAGTCAGGTATCACGGCCGAGCGGATAGACTATAAACAGTTTCATCGGTCGTTTCACTGTGGTATAATTACTTAAAATTAAAACCCAGTGAGAAACTGACCAACTATATTGCAACACCAATAATTTTTAAACTTGCAAGTCTCGCTTCGACACAAAGCACCGCAATCTTCCCGCCCCGAAACCAACTTGTAATAATTATTGTCACAACTTTCTGAACACGGTTACATTTATTTCTGTTTGTAAGTTGTTGTTGAATGTCAATAAAGAAGGTAGCATTCATAAAGTACAAGGGCGAACATCCGCCGCGTCTCTACAGATTCTGCTTTTATCTAATGTTTCCGTCCTGCATTTCCTAAACTTTCAGACGTCTGCAAGAATATTACAACTTTTATCGCTTTGGGGATAATAAAACATAAATATATTACTATATTTATACATGTATACACTTATGTAGGTCATTTCATCTTTCCCGCTGGTTTTAATACTTGATATGAGTTACATCTTGGAAGTGGGACAAGAAAATACGACGGTTACAGTTTTTCATGGTCGTGAAACATTCCTTTAAGCCTTATATGACTTATATTAATATGTGTGGGCATATTGATCCATAGATCATGAATAATAAAATAGATTATGCATGCATACGGGGGCTGTGTGCCGAAAAAAAGGTTGTCGGGAAAATAGTGCATGATCGCGCCGCGAGGTAGCGCTAGGGAGAAATCATTGGTAGCATTGGTGCTTCACACCGCTTCCGTCGTTTCCTTAATATATAGCGCCACTATCGTCGAATTTCCAGTGGATTCAAATATTGCATTGGATCGGAGTTCTATTAGGTTATCCAAATATAATGATTGAACTGAAGAAGGGAAAAACAGTACTACTGAAGGATAAACAGCATGAATTAAAAAATGAGTGCTTCACACGCCAACCCTTTTGCTCTCTCTGCTCATACAGTTTAATTTAATGTAAAGTTTCTCCTTTGTCAAGGCCTAACCTTGAGACAGTACTAAGCATTTATTTCTTACACATTTGTACAGTAAAATAATATTTATTTGTTGTTCAAAAACAGCTGTCATAATCTCATCTATTCTACAAAAGATAAAAGGTAAAAATTCAAAAATTGTAGGTAGGGCCTATAGGGTCATGTACGGTCACTAAGAAAATATTTAGCGAAATTTTGATTTTAACGCATACAAATAGTGAAAATACGGGGGTTCACACCCAGCCCTATAACTGATAAACAACTGATTCGGATGAAAAGCTTAACTTAATTTTAGGATAGTCCTACAATACTAAACCAACACACGTTTGCTAAACGCAATTACATTCTTCCTTGCCATAGCAACCAACTTAGATAGTTTAGAATCAGTTATTCTCTACAACCAACAGTATTTTTATGTCAGGATGGCAAAAAAAAAAGAAAAGAAAACGCAAACAACGGTACCAGGAACTGACGCATACTTTCTCACAAACGTATTTAAATTATTAAACAGATTCACTGTGACTTCATAATTGTAGGAGAGGTCATATTAAAGTAGTAGATTAACTAATAAATATTATTATTATTATTATTAGCTAGGCAGAAAACTATTCGATCGATTTCGAATAAATTTGCGCCAAACACGTCAATTAGACATGTATAGATGCACGAAAAGATTTTTTGACAAATTTTGAAAATCAACCAACTTTTCTGCCAAAAAAATCCCAAAATCAGTTATTCAAAAAAACCTTCTTCTTTCTTGGGTCAAAATGTTATAACTTATTACCTTTATACTTAAAGAATGTCTCTCCTGTTACTCATTTCAAATTTAAACTTAGATTTTTGCTATCTTCTCTTTCTCCAGTGGCTTTAGAAAATGTGTTTAAAAAACTATTCAATGACTGTTCTGAGTGAATGACAATAAAGGGCATAATATTGTATTTAGTAAGGTGAAATGTATTAGACTGATTGAACTTAAAATAAATGTATGAATGAGAATGTATGGGCCAATTGAATTGAAATGTATTTTAATTTTAAATAATGTATTGTGTTAGTAAAATCACAGTCGGTCTGTCTTTGTGTGAGTGGGTTTTAATTAATATTAATGATAACTCCCGCACACGTATAAGGGTGTTTTATTGCCCTTCTGTGTGCGTGTATGTTTTCCGCAGAGTTTTTTTTACTTTAAATTTAGAATTTAGAATTTTGATAAATAGAATTTTATAAGTTTATTTTATTTTCGTCGAATAAAGATTACTTGTTTTTAAGTTTCTTAATTTCTTATGTTGTATAAATATTATTATGTCGTTTTTTGTATAGTTCTGTAGAGAATAAAAATAAATAAATATAATCGTTTATTTTTCTGGAGACAGATAATTAATTGTTAGGTTAAATTTCATGCCGAGTTTGAACTCAATCAGTCAAACATTTCTCTAGTTATGAAATATTTTGTAAAAAAACAAAATGGCGGATATCCGGAAATCGAAGCGTTTCAGGACACTCGTTTATAATAATGTATTTATTTATTTTTATATAATGAACCCACTCCAGAAATTTGGAGCCCTATTGAAGAAACACCCTGTAAAGTGTCTTTTACCAGAATATAAGAGTGCAAGAATCTCCCGTGTACTAACCAGACAAAAGTAACTATTTTGATTGTACAGAATAATGTATTCACAGGTCTCGAATGTACATTGACCCACAACGTTAGACTGAGCTGCCTCATCAGGGAGACATGTCAGCGTCAAAGCTTCCCTAACTGTTAACGAATACCTTATCATTTAATGTTATCAGAAACACTTCCACACGTCACGCCCTGAGAGGCAATCATGCAGAATTCAATTTCCGAAAATGCACCCATCAGATACGATAGTATCCCGTTGAACCTCAGTTTACAAAACCAATTTTTCGAATAGTTATTTCAAGGTAAATTAAAACGATTAAATGTAATAAAAAGTGTTTTACAAAGAGCGCATACAACGTATATAAGAGTATATACAGGGTGTCAAAAAAACCTTTCAGGACTTTGGGATATGATTCCTCTACAAAAAGCAAGAAAAAAGTTCATATGAAGGTATGTCTTAAAACGTTTAGTTTGTCGTCTATCTGTCTGTATGTGTTTTTTACTTAATACTTTATATCTTAGGAACTTCTAAAGGTATCAACTTCAAACTTGGTACAGTACATGTATTACATCTAAAGTCCCATTTTGGTATGGAATATCAAGTTTATACTTTGTACCATTTCAAATTGGCGGCCATTTAAAATTTCTAAATCTCAATATCTCAAAATCCGGAAATTTTACAACAAATTTACATGAGACAAAAAATTTGCTAAATTTTATCTCCTAAACAACGGTGCAAAAGTTATTAAGATTCCATGACTATTAATTGAGATTTTGCAATTTTAAGGAAATGACTACACGCGAATTTTGTAGTAATTTTATGTTTCTAGTTCAAAAAGTTGTTACTGTTAAGTTATTTTATAAACAATTCCTTAAAGTCCTTATGCCATTATTCATTAAGCATTTTGGTCGTTACTCATCAATGTAAAGCCCAAATTGGAAAACAAATAATATAAACTTGTTATGATAGTTCTTTTTTTAATGAGGACCATTGTTTAAATGAGAATAACTCAAAAATAGTAATTTTTTACAAACAAAAGTAAAATGCAATTTTTTTTATCCAGTTTAATTTGCCAGATGGAATAACTGTTAAATCTGTAACAAAAGGTGGCAGTAACACAGCGTCCATTTCAGTTTAGTTGTTAGGTAATTTAGTTATTACCATGCAATGATGAGACCGGTAGTATGATTAGATACATTTCTATATTATGGGCTACCTATTTTAACAATGCACATCTGTTCAAAAGTTTTAACAGTTACACCTCTCAATAGCAAATTAAATGAACTACAAAAATGTACTCTTGACGGTTTTTATAAAATTTATTGTTTTTGAATAACAAGGTTTTTTTTCTCAAACTTAGGTCTTTTCATTCATGCAAAATTTCAATTGAATCAGCTTGGTCCTTGTGTACTACCTTCTCCTCCTCTACATATTATGTCAGAGTCCATCAATACAGAATATCAGTTGGGATGTCAAGAAAATACAGAAACCGAACTCCAGCAAATAGATTTGAATCTGCGCAACTGTGATATAATTTGGACGTGCGCATAATCCGTCTTCTTTTCTTTTTAAAATATAACAATAAAAGTAGAAACTGTTAGACAGATTTTACGAATTTTCATAAAGATTTCAAATATATACTAACTGTATTTTTGTGTGGGTAATAAAGGTTTTGTACGTATTCACAAACTATAAGAAATGAACGCAGGGCAGAGAGTACAGAGAATTCACCTCAAAAATATCCAGTAAAGGCGAACAAATAGCAGAAACCTTTTCTGATTGACAGCTGAACTCTTTGTTCCCCTTTACGCTTGTGTCTGGAGCTAGTCTAACCTAACAAATCTGATAAGTTGCATCGTAGGAATTATCATTACATAAGTAGATCTATAGCATTAAATTATGTTCATAGTGTTGCTCTTTTCACTAACCAGTAACCAGTTCGGAACTAAATGGCATACCCCTGTCAAAATCTCCATATCTGAGAAGGACTAAGAGTCCACACCTTTTCTAAATGACAGCCGGACTCCCCCCGCAAACCAGGTAACCAATGCTTATGACTGAGGACCGGGAATCGTTGTCTGCGAGCCATAGACCTACACTCGATTCCACGTTCACCGCGCAGTACGGAGCGCCAGTAAGCCATGTTATCCAAACGGCAGTCTCAGCGATACTAGCCAACTAAAAAACATCAATTCCAAGCAACGCTCGCACAGTTGACGCAACCCGTATGACAATAAACGTGATGTTCGCAGTAATTATAGTAGAATAACTATCCACCGTAAGACCTGTACTGCATGGTGAACCTGGAATTGAGTGTAGGCCTATATTGATCCATGAAAAAATTACTAGGCCTACGTAATGAAAATAAATGATCCCATTTTGGAAAATGTCACCATTTTTAAACCCTAAACACCTTTACAAATTTGAACTTTAAAAAAAAATTTTTATTAAATAGATACTGAAATTCAAAATGTTGGGCATGATTTTTAAACGGATTAAGCAATGCCGTCACACCAGTCAAAGTTATTTTAATTATACTTTGAAATTAATAAATAAGAAATTAAAATCTTAACACGTTCTGCAAGTTACCGTGTTAGAAGTTAATGTCTAACAATAACTAGTTTAATTACAGCAATTAATTACTTTCTCCGCGTTACAATCGGTAATTATTAAATAATTTATCTCGACTATTAATTTCCTACAGTTAACTTGTACTGTACAAACTTGGCTAAGTACGTGGATAATTGTTCGTTCCATAAATTGCTTTAGAGATAAATTAAACACGCTTGATTGTCAAAACAAGTCTTAACGGTGGTGCTTGAATTTTTCCGCTTATAATTTATGTAGACTTTGCGATAGCCACGGGGTTAAGTAATTAATTGCCATTTTATTACTTTTTATTCGCTTTACTTGAGTTATGCTCGTCTTCGATCTATTACTACAACAGGACCTACTTAATTGTCAATTTAACTGCGGTGCATACAACAGTAGAAAAAATGTCTGCAAATACCAACAAATCAATAACTTAAGCAGGATATTTAAATTTTACCATAATATTGAAATTTAAAATCTATTTCTAAATGAGGCACTTCAAAACTAAGCTAAATTGGTTTTACTTTCAGGATTTGTCGTTTCATAAAATGTCCCTGTTAAATAAAAATATCCTGTCATTCACACAAAATCTCTTCCCCTACTACGCATGTGTCAGAATCTAGGTCACATCCCCACCCCGATCCATGTGGTTCTGCCCTAATTAACGGTCTTTTTCGGAAAATTTTCAGAATAATCTGTTTGCATTTGCTTCGCGCCGCGAGTGTAGACAGATGGTGATTGGTGAGAGATTGTGCAGACAGCCGCGAGGGATTGGTGAACGAAGGGAGCAGGGGGCGGAGCCCTCTAACCTCTAATATAATTTCCAGTTTCACTAACAATTTTACAGTTCTCTAAATCTCAAAACCTGCAACGCCTACAAAGATAAAGTACACCCTATAAAACGATACCCCACAATTCGTTTTAAAAATGTTCCAAATGTTCTACGAGACTTAATCAGGCTTCCCGTACCCAAAAACATATAATACGATATCCCTCGAGATATTTTCAAAATGTTGGCACAAATTCGTGACTCTCAAGCGCTAGGACCCTTTCCTTATCAAAATCGGTTTTCCCGTACTCAAAAAACATATAAAACGATACCCCACACAGAACCTCTACCTCCATTCTGGTAGCCTTGTTCTCGATACCTGTACATGTGTATATGTGAATATTATGCACCCATGTGCGCGCTCATCATAACAATTACCTATCATTATTTTTTAATTTTTTATTTGCCTGATGTTTTACATTTTGTTAAAGTTGAAAAACTTATCCGAATAAGATAAGTTGTCCAAGTTGAACGTTCTTTGAAAGAGTGTAGATAGCAATATTTGGTAAAATTTGAGTTTAAGAAAATAACGCACAATTCTTCTTTTTTTTAAACCACTAAAATGACTTAGCATCGCAGATAATTTTAGGCATAAATTTGAAATTTCTTCAAAACCCAACTCTCTCTTCAAACTATTTTGAACCTCACTGTAATTCCACTCCGCATAGTGCACAAGATACTTCATGCTGTTGGCAACACTGTAAAGTAACAGTACATTACAGTATTTAAGTTGGCCGAAACTAAATTAACACACAACGCTAAGTATTCCAAAACAAACAAGCTTGTATAGCGATGGTGTGAAGCAATTAAACGCACTCAAGTGGTTATAACGGGAACTAAGATTTCTGACGGAGATAAACTCTTTATTGAATGAGCCGTCTTGTAATTAAACTGCCGTGAAGTGAGTGACCTCAACAGTTTGTTATCAATCATTTCCGAGTCTGTTTACACATTCCCCTTCTCCGTCCGTTCAACAGCGGATACTGTACTTTGTCACTGAGAAACAAGCCTTGGGAAGCGTGCTAATTAAGAGTGTTCGAAATTAGGAAACGAACAAGCACCAAATTAATTAAAACAAACAATTGACTTTTCACGGTAATTTGTGTTTGTAATTTGCCCGCGTGAGGCTTTAAAGTGTTCCCGCGACTCTGCTTTTCAGGGCTACATGATTTGCATTGGTCCAGACGTGTTATTTTCGAGTAAGAAAACGAAAATGAACTGTAGGTGAATTACGATATTTTGCACCCATTTATCATTCCAAAGATTTGAAGTGTGGCGTAATCAGCGTGTCGCCTAGCTTGCTAATATTGGACTCTCTAATTTAGACTTTTACCTATGGTTAAACAATTATTTCATAACTATCTTGTTTATAGTCAACGAAATATACAGTTAAAAAAATACGTTGAGTACCAGTTTTAAGTAAATGCCCAGTGTAATTACTATTTTTGAAAAAATATATTACGTATTAGGCCTACTTACTACTCGCCATTCTGCTTCTTTTAATGTAATAAAACCAATGAAAATCCAAAGTCTATATATTTTTTAAATTGTAATGTTGCAAGGGGCCCTTACCACTTTATCAGAGACTAGAGGAAACCCCTGCGTGCTCCGCACGCCAACTTCGTCGGAACCTTCTGTACACATAATCATATTATGGTTTTTTTATAATAAAGGTGTAGGATTAATAATAACCCCAACGCTACGATGGTAAATAATGTTAAATGTTCAAATCAAATTATTTCTTATATTTTATAACAGCAGTTATAATAAAGCTTAAAAGAACCGGCAAGGCTCAGGTTCAAACTTTAATAAAAATCTAATCTATAAGTTAGAAATAGAAAGAATTGCTTCAAAGTTTGAAATTAGGTGTTAATGGAAATATTTTATTAGTACAAACAGCTCTTTTATGTGTTATTTTATTCAATTGGTTGCTATGGCAATGAATGTAAATACATTCAAGAAAATAAATATGTGTTGGTTCATCAGTCTAGGCAAATTATTTATATTTTGATATTCATATGGGAGGAAAAATTTGCCCCCAAAAAATATGTTTGAAACTTCTTAATTTTTGCCGGCGCTTTGGTATCCTACGCTTTTTGGACCTGTTATAACATGGAATCTATTTCCGCATTTTAACTCGGTAAAAAACGCGACTTCACTTTACTCCTTACTAAATACTTTAAAACTCAATAATTTACGTTCTTACCATACTTTAATTATGCTACATTCAGTCTTAGAAACTGGAGTGCCAGCTTACCTGGCAAAATGTTTTCTATATTCATCCGATATAAGTGCAAAGAGCACAAGAAGTGGATCTACAATGCTCACTGTACCACTGCACCAAACTGTGATGTTTACTGTGCCCTCTTGCCGCTTGTGTAATTCACTCCCGGACGCAATAAAGTTGGTTGACGGCCGAGTACATTTTTCGAAAATCCTAAGATCTTACTTTATGAACCAAATCGAAGAATTATCGCTGTCTTGAAGTGAATGATTACAATTGGATTTTAATAAAAGGGTGTATGAATGTTTGAAAAAAGTTTATGTATTATATTTTTTTTAAATTATAGAATTGATATTGTAGTCATTATTATATTGTAAATTTGTGAATTAAGCGATATTTTCATATAATTTATTGCGAGAATTATAAAATTTGTTTTTATTTTTAAGTAGTTATTATTATTATGTATTTTAGTTAGTGTTAGGGTTAGATGGAAGAAAGGACTAAATAAAAGGACATATTTCATTCACAGCTAGAAAAAGAACCCAAACATGGGTTTTATTCTTTGAGTTGCCAAGATTCCAGTAACGGCATTACATCCTTTCTGCTTGACGTATTCTAATTGACTGGATGCAGCATGTTACCATTGTATTTGGATAACCTAATAGAACTCCGATCCAATGCAATATTTCAATCCACTGGAAATTCGACGATAGTGGCTCTATCTATTGGGGAAACGACGGAAGCGGTGTGAAGCACCAATGCTACCAATGATTTCTCCCTAGCGCTACCTAGCGGCGCGATCATGCACTATTTTCCCGACAACCTTATTTTCGGCACACAGCCCCCGTATGCATGCATGCTCTGTTTTATTATTCATGATCTATGATGTTACTTGGGTATTATTTGAGTCTTTGAGAAATGCTATATAACTTTTACTTATAAAGGGTATCCCGTAAGTGACAAACTTTGGGATATGGTTCTATGGGTCAAAATAAAGAGAAAATCAAGAATAGCATTGTTTCCAAAAACGCTTAGTTTTTCAGGTATCCACCATTTTGTTGATTTCACAAAATAATTCATATCTAGAGAACGGTTTGACCCCGATTAAGTTCAAACTAGGCATGAAGTTTAACCTAACAATGATCTACTTTAAGGAAAAAAAATGATCACATCCAATAATGCGTTTGAAAATGACGGCTGTTTGAATATTTCAAACCAAAATCCGTGGATTATAACAAAAATGTCAAGACACCTTTTTTATTGTAACCGTTTTAATTCCGTTAAGTATGATGTAACCGTCAAAACAAAAGGATGAAGGATAATCGTTAAATTGTGTATATCAATTGGTTTGATCAAGCCGGCCAACACATACTTATACCAACACAGTAAGCACAACATTATGGTGGGTACGTATGCTATTATTACAAACATACAATGTATTATATATTTCAAATTGCCCATCAAGTCCTTAAGTACAAAAGACAGAGTAATTAACAGTGTACATTAACTTACTGTTTACAACAAACACGTGATACAGCAGGTTTTGCTACATAGTGTAAACGCAGCAAATACTTTACCTATAAAGCACAAAGCAAAGATATGAAGTGATTTTATCTTTGACTGACAATAGCTATCACTGTCCTGTAACACAAACCGATCTATTGAATAGTTTGAAGACACCAAACTTAATACGACGCTGATTTATTTGTTAACCGGGCCGGGCCATAAATCAGGTTATTAATGAGCTATTAAAGTTAAAGTTAAGGATCGGTCCTGGACCGTCACGACGTCCGCATGACACGACTGACGATCAAAATGAAGCTATAAAAAGAAACCGCAAACTGCAAACAAAAGTTTCGCCCGTTAATAGTGATTATTGGTTGCAGATGGGTGCACACAACGGAGCAGTAAAAACACACATAAATGTTGAGCCAATTTATGGCGGGATTGTTGCGGCCATATCTAAGAGACTTCACGCGCTGAAGCTTTATTGCTCACTCCCTCCGTCCGCGTCGTGGATCTCCGATCTGCGTTGAAACCTTCGTGTACGGGGCTTTGATGAGATCTCGATCCCGAGAAATACGGCTAGTTTAGAACGTTCGTTATTTCAATAAAGTCCGGTTAAAGGTGTTTGTATAAATCATACGTAACCTAGGGTTAACACCTAATTGTCGCTGGTACAACGCACGACATTGCAGCTTCTGTAACGTGTACAGTGTAGTAACACACTGATACTGTTACATGCGCGGGGATATGCTAATACGCTTCTTGCGGACATCACGTGACCACTTCTGCTAGTAGGAACGTCCAGCACAGCTTGCGTAGGTTCCAGTCTAGTTACTGTCGTTCGATTTGTGTGTGATATACACTGCTTCTGGTATGAAATATCGACAACCTTTATGGACTCCTTCAACTAGCGTTAAAGAAAAAATAACACAAATAAGTTGTTTTGTCTTATTTCTCATAAATGAAGTAAATCGACGTCAACGTCTTAAGAAAAAACGTATTATTATTAACTCATTTTTTGGGGTTTTCAAAAGAAATTTCTACATTTTAAGGTCTCACGTACGAAATATACAGCTTTCTTAATTTAAAGTTATTTCCCTGATTTTTCATTTATAAATAGAATACGAAACACGAGTTATGAATGCAAGCCGGCTGCACTCCTAT
>JAGFPH010000252.1:562894-580120 GCA_018207615.1 Philaenus spumarius | reverse complement strand
GATTAATAATCGAAAGCAATAAATTTCTAGTAATTTTTGTTTCACAATTTTAAATGGTCAGCTAACGATCTTATCGAAAGAAGCTATTGCTTATATAGACCGAAGTGAATAAAGTATATAGTATAATTACGCTGTCTAGAGGAACGTCAGATGGTAATGTATAAGAAGAAAAACATTACAACACGTTCAGCATTTATTACTTCCATTAGTGTAATACATATACATTCTCTAATAGTGGAGAATAGAGCAGCAATTACATTTGAACGAAAATCAAACATTTGTTAAAGGGCTTAGTTGAAGACGTTCTTCTGAAATACACTAAACAATTCAAATACAGAGAGGTACGTTAATCGGTTGCTGCCTTCTCCCGTGAAATTGAATAGAATTGCTAACTATTTTATGTTGTAGGAATCTATATAAAAGTACTAAAACAGCAACAAATTTATACTCCGATTTATGGCTGCGGAATCATTCGCATAACTATTTCATAAAACCAGTATTTATTGATTCATACTTGGGCTGTATTTATTGAAGAATAAAAAGCAGCGACAAAGTTTTTATAAATTAACTTAAAATAAACGGTACCAGGAACTGGCACATACTTTCTCACAAACATATTTAAATTATTAAACAGATTCACTGTGACTTGTAGGGTGGGGTAGGTGAGGTGATTTTTTATTAAAGTAGCAGATTAACTAATAAATATTATTATTATTACTATGTAGAGAAAAAACTATTAGATTGATTTCGAACAAATTTGCACCAAACACGTCAATTAGGCCTGTATAGATGCACGAAAAAAAGGTTTTGAAAAATTTGGAAAAACAACCCCGTTTATGTCCAAAACCCCCCAAAAATCAGTTATTATTATTATTATTAACTAAACGAGAATTTTTAGAAAGATGCGGTTTTTTGCATATGGTAGGGTACATTAAAGGCTACAAATATGCCAAATTTTATCAAAATCGTTAGAGCCGTTTTTTTTATTAAAAAATAATAACTGATTTATTGGGGGGTTGTTTTTCAAAATTTTTCAAAATTTTTTTTTCATACATCTATACAGACCTACGTGACATGTCTGGTGCAAATTTGTTTGAAATCGATGGAATAGTTTTCGCTCTAGCTTTGTATACATACATACATACATACATACAGACATTTTGTAAAAACCACTTTTTTGGACTCAGGGGGTCCCAAAACGGAAAATCTCAACTTCGATTTTTTTTGCGATCACTATACTTTCTCTATACTATAGTATAGTGGGAAAGTAATAAAAACAACTTTTTGCACTCAGGGAGTCCCAAAACGGATACTTCCACAAAAATCTCAAGATCGATTTTTTTGCGATCACTACCGGTATACTTTCTCTATACTATAGTACAGTGAGAAATTAAAAGGAATAATATATGGAACATGAATTGATTTTGGTGTCGTTTTTAAAACTATTTATTTCTAGTGTAGATAATTTCTAACCGATCAGATACTGTTCGGATATTCAGAACAAATATGTTTAAAGTCTGAAAAACGCTAACATTTGTTCGTAGTTTAACATAAATTCCAATATTTTTGCACTATCGGCTAAGCAATAAGAACAGACTTTTACCCTTCCGATATGATAGTATGGAACATTATAAGCAATTACTTTTGAAGTGAAAACTTCTAAGGCGCACCGCGTCCAACAAATTTTGCGGGCGGTGAATCGGATTTTACCGTCACACACTTTTCCCTCACGCTCTACTATATATAGTACACATTTTTGTATGTAGCAGAGTGTATAGTTTACTTGGTAATCCTCTGAAATTGACATTGTGCTTCCTCATTTCGTAAGTTGTTTTATAATACCTCTGAAACGGACATTGTGCTTCCTCATTTCATAAGTTGTTTTAAAATAGTTTACTCGGTAATACTTCTGAAATGAACTTTGTGCTTCCTCATTTTGTAAGTTGTGTTAACATAGTGTTAAAATAATCAAATTTCAGACTAAACCAATATGGCCAACGACTTATATTCATTACAGTTTTCACTTCTGTCGGCAGTCCCGTGACGAACAGCTTTTTTTTTTAATTTATTTGTATTGATTTCTTTTTTTATTTATAAATTTGATTTTTCGTTTGTGATTTATTACCAACGGAAATGCCAGTGAACATAACAAAGTACACTTTGAAATACGATAAAGAAAATGAGATACTTCGGCAGGCGTATTGCGATAGTATTCAGAAAACTAAATTTAGCATCAAAAAAGGATATATATTGCTTCAGTTGAAGGAGGGAAAATGATAACCTCAAAGATGAGAAATGACGATGAAATTCGTTTTCAGGAGGCTAACAAAAGATAATAAATGAGGTGAGGTAGTCCGGAATGTCGACGTCGATAAATTCTGCAGCATTAAGAAGCGACGGCGTAGATACGTTTTGTGCGATAGTTCAAATGCCCTTTTGGATTTAGGCTAGATGACAACAGCAGCAATCGTTGCAAAATATGTAATCATTTGTGCTTATATTAGTATACTGTTGTAAAATAAAATTCTTCGTATCATAAACGTCAAAATCCAAGAAGAAAAGATAACTTTTTTAATGTTTTGGGTTTCGTACCTTAAAAAGAAAAAGAAATCTATATGGGTTTACTCGTTGTATCTAGGATAGAGTACTCCAACGATGGGTCGACCAAATAGTATATTTCGTCACAAGTCCGGAAAGTAGCCGTTACCGGTGCACGATCGAGTTTCGAGTACGAGGCGAAGCCGAGTACGAGTACTTGAATTCTATCAATCACCGGTATACCACTTTCGGACGAGTTAGGAACAGTACTTTTCATCATAACACCTTTTATAAAATATACAGGGTGGCTAAAAATAAACTTAGTCCTCTTAACTTCTTATTTGTTGATATATTTTAACTGTTTCCAACTATTAAGTACAAACAAAAGTAACTTGTTTAAACAATCCAATATTTATTAGTTTAAGAGCAGATTGAATATTGCAAAAGGGATTTCAATCTAATTAGGTTATTTTAAGCTTGTAGTTTCACAAAATAACTAAACACAAATACCTCAAATGAGTTTATTAGCTACTAAATCTAAAATTTGTCCGTTTTTCTGTATGTTTGGTTTTAAAGGTTAAGCCTATCTTTTTCGTTTTAGAATTATTTTTTGCATAGATCCTATTGTAATTTTACAAATTGAAAGAAATGTTGATGGTACAGATTTGGTTATTCGATATGTTAATCCCCTTATTTGAGAGTTTCTTTTGTAAAACCTGGAAGTTTTCAGAATGACAAAAACTGTTAAACACATTTTGGGTATCCGTTTGGAAGTCAGGTGCTATTTTCAATATTGATTCAGGAGTATTAATATTTGAATCAGCCATTATAAGTACGTTTCCACTTTTACAATAGTCTATAGGCTAATAAACTAACAACACCAAAGGTTTGTTATTGTTAAACTTTTGTATGTTACTAGAAATAGTCAGCTGTTTAAAAATTATATAATGGAATACGGTAAGTAGAATAGCAGCGCTCGTGGTGACAAATCGTGGAACTTCTTTTCCGGCCTAGTCCTTTTTACAGTTTTACCCGGACTGCTTACCCGGCCTATCGGGAATCGATTGGTTTCAACCACAACTGATAGTACTGAAAACAATGGTTTATTGCGTTGGTATGATGAAAAAAACATATTTCGTAAAGGCGGCCAAAGAGCCTCAACCTTTTCTGATTAACAGCTGAACTCTTTGTTCCCCCCTTTACGCATGTATCTGGCGCTAACCTAACAAATCTGTTAATTGACTTCTTTAAAACTATCGTTATAAGTAGAGGCTTATAGCCTTCAATTGTTTTGAGAGTGTTGGTTGTTAGTCTTTTCAGTAAACAGTGCTAAATTGTATCGCCAACCCCTGTCGATCCAATGTCAAAATGTCGAGACAGCAACATTTTTAAATAACAAACGGACTCTTTGTTCCCCCCCCCCCCCAACCAATGTTTATACCGTCTGAGGACCCGGACTCGTTAGTCTGTCTAACGGTGTGTATCACTGGCAGTCAATATTTTTTTCCGAAATGGATAAAGCTTTTACAATGAAATTTGGCACAAAGCATGTTATGTTTCAATAATCACAAACAGAAAACATTTGACTACTTTAGACGTTAAAGTTTTAAACACCAAAAAATGTATGTTTTATGAAAGGCCCTGTGGTGGGTATCGTGTAAAAGATCGTTATTTAAAAACATAAACTTTGGGTTGAATTTCCTGGTGTGCAATTTTTAAGTTATCCCCGAAAACGGTGCTAAAAAAATCTATCTTACCTACATTTCTGAAATTAGTAGGCCTACTAACATTTTCAAGAATAATAAAAATTCCATATTACGACACTTTTTTACTAAATTTCGGTTTATCTACAGTTGTCTTAAAAAATATATTACCTCTAAGACTACATTTGTTTCCTCAAAATTTTATTTACAATCTATATACATAAAAGCGAAATACCACTCACTCACTCACTGACTCACTCATCACGATTTCTCAAAAACTACCGAACGGATTGAAATTAAATTTGGTATGAAGCTTCCTCTAGGGCCATAAGTGTTCACAAAAAAATAGTTTAAAAAAATTGGAAATTTTAGGGGGGTTTGGGGGGTAAAAATTACTAAATCACGATTTCTCCAAAATTACCGAACAGATTGGAATGAAATTTGGTATGTAGCTTCCTCTAGGGCCATAGGCGCTCGCTAAGAGAGGGTTTCAAAAAATTCGAAATTTTAGGGGGGTTTTGGGGGGATCAAATTTACTAATTCAAGATTTCTCAAAAACTACTGAACGGATTAGAACAAAATTTGGTATGTAGCTTCCTCTAGGGCCATAGGAGGGTTTAAAAAAAATTCGAAATCTTAGGGGGGGGGGGGTCAAAGTTACTAAATCACGATCATTTTTCGCATTTATTTCACCAAAATAATTATGCAATAAAGCATTGCCGGGTCAGCTAGTATTTTTATAAATAGAGGGGCGTGTTTGTAGAGAAAACGTATTTTGCGCCACTTTTTCACAAAAGTTCGTGTAGTTGTTTTCTGTAAATTGTATAAATACCTGTATAGGCCTACTTGTGTTGTTTTCCAAATTTAAGCTGCGCCACTTGAAAACAGGATTTTTCTTCAAAAACTAAACATCACAATATTCTTTAAAAAATCGTTACGATACTTTCAAGCAAGGCCTTTAATTTGATTCGTACGAGGGTAGCATGCAATATTTATTAAAGAATTTCAGAAGGAAAGATAAGCTATTGCAGTGACTCTTATGGTGAGATAAGGCCGGATAAGGTCAATTGACATCGATCATGATCCTCAGAACACGTTTTAGAGTGTCATTAACAATGATATCTAGTCTATATATGTGTTCGCACTCTACGTCCGATTTGGTAGAAACATTGGTTTTCTAAGTCGCTCGGACGAGTTCGTTCGAGAAAAATATCCAACACAACGGGAAGCACAATTATTAACAGGAAATAACAAATGTTTAAAAAAATAAATACAGGAGATTATTTTGCACATTTGGTTTTTTCACGACTTAGCTCATCTGATTCCCACAAAATCGAGCAAAACAGAAAATACATATTACAAAATTCTTTTGTTACATACGTTAAACACCACCCTGACAACTTCCGAACCTCGAACGAGGTTCTCGAACTAGCTGAAGGACACATCCGCAAGGGAGACTTGTCATCGTCAGGGAACGAGCAATTCGTCGCACAATAATAGACAAAAGCAGTTCAAATTAATACATAGATAAACTAGCTGCATTACTAATCCACAGTAAATAGACGACACTCTTATCCCTTACCGTAGAACTGACAACATTATCTCGGTTGGAGTTAGGGTCGCGCAATGCAAGTTTCGAATTGTGATATAATAATTTTTAGGGCGACAAGGGTTTATCTGATTATAAGATATTTCCTCCTACTGGAAAGACAATAGTGAACACAATAAACGTGAAACGAGAAGGAAAGTCTATAAAATATGACGGTTGTTGTCAGTTTCACAACGGGGTTGTGGGATTAGGTAAACATGCGGAAGAATAATTACAATGCAAAGTATATTTTAATAGATTATAATGTAATGCTCGCAGTTTGTACCTGAACAAACGTGACACGAGAACAACAATGTCACCGTTATACTTGCTTTGTATGCATTGTAGATACATTGGAAATGTGCACGATCTGTACATAATGTACTGAAGGTAGGGGAATAAAGAATTCGTTCAGACGTCGTGGATTTTACACGCGTAATCGATATCAATATTTGAATGTTGGTAGCCAGTGTTGTCTAAAGACCTTTTCATACCGGAATCTGCGGCGTTCGGAGACGTTTGCGGATGCCCGTAGACGCCTATGGACGTGCCCGTGGTTGGATTGTGAAAGTTCCAATAGTGACGAAGAAACAGTACTCTTATTCAGTCTTAAAAATATATCGAAATGGATTCACCCAATAAACAAAAAACAACAGTCGGTGAGTATGACTCAAGTGGCCTGGAGCACAGCGCCTTCCTGCGCGTCCACTCGGATATTCCAAGCTGATGGTTCCGCGAGTGATCTGTGTGTACGTCCGGATCGGACGATTGTACGGATACATGGACGCAAGTAAGAATGGCCCTATTAAAATACATGTTAAGCAATTCTTTCCCATTCCCATCCGTGGACGTCCATGGATGCTGGTGTGAAATGGCCTTTACGTGATGGCGGCAGTTATTACGGTACCGTACCGTGAAAGTAAAAGGATGCCCTTGTAGTATCAATACTTTGTCAGAGTCGATTCTCTACAGGGTTGAAATTTAGCTTCGTTAACAAGCACGCTGATATTCCAGTGACTAGAAGTCAACAATTTATTACTATGGAAAGGTTGGTGCCACTAAAAAAATAACTAATAATTTTTGGATATGTATTTTCAAAAAAATTTCCGAAAACATATAAAAAATAAAAATTTGTACATATTTATAAATAATACTATCCCTCATGTATAGCAGTAACTACAACTCACAAAATATGTTACTGTGCATATTTTGATTACAAAGTTTGGTAAGCAAAAAATAAATATTGTATGATACTTTCGTGTCCATCGATTTAAAGGCCGTTTTGAGGATTTCAGCAATAAAAAGGGAAATCGGAACCTTTATTTAGGACCCCTCAATTTTCTAACTGCCTCTCTACTATTTTAGCAACGGATAAATGTATTAAAAAAATATTGGATATTCATAAATCATAATAACCCGCATATGCCCCAATAACCAGAACTGAAAAAATATATAACTGTGAGTTTTAGGGGACTAAAGATAAGGCAACTTACTACAAAAAATAAATAAATATACTATGATACTCGTGTCCATAGTTTGAAAGGCCTAATTTAAGAATATCGGAAATATTTTTAAAGAATTTAACGGTATAGTTTTTAAGAAAACCAGAAAATCTCTATTTCCAAAAGTGCTGCATCATAAATTTGGAAAACATAATTTAGAGGTGAACATAGTAAGAGGTGTTCACATAATTTACAGGAAAACCTTGCCATATCCGACTTCTCTAAGAAAATATTGAAGCTAAAATATTGCAATTTAAGGAATTACTGACATTTATTGTATTCATTGTTTTTATTAAATATGACTTGTTTAGCAATGTGTAATTTATGTATAATATGTATGTACACGTCTGGATTGAAAATGTATTTCACAAACAAATTAAATTCGAACATTCTTAGACATAATGTGGGATTAGCTTCCTGGATTGTATACTTAATCTATATACATAAAAGCCAAATCCACTGACTCACTGATCTCGATTTCTCAAAAACTATTGAACGGATTGGAACGAAATTTGGCATGTAGCTTTCTCTAGGGCCATAGGTACTCACTAAGAAAGGTTTTCAAAAAATTCGATTTCTTAGGGGGGCTTGGGGGGGTCAAAGTTACTAAATCACGATTTTTCTAAAACTACTGAACGGATTGGAATGAAATTTGATGTGTAGCTTCCTCTAGAGCCGTAGGTGCTGATAAAAAAATTTTTATTTTAGAGCCGTAGGTTTCAAAAAATTTGAAATCTTAGGGGGGGGGTTTTGGGAGGTTAAAGTTACTAAATCACGATTTCTTCAAAACCACTGAACGGATTGGAACGAAATTCGGTTTGTAGCTTCCTCTAGAGCCCTAGGTGCTCGCTAAGAAAGGTTTTCAAATAATTCGAAATTTTAGGGGGGTTTTGGGGGGTCAAAGCTACTAAAAAAACCACCGAACGGATTGGAATGAAATTTGGTATGTAGTTTCCTCTAGGGCCCTAGATGCTCGCTAAAAAAGTGTTTTAAAAAATTCGAAATTTTAGGGGAGGTTTGGGGGGATCAAAGTTACTAAAAATCCCCATAAGAAATACATTGTGTAATATATTTATTGATATAATATATTTTTTGTTACTATACATTTAACTTTGATTTGTCTATCCGTGCAAAGCCGGATCGGGCCAGCTAGTGTAAATATAAAGGTTATAAATTCCTTAATTCATTCCGTCGAACAATCCAATGTATTTATGCGTGTCTATAACTAGTTTCGACGGTTATACCGTCATCGTCAGATCCTAGACACCGTTGTTCAGCTATTCTGAGGCGTCGTCTTATTATCTGGTCTCATATTTTTGTTCAAGAGAATAATTTAATTAAAATTGATTATAACAATAATGCAATTACACATTAAACGCGGAACACATAAACCGATGGAACTTGGATTGTTCGACGGAATGAATTAAGGAATTTATAACCTTTATATAAACATTAAACATTCTAATGTGCGGAATAGCTAAAGTTTACGTGCTAACTACACCTTCAAGGTGAACAATGAAACGAGTTTTATTTAGATATATTTTACTTGTCATTACTGTCAATGTTTAATGTATGCTACGTCACGGATGTACAGCTTTTTATCCGAACCAATTTGTTCCGGAGATTATTGTGTCATTGCCAGGTTAAAGTATAAAATATAATATATACCAGGTGTCTTAAAAGTCCCACCCCCTCTTTAACTTTGTGTTTGTTAAAACAAACAAATATCCTTTGGGGAACGATACTAACTTAGCCCAAAGTATATTTTGAAGCAATCGGAAATTTTGAGTGTCCCCTAAAAATGGGGATTTTGGGCGCAACTTAAAATTTTTAAATGGGAAGTATGGTCATGTGATACCTCATTTTAAAGGTCTATTTAAGACTAGGAAAATGACATAAATAAAATAAAAATCGGATCAACCAAAACAAAATGGCGGCCCTAAACGTTTTGAAATAAATCGACATAAAGTTGCTAATATCTCGAAAAGGAAGAGTTTTTAGAAAAAAATTCAAGAGACAAAAAATGTTTATTTCAAAGTGCTTGACCTTAAATATTGCTTTCAAATCGATTTCGTAAATTTTAAGTACACTCATACATCTTAGAAAATGTAAAAAATAAAATTTACGAAATCTATTTTTTCTAAAAACTCCTTTTTGAGAAAACCATACTTCCCATTTAAAAATGTTGAGTTGCCTCCAAAATCCTCCATTTTTAGGGGACTCTCAAAATTTCCAATTGCTTCAAAAGATACTTTGGGCTAAGTTAGTATCGTTCCCCAAAGGATATTTGTTTGTTTTAACAAACACAAAAGTTAAAGAGGGGGGGGGGCTTTTAAGACACCTGGTATAAAGTATAGACTAAATGATGTCTTATTATAAAAGGTTTTATATTCGCGCTAGTATGAAAATATAAAAACCATCGCATGTTAGAAGACATCTTTGTCGAAATATCGCTTCTAAAAGTATAAAACATAGTATACATAAAGTATAGACTAAATGACGTCCTATTATAAAAGGTTATATAATAGTACTAGTATGAAAATACAAAAACTATCGCATGTTAGGACACACCTTTGTCGAAATATCACTTCGGCTTGACGCTTGAATGTTTCGGAGTACCATCATAAATAAGCTCTGCAGATTTACGGTGGAAAGCTTTTCGGAGAACATAGCCGCTACAAATGTGCGAGGCGTGACTGCCCTGTTTCATGAATAATTTGGTTAACAATATAGAATATACTTAACGCCGAGAAATATGTATCGCATATTAAAATAATTGTTTTACTGTTGACAACGATCGTAGCCTACACATTGATTTACTAGCTCAAAAACCCCCGGACCGACTTTTAACACGTTCACTGCTAAGGACGCACATGTGAGCTTGACACTGAACACTATGAGAAGCGGCCGACGCACAGTGCATTCAGCCAACCCCCGTATTGGGAGTATTTTCAATATACAATGCATGCGTGCTTCGCACGCCAACCCCCTATTTTGAGTATTTTCAATGCACAGTGCATTTCGTGTTAATGGCGTTTTAACAATATATTTCGAAAACAAAGAAGAATTAATTGATGTTTTATTTTTGCATGTTACAAATAATTTAAGTTAATAATTTCAAGATTATTTTAATTCATGTAACCTTACAGGAGTATGCCCTCATGTTTGTTATTTACTGCCATATTTCTTATTGTGCAAAGAATTTTAGGTTATCATTACCTGAGCATCATGAGTATGTTCGTTGTATTTCCTAAACACCAAAACAAAATTAACAACAGCTACGACTGAAGTAATTAACAATAAATTAAACAGTTTTAAATAGTCCAATAATAGCTGAGTATATTACTGCTCAGTGTAAAGAGTTTTTTAGTTGGACTTGTAGTTTTGTCTAAACAGTATACCCGGTACTTTAAGGCTCAGCAGACGTAACGGCCATTATGGATTTCAACGCCCATAAAAAAAATGTTAAACTCGTAACAAGATTACTGGAGTAATAATGGTCAGATAATTATTCCGAATATCTTATTTTAAAATCTGAAAAGGTCCTAATGTGGTTATGTTTTCAGTATTTTTTTTTTATTTTTTTTTTATCTTTGACTAGATTTAATCTTTGACAGCTCAAAATCTAAATTTTCGATTTTTTTTCTTTTGAAATAATGCAAATATCAAAATATAAAAAGATCTCCACGTTCAAATTTTAAGTAAAAGTGATTTCAAAAAATTTTGATTTTTCATGGCGAATCTCCTTTATTGTGGAAGCACGTCTACGCGAAATTTATGTTCCTACTTGAGTGTTTTCTTTGCACTTAATAGTTATCACATTATCTTCATCTTGGAGGAATACTGGAACAAAATAATATATCCGTTTGTTTTGAACATGTGTGAGAAAGCTGTGTTTAATAAAATATATAGATTTTTCAATAAATCCTGTAAATAAGGGTATTGTAACTTAATATTGGCTTTTTAACGACTCGTCTTTATGAACCTGTCCTACATTTGCCAGCGGAAGAATGACGCGCTACTCAAACACAAAGGTAGTAGTGTGGAGCTCGCCACTTGGAGAGCCTGTAGTCAACTCAGAAATATTACTTCACTCCTTCAAAATAAAGTTTGATATTTTATACAACAATGTATTTAGAAAAAAAATTGGAAATACATACGCACAGCATGCATCATTGAAGAAAAGATAATTCACAATATCAATTGTTTTATTTTAATGTAGCACAGTCTTCTAAGAAGCATTACTATTCACATTCCAAGATGTACACAATATTCCACAACCTTATGATGAATCGAAAAATATAACACACTGGTATTTTGCCGTTCAAAACAAATCAGTGTATAAAATAAAAATAAAATACATCACAAAAACGGTACCTTACACTAGGCCAACGTCACTACCAATTCCACTGATTAGTGAGTTAATACTTCATCAAACAATTTCTAATAACACTACCTTGATTCTATGACAGTCGTGTGTCAGGACAAAGCCGGTTATTTATATAGACTAGTATCCATGTGGTAAAAATTTGACCAATTTCGATTGTAAAATAACGAAATTCAAAATGTTTCACGTAATTAATTGGAATCTCTCTCTCTCTCTCCCCCTCTCTCTCTCTCTCTCTATATATATATACCACTCTCAAAAACTACCGAGCGGATTAAATTAAATTTGGTATGTAGCTTCCTCTAGGGCCATAGATGCTCACTAAGAAAGGGTTTGAAAAAATTCGAAATTTTAGGGGGGTTTGGAGGGGGGAGAGATCAAAGTTATTAAAAAGCGATTTCTTCAAAACTACAGAACGGATTGGAATGAAATTTGGTATGTAGCTTCCTCTAGGGCCATAGGTGCTTACTAAGAAAGGGTTTGAAAAAATTCGAAATTTTAGGGGGGTTTGGGGGGGATTAAAGTTATTAAATCACGATTTCTTCAAAACTACCGAACGGATTGGAATGAAATTTGGTATATAGCTTCCTCTAGGGCAACAAGTGTTCACTAAAAAAGGGTTTTAAAAAATTGGAAATTTTAAGGGGATTTGGGGGGATCAAAGTAACTAAAAATCTACATTTCTCCAAACTACTGAACGGATTGGAACGAAATTTGGCATGTAGCTTCTTCTAGGGCCATAGGTGCTAACTAAGAAAGTGTGTTAAAAAATTGGAAATTTTAGGGCGGTTTGGGGGGATCAAAGTAACTAAAAATCTAGATTTCTCCAAAACTACTGAACGGATTGGAACGAAATTTGGTATGTAGCTTCCTCTAGGGCCATAGGTGCTCACTAAGAAAGGGTTTTAAAAAATTCAAAATCTTAGGGGGGGTGGGGGTCAAAGTTACTAAATCACGATCATTTGTCGCATTTATTTCACCAAAATAATTATGCAATAGCGAAGCATTGCCGGGTCAGCAAGTTTATTATAAGTATGCAAATTCCTAATTCGTATCTTGACGCTAAGAAGAAAAGAGTGAATAAGGGCAAAGGGGAAACTTGGTGGAATTAATGGTAAATAATAGTCTATATATGTAAAATTCCTTATACCTAAATAAACAATTAATCAACTGTGAAACTGTAAAATAATTTAACAAATAAATTTAATGAAGATAAGTGATAATTCAATTTGAAAAAATGGAAACAACGCGAAGTGTCGCGAAGTATTTAAAAAAATATATTTTCCCGTGTAGGGAACGGCAAAGGGATATTAGCTCATTGAATGTGATGAAAAATTCAATTGTTTGATGTGTTTTGTATGCAAAAATAGTGTGTGTAGAAAAATATAAACCCTACAAAAATCTATTTTTATATTTGTTGCCATAACAACCAACTGCATAAAATGACAGACAACACAGAGTATTCGGATAAAGTATTCGTTTGGAAAGACAGTGTTAGGTTATGCCTAGTATTTTATTTTAGTGGTCTTAATGGTAATATGTACACATACGTGAACATCGAACTTTGTAGTATCTTTACGGTTTCATATTATAACTAGCTGACCCGTACGGCGTTGCCCGTGGTGGTTGGTATTTTCAGTCTTTTTAACGTAATTGTATTCTTTTTAAGTGTTCAGTCAGTGAGTGTATTTGGCTTTTATATATATATAGATCTTAAATAATAAAAGTACTATTGTCATAATAATAAAAGATCTGAAATCGTGATTTAGTAATTTTTACCCCCCAAACCCCACTAAAATTTCCAATTTTTTAAAACCCTTTTTTTAGTGAAAACTTATGGCCCTAGAGGAAGCTGCATAACAAATTTCATTCCAATCCGTTCGGTAGTTTTAAAGAAATCGTGATTTAATAACTTTGATCCCCCAAACCCCCTAAAATTTTGAATTTTTTCAAACCCTTTCTTAGTGAGCACCTATGGCCCTAGAGGAAGCTACATACCAAATTTCATTTCAATCCGTTCGGTAGTTTTTGAGAAATTGTGATGAGTGAGTGAGTGGTATTTCGCTTTTATATATAGATGATTGAGACGTGTTGTAAAACTAAGTGTTTTCTGTCAAATGCAACTTGGAAGTAATCTACCAAAAACAGAATCTCTCAGAGAAGTAATATAAATGTCCGTTGAATTTATGCCATACTCCATAGGGCATGATATGGGGGGGGGGGGGGGTTATTTATTAGATATTACAACTGAATTTAGTTACTCATCAAGCAATTTACATATCATACAGGAAACAAACATGAAATTAAGTAGTAAAAAAAACAGCTCTGCAATGTTGATGAAACGTTTTTTCCTGTACAAGGAATCTATTAGTACAGAGCCAACTTGACAAAACCTAATTATGCATTGTAATTGTATGTTTCCTAGGAACACTGATGTTGAAAATCCCGAAGTATCATTTCCATGGACGACCACAAGAGCGCTGCGATATAAAACGGCTTAAACGGTTAAATCCTATTCGCTTATACGTAATAAAGTTGTATAACTGGACGTTTCCGCGTGACACGGCAGCGATTCAACGTAAGAACGGCCAATCTTGATGAAATTTTCATTTTCGGTGGTATTGTTGAATACAATGTTGGACAATACAACTGGTTGAGACCGGCTTTAATTTTTTTGGCATATAGTAAAACTTTGTGGCTGGGATTCTCATTGTCCTGAGCAAAGCTCAACCCAGGTACTCGTGCCGTTATATTTGTAAGTATATAGACATGTATAAATGATTAACTGTTGTTTTATTCACTACTCCGCTCGAGCGTCCTCAATATATGATTTAAGGGTATCATTTGAATAAAGCATACGTCCAATACATGTTGTACAGCGCAAAGCGGAGGTGTAATTGGACTTGATCTATTTCATAATGGTAACGAGCTGACATGAATATTTCATTACAAGTCCGCGGTCGCTGGATGTAAATTACGCGAAAAATAGTCCTTGTAAAGTTTTATGTTGTCACTCATAAAGTGTAATAACTGGCCAATCTATTTTGTTGTAATTTACAAAAGCGTCTGTCTTTTGTTAATAACAACGCTCACTTTGTACTGTTGAGATGGATGACGTGTTTAATGCAAAGTTCGGAGTAAATCAACAATTGCTACTACCGGCACGAGTTCACCAAACTGGTTCCATGGCATGTGCCTTAGATATCTGAAAACCACGTAAGTATTATGCGGTTAATAAAATTAAATGGTGATAAAATATAGAGTTTTAAATCTTAACTAGAACTAGGAGAGACTCCTGCGTCCAATTTGTAATGAGTTCTTGTCATGAATGTGTAGGATTCACCCTGAGATAGTAAATAATTTTTCACCACACTACGATGTTTTCAGCTTTTTTCGGAACGTCATTTGGAGGCCGAAAGTAGCTCTTTTCTGCCCTAGGGCCGTAAAGTTGATGTTCGTTTACTCAATTAAAATATGAACGTATATCTCAACACAATTTCGTTATGAAATAGGCCCAGGCTGTTTTCAAACTACACTGAGGTATAACTGTACTTTCCATAGCTAGCTAGTTTATAACCTCAAAGTTTTATTTTCATGTGTGCTAAATAAATATTCTTTTTTAATTTTATATAGTATTTATTTTATTGTGTAGTGTGGTGAAAAATAGCGTTCGCACCACGGCCGAAAGGGTTTTGCAGCTCTCGACTCCGTCTCGAACTTGAAACACGATCTCAAGCCTGCAAAACCTCATTTTCGGCCCTAGGTGCGAAATATACTATTAAATAAAATTATTTACTTTGCTATGTAACATGAGATTGTACCTTTATTATTTATCCTTCACTCAATGCTGTATGTTATAGAACACTTGGAAGAGTATACATTAAGATGTAGCTGTCATGGATACGACACCAGGAATAAATGTTTGATTAGCGGGGATTTTGTAAAGCTACATCTCCATTTTAACATGGATGTTGTTGGGCGCAATGTTACGGAACTATACGTAATTTCTTTGCGTTGAACCAAATAATTCTGGGCTCATTGTTGCAAATCTTGTACAGATAGTGCCAAGTACAGTGAAGCGTCACTTGAGCATGCGCTGTAACGTCTTACCCTCTCCTACTCGACTGTCAGTCCGTAGTACAGTCATTACCAAAAAGTGTTGATTTACAATCAACACGACTACATAGCAGACATGAATTAGGTAGGGCAGGCGGCTCTGACTGTACTCCACCGCGAGAGGGGAAATGTGGTGGGAGCCGGCGTAGGAGACTTGCACACCCCTTCTTCGCGCTCCATCCTAATTGGCGCTATTGTACCTGTATGAACAACAAATCAAAATTTAAATGATTGGTCGAACAAGTTTTCGGTGATGGCTTAAATATAAGAAACAACGCAAACCACCACGGTGGTGTAGTCGGAGTTTTTCTGGCAAAATGTGATCGTGAAGGTGCTTACACTAGTTTAACGTAAGACTTGCGGCTACAAAGTGGATTTAATGTGAAATGTATAAAATAAAAATTAACCAAACCAAGTGGGAACAACAAAAATGTGAAGATCACTCCAGCTTCGACACAATCAACTAACATAAAACCAACATACTTGATCTTCGCATGAGCTGCTTTGGGCCCAAAATTGCGCCGGAGCCCAGAACTTTTGGACACCAAGCAGCGAGACAAAATGCGCTCAACTTTGCCGCTCGTCAAATGTATGCACTGTATTTCCACGTCAACTTTGTCCCAAACAAATTACCCAGCTTTGAGTTCAACATTGCTGGGCGCAACTTTTGTTCAAATGGAAACCTGGCTGAAAAAACTTGGGTGAATCCCAAATCAGCCGTAAGCATATTGGTGATGCGCTTTTTAATAGTTCCGATGAAAAGACTAGATTAGCCTTTGAGAGACATTCTTTGTTATAGAAAAATGGTAGGAAAGCAAGTCGCTCATGGATGCTTGGTTTTTCATTTAATGCTGTTGGTATTTTTGATCTTTGCATTAAGTTCTGGTGTATTTGTAATTTTTATTGACTACGACAGTTGCAGCTGAGAATGTTTAGTAACTGTAAAATATGTAGATGCTGTAGTGTTTTTGAAATAGGTTAGTGTTGTTTTTCCTTTTGAAATTTATTATTAATGCTATAAATTTAATATATTATGTTTTATGCTATAAAATATGATTAATGACAAATCACCTAATTGTAAACAGATGTATCATGAAATAAATTTGAATAATAAAGGTTAAAATGAACCAACATGACGTAGGCCTACTGCTATTATAAATGGAAATACAATTGCAAAATAACCTACGTAGAATTTTAGAGTATTACAGAAAACCACTGTCTTTCAACACTGAACACCTTCAGTCGTTGATGTATGTATTTTATTTTAAATGGTCAAATACCATTTTTAAAATTCTATTTACAGACCTTAACTGTTAGTAAAGATATTGAAAAATGTTATCAACTTGAGACTAAACCCATTATTACAACTGATTTTGTCAACATTTATTTACT
>JAGFPH010000252.1:541191-562884 GCA_018207615.1 Philaenus spumarius | reverse complement strand
GCACTACAACAGCTACCCCCAGCACTACAACAGCTATCCCCAGCACTCCACCGGGATACAAGTGCCTCTGGGATAATCAGAGTATACAATAATCCATTTAATTATAATAAACGGTACCAGATAACTGCCACATACTTTTTCTCACAGTTGAAACTTTATACCTTCCCAAGAATAGCATAGGAGGTGGTTATTTAGAATTGCAAAAGTAGGGAAATGTTACCATGGAAAATATTAGATGCATGTAACACACATCCATATTATATTATATTATTGAAGTTGTACTTCTTTGCGCCCGTTTTAATCGGGATGGGGTGTCGGTCGAGAAACCGCGTCACGCGTTAGGAGTAATATCCGGAAAGTGCCTTTTTATACCTTTTCTCTAAAAGAGATACCTCAGGCGTCTCGGTGGGTGAGTGGTTAACGCACTCGACTTCCACGCTAGAATCCTGGTTCGATCCCCAGCTGGGAAATTTTTTTTTCAAAAACTATAGGAAAGTATACGAATATACGAATGGCCAAAGAAGTATAACTTCCACCGTCTGGTCCGACGCAGACCAAATTATTATTATTATTATTATTTATACTATTCAATTGATTTCGAACAAATTTGCACCAAACATGTCAATTAGGCCTGTATAGATGCACGAAAAATTTGTTGATACATTTTTAATAACAACCCCCTTTTTGGCCAAAAATCCCCAAAAATCAGTTATTATTATTACCTAAACGAGAATTTTTAGAAAGATGCTGTTTTTTTGCATATGGTAGGGTACATTAAGGGCTACAAATAAGCCAAATTTTATCAAAATCGTTAGAGCCGTTTTTGAGAAATTTAGATTTTTCTGGTTTTTTGCCATTTGGGGGGGGGGGGGGGGGTAAAACCCCTTAAAAATCAAAAATGTGAAAAATATAAAAACCGTCTGGATATATTCCAGAACTACACCTACATACCAAATTTCATCAAAATCGGACCGTTGGTATGGTCTCCACATCCTCACAGACAGACATCACCAAAAAAACACTTTTTTGGGGTCAGGGAGCACCAAAACAAATAATTTCACTAAAAATATTTTTGGGTTCAGGGAGCACCAACACAGATAATTCCACTAAAAAAATTTTGGGGGTTCAGGGAGCATGAAAACAGATAATTCTACTACAATTTCTAATTCGAAAATTTTGACGAAAACAATACTTTCTCCATATACTACGTATAGGGTGGAGAAAGTAAAAATGAACAAGTAAAAAATAGTTCTAGATAACATATCTTTATACAGCTCGTATTTTGAGTATATACAATATATATGAAAGGATAAAAATATCAGCGTGAAATTCAAAGGCGAGATATTGGACACTTACTTCAGAGGACTTATTTGTGATAAAGTCAAAGTAGTATATATTCTTGGCGCAGCACGAGGTCAAGTAAATAGCAAATCTGGGGCGTCTCCATACAATCCTCAATTCAAATACATATTTGAAAATCTGTTTTTATTTTACAATCTTTTTAGGGTAGTTTTTTTGATAACCTACATAAAGTATCCTATAGTCGTAGGATTACGTCAATTGAAAATACTTGTTGGAAATGTAGTGTGTTTTCGTTCCGTTCGCAGATAGGTTTTGTTTAAATCGTGTTATTCCGGTTCACGTAATATGTACTCGGTGTTAAGTTTCAAGGTATTTCTGAAAATGTTGTTGAAGTTATGCGGATACAATTTTGAAGAAAAATCAGCTCATTTTATGATAGTGACGTTTGAAAGGTTTTTATTTAAGGATGTAAAAATAATTTAATTTGAAGTTGTGATATGTAGATGTCAACAAATTTCCGAAAATAATGGTAAATACTCCTTTTTTTCTACTTTTAAAGGCACTGCAGTTAATTGTTTTTAAATGGAGAATAGATGTACTCATATAGAGAAATACAAATCTTTAAAAAATCTAAAAACATTTGGAAAATTGCGTTTTTTATTCATATGGTGTACGGTAATATGATAATTATAAAAATAGTAAACGACGTTCCTAAAGTGTAAATCAACTCTAGTTATTAAAGCTCGTCAGGAGTGGAAACCTATTTCTAAGCACACTGCAGCGCTCCATGTGGCGGAGTTATACACTACTAGCATTGAGTTTGAGTGCGTTTCAGCTTCCGCTAGCAAATAGGGCAGCTTCATAAAGGCGGAAACTAGAGGGTTACGTACGTAACCCTGACTGTAAACGTACTGAAATGCGCATGCTAACCAAATGTATGTGAGTATGTGTTATTAAGCGCAGCTGTCTCTCTCACAGTCAAAATTAACGTATGTATTATTTTTCTAGTATTCCCGTGAGCAACAAGTCCATGTGATAACCACCAGAGTGGAACACAATTTCGACGCGTACATGCTCCACAATAAAACAGATTTTTTCGTCATAAATTATCAAAATTTATTGAAATTACTTTTATTTGTAAGGAAATTAACCTTCGAATGTGGTGAGCTTTTTACATGTTTTATATTTGCGTTATTGAATAGGAAAAATCGCAAACTTTGATTTTGTGTTAAGTGAAAGAATACATTTTTAAAATATAAATGACACACATTTGGACTAACCTAAACTTTATAATGACATATTCAGAATCATTTTCTGATCATTACTAAAACAACAAGTAATCTTGTCTCGCGTTTAATTTGCTCTTACGGGAGTTGAAATTCAAGATGGTGGCCGGGTCTGCCGAGCCTTAAAGATAACACTTACACAAACTAAACAGTAAACCTTTGTTTGTTATCTAACCTAAAAATATAAATTTAATTAAAAATAAGGATAGATCGAGAACTAGAATGTAGTACTAGAGCTGAATACTAACTGAATTGAGAGCTAATACTGTAACAAGGCACAACACAAAGGTGACAGATGACTAAGACAACAAGACTTTTCAGAAAATAAAAGTCGAGTAAAAATAGGTTTTAGGGTAACGTAAAAGCACTCTCCGGGGTGTTAGCCTTTTCTTTAATTTGATGAATCATTTTCTATTTGAAGTTCATATTTAATTAAAAGTATTCACAGAGGCTATTACTGGACTAGTTTGGCTGAACGGGTTGACCGCTAATTTATATTATTTTCCTTTGTTAAAGTGTTTTATGTATGTATTATTTTTGTCTCTCCCCATTAAACTTATGATATTCAGAGAAAATACATTGTTACTCTATCTACATGGACTAAACTGGTTCCAACTGGGTGTTCTTTTAATCAAATAAGGGGATTTTTTATTTTAAGGTTAGATTACAAAGAGAGGCTTAGTTCTGTAGGTTTACTTTTTCTATTTAATTTATAAATATGTGTAAACTATACTTAAACGATAGACCATTGGCAAAAGGAGGTAATTTCGATTGCTCTTTATCCAATTTTCATGAAAAGGACGACGTTCCAATTTGTTGCACACAGTCTTACGTTAAGGGTTGTTCGAAGAAGTTACTTCGGAAGTTTTTGAAGTTATACTTTTTTGCGCCCGTTGTAATCGGGATGGGGTGTCGGTCGAGAAACCGCGTCACGCGTTAGGAGTAAAATCCGGAAAGTGCCTTTTTATACATTTTCTCTACAAGAGATACCTCAAGAATCTCGGTGAGTGAGTGGTTAACGCACTCGACTTCCACGCTAGAATCCCTGGTTCGATCTCCCGACTGGGAAATATTTTTTTTTCAAAAATTATAGGAAAGTATACGAATATACGAATGGCCATAGAAGTATAACTTCCACCGTCTGGTCCGATGCAGACTTTTTTATTGTACAGGAATGATTTTGTGCAATATCTTAATGGAAATGATTGGGCGTTCCTTGCGAAATATGCCCAAGAAGAATGGCATTACATGTTAAATTACTAAACATATATCCGAGGAAATTTATTAATTAAGTGTTTTTTTATAAATATAATATATATTAATTAAGTGTTTTTTTAATAAATCTACTTATATTAAGCTAGACGGGTTCAATGATTCATTGACATTAACTTCCCGTTATCGCACCCTTCTCGAAATCATACTTGAAGTAAGGCTCTCATTTCACGGCAGCGGTTCAGCTGCGCGATCGAATTTTTTGCAGTTAAATTTGCATTTTTATGTACGATGAAAAACATTGAATTAGGACTCAAGGTTTATGTTTTCTATTTACTTTATATTATAAGTATTAGCTTTAGTTTTTGTTTTACACTCTGAAAACGTCGTTTATTATTGTTTATATGACTACTGTTATCGGTTACTTGTCAATTTCAATACACTAAGTATAAGGCTGGATGGTATTTATATAATTTTATTTAAACGCATTACTCTCTGAGCGCGGGACAAACTCGTCCTCCCTGGTATATTTTCAAAAAGTTAATTCATCGTGTCAAAGAATACGAACGTTCCTTTACGTCACACGATACGCCTTTCGTCGGAGATCCCACGTAGCGGACCCGAGTAAAAACATTGGAAACTCTAAAAGCACTTAAACTCGCCGAACACAAAACGTCGTATTTTAAACATTTCGCAGCATGCAAAAACGTAAAGACTATAATTTTGCGCGACCAATTTAACACGTTGCTTTCGTTACGGCTTTTAATGTACAATGTTTTAGTCAAAGAGCAGAGCGGAGGGGGGGAGGTTCGTGACGACAGGGAAAAAATAGTTTTATAGACCGAGCCGATGACAAATTGATTGGTGTTATTAAAACCGGTGTCGGTAAACAATTAAAATTTGCATCGTAAGCAATCAAGAAGTATTTCGATTACGCTCCGACTCTAAATCAAGACAAATAAATATATCCGGACGGTATATAGAACCCATTACGGACGCAGTAAATATGTACTAATAAATAAACTGAAAATGTCATTATACGACCGTTTCTTAAATTAGAGTGGATAGCCGAAGGACCAAAGAGGTGTTGAATAATTAAAGGTATGCGGTCGACCGGCCGTCGTTCTGTTTTCAATAAACATCGTCTTATTAGCTTACTAAACGCCTGCTCCGTAATAACTTACGCGCACTACGTGTGTGGGATTCTACCAAACTATAAAAACGCCAATTAAGAATAAACAATTTATTACATTTTTAATAGCATTCCGCTTGAAACCCGCTCGGTATTATAAATCCAAAGCATCGTCTAAAATCGTACGACGCGACGGTTACAACTTGTATGTTTTGACGCGAACGCAAAAGAAGAATAAGCGCGAGTAAATTATGGCCTACCGCTTCTACGACGGTGGATTTCTCGCGCACGGCTTCTAATAATACGAATTACCTTTGATCTATTTCGATCAATAGTAAATCATGGCGAAGTAATTGCGAGCGATTTTCATTAGGGGAACAAAAGTAGCGGGTAAAAATAGTTTAACTTGAATGTGATGAAAGTAGAGAAGTTAATACGTCTTGCATAAGCACAGAAACTACTCAACCTACTTGGAGAAATCTTTCTTCAATAACATGGGCTCATACGTTGTTTTTTTAGAAATTTCCTTTTAATGTTAAAAAAAAATGCGCACGCACAGAAATGTGTGAAATAAATCCTATAACTTTAAATGAGCAATTCTTGTATCTATCTTTGTATCTATCTTTATATCTATCTTTGTATCTATCTTTATATTTATCTTCGTATCTGTCGCGGATCTCGAAAACGGCTCTAACGAATTCAAAGAAATTTTGTATTTAGGTGTAGTTTTGATTTTTAAGTACACCCATATAGTTGTATTTCGTGTAAAAACGCATTTTTTGAGAAAATCTAATTTAAAAGTTGAAAAATTTTAACATAGGGTCTTATGGGTTGCCATGTTGGTTACAAAATAACAAGGAAATTAGTAAATAAAGCTATCAAAACAGCTGTTTATAAACAAGCCAATAATTTATACTGTTTTATCAGTTGTTCATTGGATAGTTTTTAATTACTGTTAAAAAACAAGCTAATTTATACTGTTTTAGCACGTTGGAATTAGAATAAATTGGGCCTGATTTAACAATTTATTTTGTCAAAAAAAAAGGTTAACTTGGCAAAGATGGATAAATTCGAATAGTCAATTTTGTAATATAGGCCTGGCTCATATCTGAAACATAGTATTAAGGTTATGTTAATCCTGCAATAATTTTTACTATATTTAGGCCTGAAAACTTTAGTTGACAGAAGATAGTAGAACTAGGACTAAAATCGTAATGAAAGCCTGTCACGTTTCTAAAGCATGTATTTGAGGTTATAATTGATCTTGTAATTACTGTTAATATATTTAAGCCTGGTTTCATAATTTTACAAACCTATGTACAAACGAGCCAAAGATTAACGAGATTCTTTAGTTAATTTTCCAACTGCGAGGGAAGCGAAACAGCCATCTGAGGCCGAGGTAAGTTTGGGACGCTAAGCGTCCAGGGGCAGAGCCCCTAGTGCACATGATTAAGAGTCATCGCCGATTAAGAGTGATCGCCGATTAAAATTTTAATTTTAATATTGTTACCAAATACGTTGTTTTGTAAAACAGAATTGAAAACCAAAAACAAAATAGCCTGAAGGTAATTACTTACAGTCTCTAGTTAGGGTATTGAACCGCATTTTAAGTCCAATTTGGTCCAAACGACGAGTTCGTTAAACAAAAAATCTCCAACCGGAAGCACGTTTTCTGACAGGAAGTAAAAACTTTTTAGATTTTTCGTACGAGAATGAAACGTTTTCAGAGTTTTACCTAATAAAATAAATATAGGATATTATTCTGCACATTTTGTTTTTTTACACGTCCCCAAAACACGCTATTTTGTTATTTATTATAGCTCACTTCGTTCCCCCAAAATCGATCAACACATAAAAAACCATACATGTACCCGGTTCAAATCCACGTGGGGGTTTTTAACGTGGGACATAATCCAAACCGAGGCCCAACGGCCAAGTTTGTACACTGCGAGCGAAGTGAAGTGGTCCATAAGCCGAGGCCTCAAGGACGAGGTGCAAACTCGCTTTTTCGAGTTTTTCCACTGCGAGTGGAAAGAAGCAGCACGTGAGCCAGGGCTAGAGACTGAGTTATAAAAAAAAAAATGGGTCTGCGTCGGACCAGACGGTGGAAGTTATACTTCTTTGACCATCCAATGGTATAGACAGGTAGACCTAGTATTGATTTAATATATTTTGGGAAAAACTAGTCGTAACTTAGAGTAGCCCTACTATTTTGTACATGATAGCCTATTCTTTTATAAAAACACTAACCGACACTGAAGGCATATTTTAAAATTAATATCCCATTTTTCCTTCTTTGTTACATACGCTTATGAATATTATCGTTGCATCTGTTTGGTTGGACACAGTTAGTCTGGGGACCATGATCAGTGCTCACTTACTACGCCCAACAAAATGAATGAGCTCCCGAAGTTTCTGCATATCGTCGTGAATCACCCTGTATATAAAATGTTTAATGACAGCCGAAAACGTGTTCAGGGACCATGATCAGTGCTCACTTACTACACCCAACAAAATTAATATTGCACTGTCATCGGTCCTTGATAAGTGTGCAAAGTTTCAAATCAATCCGACGTGAAGTATAGGAAAGTATACGAATATACGAAGAAAAGTATAAAAAGGCACTTTCCGGATTTTACTCCTAACGCGTGACGCGGTTTATCGACCGACACCCCATCCCGATTACAACGGGCGCAAAGAAGTATAACTTCAAAAATCTACTAATACAATTCCGTACACACTGGCAGCTATTCAGCGCCTTCGAGGGTTGAACAATTTCCCAAATAGTCTATTGAAACCCTAGTACATATAAACTTAATTGTATAAATACGCTCAACTCACGTCAGCGGTTCAGCTGCGTATTCAAATTATTTTAAAGTGAAATATTTTTCCATATTTTTTATTTAAATAGTATTTTTACTTAATCATAATTTTAATCACAATCTTTTTGTACTACATCATAAAATTCTCCCATACAAAAACATGGTACACATTTTTAAACATCAGGTATTTTTAAAACAACAGTAGTATTTTGGGTTTTTATATTTTCTGTAAATTGCGAAGTACAGTATTAAATTTAAAATGACACTTGATTTGTACAAATTAGTTGAAAAATAACGACGAAATGGCCGATACAGAAATTACTTAGCGAATTGATACAAGTATAAGGTACATTTTCCGTGGGTTAGGTCTGTAACAATCTTTATCAACTGTGAAAGTAATCAACTTACGTTAAACAAAACATTTAACATTTCTTTATACCGTTGCGAAAGTTTTATATCTAAAAGCACACATATCGCTTCATTGTTACGCCGTTGTTGAACCCACGAAAGTATTATCACGAGTCTCGACCGTTATCAAATGCAATTATCGCCGCGCGTAACGGTCGCGATGTACATTTTTATATTCCGACGGGCACATTTTGTAAGGGGAGGCAAAACAGTTTCATTTCATCGCCAGCCGGGATAACGAGGCTATCTGGGGCTGTAAGAGGTGGGTTCGCTCTATTATCAAGAGTAATGGCAACGTTGAGCTTTTAAAAATAACAACAGCGGTAGCCGCGGGCAGGAGGCGACTATTAAGAAAACGAGTTTCTACTGAAAATTGGAAATGAAGCCGAGTGTTTATACGTCTCGTAAAAACGACGACTTCGCTCGGCGACGCTATCTCCGTCTATCAGATTGTTTCGCACGAGAAGCCGTCCTGTGTAATCAAAACGCATTTCCTCAACTGAAATATTTATAAACTGTTTGGTTATTTTAAAATTAATTTATTGATTGCTGATTATTATCTTTCGATTGGTTCAGCAACGTAATTGTCGCTTGAATATAAAATGAGGCTGTGCCAACAAATTAATAATAAGTACTAGACAAGTTGATTTGCATCCAATTAAACTTCATGTCTTAATATTTTTCGCGAAAATTAATCGAGTAAAATGAACCTTCCTTCAATTATATTGTATATTTGAAAACCAAAGCATTGTAAAATGTAATTTTTTAATTTTAATATAGCCACCAAGATTGTCTATAATAATTATATTGGTGAAAATATTTAAAAAATACTTTGATTTATCGGTACAAACAATTACTCATATAATCATGGTTTGCTGGTTTCGGCAAACTAGGCCGTCATCTTCAGAACTGCTCATAAAGCATGTTGTATTATTATATGTCTAGTGTTATTTTTTCTCAATTAATACAACATGAATTATCAAGGCAGTTTTTGCTCTGTCTTGCAATATGGAATTTTGCTTTGGGGAAGTGCAACAGGATTAATTTATTTTTTTTTAAATTCAGAAAAGGTATTGAATAGTTTGAATAAAACTAGTTCATATAAAACAATTTTTAGGGACATGAGACTGTTAACACTTCCATCTGTGTATATTTTGAAATGCCTGCTATTTAATAAAGTCAACCATGATGTTTTGTTGAATAAACAAAATGTTCATCAATGACCAAGAACAAAATAAACTTTCAACCATCTAAACATCGTCTTAATATATATGAAAGAACAAGTGAATATATGAGCAAAAAATGTTCAATAAGCTTTTCCTCTGCACATTAAGGAAATTATAAATGTTTGTGTTTTTAAGAAATGTATAAAACAGTTTTAACCCTTTGGTTCCCGACATCCAATTTTTCATATGTTCCAAAAATCCCAACCATTATCTGTTATGTATCCGCATAAAATCCTAGGCTCAATTCAGCAAATTTTTAGTGTTTCGCAAAAAAATATAAATTTAATTTAATTACTAATAAATTTTGATGATTTTTTTAAATTTTGATTCGAATAAAATATTCTATAAGGTTGTACCTTTTAAAAATATGTGTTAATTCATGAGATATGAAATTTTTTAAATTGTTACTTGGAAAAAAAAGAATTTTAAATTTTGTTTATTTAAAATGACACAACAAAAAATATCTAGAAATTTTGTTTCCACATAACATAATTTTACCTTTAAAAATGAACAAAAACTTCAAATTTCATTACATTATATTGAAAAATGACAGATTTATTAAGTTTTTTTGTAAATTATGCTACTACAGTACATAACCAGTTCTGCGGTTAGTTGTACGTATATGGTCATAAGAATATACACGTCACTAACAAGTGAATGTACTCGCTTCATAACCACAATTTTGCACAATAAAAATAAATAAAAATGCCAAAACAATCACGTGCTACAACATAATATATGGGCCATAATCAAAGACAACACACAAATAAAGTTATTTACCATCTGACAGATGACAAAAGCACAGTCAACGTACATCACAATTATCTTCGTTGTAGTGCACATAGAGGTAATTTTTAACGTAAGTAAAGATCATAGGTAAATAGAACAGTTCTTTCTGATTCCATTGATAAATAATAAACATAGATTCACTAATGATTTGTATTTTATATGATTTTTTTTCTGAACGTCCGAAAATTCGGACTTTGGGATTCGACGCACATACATGCAACGTCCGAAAAATCGGACGTCGGGAGCCAAAGAGTTTTAATAGGGAGAGCTTACTATAATATTAATGAACTTTTAAATGATAATGTGAAGTTTTAAATTTGTAATTAGGTTAGTAAGTTATAAATTAGCTTTAAGGCACTCTAAATATTACCTGTCTCTATGTTTTGTTTTGTTGACAATGTTTTTTTATAGCTATAGCTATATTATAAAATGTAATATAACAGTAAATAAATAAATAAAAATAAAACAAAAATATTTTACACCATTTAAAGCTCTTTAATGTTGACTAAATTGAAAATAAAATATACGCATTTTGTTTGTACAACTTAATAGCAGATCTGAAGATGGTGGCTTAGTTCATCGAAGCAGTTAATTTATGATTACCTAAACATATTTTTTGAACGGATAAAGCAAGGTAATTTTTACAACTGCAATGAATATAGTTGTAATTTTGTTTAAGAGATATAATATCAAAAGTATCAGCGAAAAACAATTTTCAATAAAGCAAAATATTTGATATCCTATTGATATCCAGGAAATTTTTGTCTATAAGAACAAAGGTAAAAGAACAATTATAGTAGGATTGTCCAAATAAGTGTTTACAATCAAAATACGTTAAAGAACAAAATTACGAGGGGACATTTTCAAAACAAGAAATCTTATATGTACTTACAAAACACTTGAAAATACAAGAAACGAAAAATATATCCTTTCGAAACAACAATATAATAAAACTTAAATAAAAACAAATACAAGAAGATCTGGTGACATCCAATATATCCCAGCCCGTGAAGTGTAAATAAAAGCGTTCTCTAGCGGCTTAATGCACTTGCATCAGTGTTTATAGAAACCCAGCGAACTACACGCTTTGAGCCCTGGATCAAAATACAATTTCCTTGTTTAACCTTTGTAAAATACGTTTTCCTGAGTTGGATTGCGGTTTTTGATCCTCACGAAACTTTTTCATTCGAGTATTCTTTTCCACCTGGGATTTGCAACTTTTCCCGAAATACTTTCTAAATCTAATTTAAATTGAATCCACTTTTATAAACACAAATATATTTCAGGGAATAAAGTGCTCAAACGGACGGAAAGCTGGAATTGTTAATGCAAGAAGAACGTAAAACTTGACGCACATTTCAAAAGGAAACAACTTATTTAATAACCGGATTTTGATGATATTGAAATACAAGTAGGACTAATTAAATGAAAACATTTTTCACTAACGGAATTTTATAAAATTTGTTTAAATCGAAATCCAGTTTAGCTCTAGTACAGTAGGAGCCATGCAATCAATACTTCTAAACGAACATCGAAACATAACAAAATGGAAATTAAAATTAACTAACGAAAAACTAATATGGACAAACTTAACAAACAACAAACACTTACTATAGGTACGACTAAAAATAGTTAACAATATATAAAACTATTTCAAATCCTAAAATAAGTTTACAAGAAAAACTGTATAGCACCAAAGACTTAAAACAAATTAATAATGAATATCAACTATAAACATTGACTTAAGACAAATGAATATCGAATATCAACTATAAACATAGATTTAAAACAAATGAACTACGAATGTCAACTGTAAACAAAGTCTTAAACAAATGAACAACGAATATCAACTATAAACATAGTCATAAAACAAATATCAACTGATAACATAGACTTAAAACAAATGAACAACGAATAACAATTATAAAAATAGACTTGAAACAAATTAACAACGAATATCAACTACAAACATAGACTTAAAACAAATAAACAACGAATATAACTATAAACTTTCGTTACAAAATAAACACCAATAAAGATAAACTCTAACAGTAATAAACGGTACCAGAATCTTGCACATACTTTCTCACAAACATATTTAAATTATTAAACAGATTCACAGTGACTTCATCATTGTAGGAGGGATAGGAGAGGTGATTTTAAACTAGGAGATTAACTAATAAATATTATTATTATTAGCTAGAGATAAAACTATTCAATCGATTTCGAACAAATTTGTACCAAACACGTCAATTAGGCCTGTATAGATGCACAAAAAAATGTTTTGACAAATTTTGAAAACAACCCTCTTTATGGCCAAAAAACCCCAAAAATCAGTTATAGTATAGTGAGAAAGTAAAACATAACAACAAATATGTGCTTCTAAATATTATCAAAATCTGTTGAATCAAATTATTTGATTCCTGCAACCCATAGTGCATGGAGTGGAAAAAATAGGGGTTGAAAGTAAAAAAGTCATAACTCCCTTGGTAGACGCATTAGGAAATCCGTTCAAAGTTATTGTAAACCTTACAATGTGACATCTAACACTTTAGCCTTAAATGATTTTTAATACGACCAACCTTTAATGAGTGACCAAATAAGGTCGCATATCGTAAATTCATTACTCCCTTGATAACTGCAACCCTTAGTCCAAAAAGCGAATTAATTTGTTTAATGTTTAGTTTACGTTAACTTTGAAGTAAATAGGAAATCTACCAGCACCAAAGTAGGCTAAGTAGAAAAGATATTACATTAAAAGAATAACGTTGTCCGTCTGTGTGACTGTTTGTAATTTAAGTCGTTTAATTACTTTACATAGATTGTGGATTTACGCGTTTCGGAACTAGTTCCATCTTCAGATTATCGCTCCGCTGAGGTCGTTAATACATTCAAATAAATTACAGTACAACATAAAATATATACACGCGTACAATAACACAAATAATACCTCCGTGTTTGCACACCGTTTAATACTTTTAAAAGTATTCTAGTGGATTTAAAACCATTTTCCAACCAGACAAACAACGATGGTCTTTACCCAGATTCAAACCGGGGAACCTTAGTTTTATTAGAGTCAGTTAGGCTACGCCCCTGGTTACAAAAAATACAAATAGCAACTAATGATTTTCCCGTCGAACGCCTTTTCCAATATGGTTGAAACTATATTTATGCTTGAATATATTTAAATGTTTGCGAATGATTATCACGTCATTTTAGAGTAAATCGGCTGTCGAACGAAATTTTCCTCTAAATGACATCTCTCATTGGTGCTAACCACAAGTTTGAACTTTTTTACTTCAGGTTTTTTGTTTCTTATCAACCGATCTACCAGTCATTTGAAAATTCCCGAATGGAAATGTTCAATGTCCCACGGTGACCGGATTGAACTTTGTAGACACATAAATACGAAGTAAAGTAAACTAAACCACGCCTAGTTGTGTACATTTCATTCACACACACACACACACACACACACACACACACACACACACACACACACACACACACACACACACACACACACACACACACACACACACACACACACACACCCACACACACACACACACACACACACACACACACACTCACACCCACACACACACACACACACCCACCCACACACACACACTCACACACACCCCCCCACACACACTCACACACACCCGCACACATTGCACAAACTAGGGAAACAGTGTGTTAGGAACGCCTTTGACATCCCACACTATGCTATCTCAGGTATCAAGGGGGTTCCGAAGTCAAACACAGTATTCAATATAAGGTTGCTGCAGTACTACAAGTACAATACTGATACCTAAATTGGCAGTTAGTATTAGGGTCAAGATGAAACGGACCTTTTACCAATGTGTCTCTTAAATAAATAAACTAAACTGAGAATAAGTATGCGTTTACAATTCCTGTTTGAAAGCTATTGGTGGACATGGAACAATTTGTATTTGTTTCTGTCAAAATCACAAATTTGATCCATTGCATTATTTTCCGAAAATATAGAAAACTAATTTAAGCTATAAAGCTATACATTAATTATATCTTCTAGGGGACTCGCTTCGCTCAAAAACCCCTCTAAGAAAAAATAATTACGTTAAAAGTTTAAAAAATACGACATTTACATATTTACTCAACAAAGTTTCGAGATTTATATATTAGGATTTACTTAATTTGATCATCCCTTGCCTTAACATCCTTTCATAACGTATTCAAGATTAGCGAAAGCAGATAGGCTAAATAAAAATAAACCACACAATAGAATTCAAAAAATGTTTTTACATTAAATAGAAATATTAGTAACAGCTGTTAATAACATTGCTTCAAAATACATTAGCTCTGCTTGGCACGTTTTAACGTTGATTTTATACGACATTATTACGATGCTTTTACCTAGGGATAAGTGAAAAATGAAACTGTTAGTTTTATTAAATGTAAGTAAATTTACGTGGAGAAAATAATTACCATTTACTAAAATGCTTGTAAATGTTAAATTACATCGACCGTAGAATACAGATTATATTTCAGTTCAACCTAAATAATCGATTCATTCTCTTCAGTTTTCATTTGAAACTACTGTATAAGCGAATTGTTACAGTTTTATTGAGTTACAAGTTATATTTATTGTTCAAAGGAATTTTAAAGGTTATACATTTTGTAAACAGAGTGTTCATAAAGTCCCTTTAACACCCCTCATTATTTTTGTTATTGAAAATAAATTTAAAACAACTTTGCATATATCTTGTGTTGCATAACATGACGCATTTTTTGACATATCTGACACACTATGATGTTGGGGGGCTTAGGGAGTAGGGGGGGGGGGGGGGGGCTAACAATTTCAAATATAAAGGTAGGTCATGTAATACACCATTGCTTATTAAAAGAGAAACAGAATGGCGCAAACTAGAGCTTAATATCTTACTTCGTTTCAAAGTAATGTACAAATACAAATACAATACAAATAACATACAACCTACGTATTCCTAATATCAACAAATTAATAACCTGCTTTGATGTTATGATTACAATATCATTTTCCAGAACTTTGATTGTCCATTACTTTGAAACGAAGCAAGATACTAAGCTATAGTTTACGCCATTCTGTTTCTCTTTTAATAAGCTTTTCAATGGATTTCAAATTTGTTACCCGCTTCCTCCCCTCAAGCCCCCCAAAATCTTAAAGGGTCAGGATATGTCAAAAACTTTGTCCTGCTATGCAACACAAGATATATAAAAGTTTTGTTAACTTATTTTCAATACCAAAAATAATAAAGGAGATTAAAGGGACTTTATAAACACTCTGTATAAATATTGTATGCAAGTACTGTAGGTAAATTTATAAGATAAGCAAGGTGCAATCCGTTACGGGGTTGTAACTGTCTGAGTTAAGGGGAGGATACCATGTCCGCCATATTGAATCTGATTCCCATAAGAGCAATGCTTTAGAATAAGTCATTTTTCCGTTAATTCGTGGAAAAAATTAAAAAATTTGGTTTCATTTTTCAAAAACCGTTTTATTATTTTCATAAACAACGTATGATATAAATAGTTATTAATTTTTTACTCAGTTGCAAAAAGAGATATTGTAAAAAAACCTTATCAACACCCACAATCTATTTTACTTTAAGAAAAAAAAATACTGCTTTCGTTTTGTGACGAAAATAACACAAAAATATGCTTAAAAGTGAAGGTATGGTTAGGTTATTTTAACATTGAAATCGGTAGCCAACTTCGCCGTTTTGAACTTATGGACCCGTACTTTAAATGTAACTACACAGTAATTTGTGATTTTTTTACGTATTGGTCGTACTGCCATGTAGGTTTGAAAGGAAATTGGAAGTTAATACACGCCCCTTAAGCCAGACACACTCCTAGTTTGAGGCTACTGTACTTCTAAATCGGTAAAGGATCGAAACCAAAATGCCACTCATTCAAAAGTTAATACTTTTGAAAAATATTTCTTAGTTGACCGCAGCTCTCCAAGTGGCAGAGCTGTACACTACTAGCATTGAGTTTGTGTGCGTTTCATTCTTCCGCTAGCAAAGAAAATAGAAAGTTACAGACGTAATCCTGACTGTAAACGTACTGAAATGCGCATGCGTGACAATATATGTGAGTATGTGTTATTAAACACAGCTTTTTCTCGCACATTTAAAACTAAACGGATATTTTATTTTCTAGTATTCCTCCGAGAGCAACAAGTTAATACGATAACCAACAGAGCGCAGGCTGAACACTCGAGTAGAATTTGCAAATTCGGCGAAATGAAGCAGATTTTTCGACATAAATTATCAAAATTGATTGAAGTGACTTTTATTTGAAGGATAATTAAACTTCGAATGTGGTGGGCTTTTTATATTTTTGATATTTGCATTATTGATAAAGAAAAAAAATGGAAACTCTGATTTTGAGTTAAGTCACAGAACAAATTTAGTAAAAACAAATTTAAAAAACTAAATAATATCTTCATTTGGATTCTTCTAACCTTAAAAATTTTATAGTATTCAGAATAATTTTCTGATCAGTATTATTCCAGTAATCTTGTTACGCATTTAACATTGCGGTTATGGGAGTTGAAATGATTGTGGCTGGGCATGAAAAGCTTTAAAGTGTGCAATGAACTTTAAACCCTCTCCTCCCCATAGGCCTTCTAGATAGGGACAACCTTAAGTTTTCTAATCAGTCTTGCATTAGGTTTCCCGTTACAGTTATCCTAGCTTTCCAAGCGCATTAGTTGCAACAGAGTTTTTCCGATATGACGTAGGTCGGACGGAAATTGAAATTATGATCCTGGTAATCCGGGTTTTACAAATCCCCAACATCGCGCGTATTCGGAATCACGTCCCTACGTGCGATGACGCATAATGAGACCAAGTTTGCAGATTTAACCGAATCATTTCGCCGCCGCAAAGTACGTGATCCAGAAAATTTAACTGTTAACACGGTATGGAGACTGACGCAATTCATTCTATATTGAAACACAAAATAAAGTAACTCGGTTATGTAATCTTTGGTAATATAAAAGAAGCAGTCCTGTCTGACTGACTGGAATTACTGAACAATAATCAGCCAAAGCTAGAGCCTATAATTTTTCATACCACTATGTAGAAGAGCACTGAGAAAGGATTTTGAAAATATCGATTCTAAGGGTTGAAAATGGTCAAATTATGGGGTTCACTCTCAGCCATATAGTAACAGATAAAACAGCTGATTTAAATCACAAACTTAGCAACACATGTTTGTTGAATGAATTTACATAGTAACCATCTTAAAAAATTCAAATCAGTTAGTTATTTTTCTCAACCAACAGTTTTTTTTAGGTTAGGTTAACAAAATAAAAACAATGTCAAGCAAGAAAAAGCCTTACTGTATTATAATTCAAACATCTGTTGTTATATATCGCAAATAAAACAGCTGATTTGGATCATAAGCTTAACACAATTTTAGTTTAGGCCTATACTGAACCAACACACGTTTCTTGAAAGCTTTTAGATTTATTACCGCATAGCAACCAAATTGACAAATTCAGATCCAGGTAATTATTCATCACAAACAACAGTTAGATAATAGCAAACACAAACAATAAAAAAGGCTTATTATCAACTCCTAAAAAAGTGAGTGTACGTCCGTACGTACGTACATACATATGTACGTGAGTAACTTATAATATAACAGCTGATTTCACCCTTCATCTGTAATACTAAACAAACCCAGCATAGATTATAATTTGAGGTTATGTTACAACTTAAATCATTATAATTTCTTGTATAATATAACAGCTGATGTCACCCATCATCTGCTAAAACAAAACCTAGCATAGAATATACTTTGGGGTTATGTTTACAACTATAACCAATATAAGTCTTGTGAAGTTTTTTTTTTTTTTTGTTCTTTGCCGATTAGACTTTATGGTTTAAAATAAACCAAGGCTTTGCCTATATAAGCATGAAGCCTTCTTATACGTAGCACTTTTTAAGAAAACTGATAAAACTAAACACTGTCCAAGTATAACACTTTTCTAAGTACACTCTTGTGGTTGAGGTAGCACTGGTATATTGTTTGTTTTATTGGTAATTTAATGTTAGTTAGTACTATTCTATACATTACTTAATTCTGTGTTTGATTTTCTTAAAATATGAGTTGAAGATGAATATGAATACAACCTTTTATCTATACTAACATTATAAAGAGGTAAAGTTTTTTTTTTTTGTGTGTAGGGGTAATCTCTGACACTACCGAACCGATTGAAAAAATAGTTCTACTAATAAAAAGGTACACTATACCTGAGTAACATAGGCTATAATTCATTTCGAAAAAACCCTTTTTTTATTTCAGTATTTGTAAATTCAGTCGGAAAAATTCTTAGGTTAGGCCTAGAATGATAAACCAACAAATGTGTATTTACATTTATTACCATAGCAACCAATTGAATAAAATAACAGATAGCTTTTTGCTCCAATATTTCCATTAACAGCTGATTTTATTTTTGTATTTCTTGCTTTTAGATTAGGATTTTAAAGTGTAGGCGTGAACCTTGCTGGTTCTTTTGACCATTATTATAACTGCTGTTATAAAATATAAGAAATTATTTGATTTGAACATTTAACATTATTTACCATCTTAGTTTTGAGGTTATTATTAATCCTACACCTTTAATGTAAATAAAACATAACATATCTTTTTAGAAGGTCCCATTGGGGGGTTGGCGTGCGGAGCACGCAGGGGTCTCCCCTAGTTATCAATATATTCATTTATACAAGTTTAGAGAAGATACCCATTCGTTTAACTTCGGAAACATTCGCACATCTTCGTGTAACATATAAACACATTCCATTATTATATTATTGGTTCGTTTTAATATTAATAACTTCTAAATCATTTGATCTATCAATATGAAGTTAGATATCACAATTAAAAGCGAATATTTTTATTGTTATTTAGATGTATAATAATGTGTATAAGTACTAGGCCTAGAGTTTTATAATCCTTATAATTGTACACAATTAAGCTGCGCGCCCACTGGGTCGGTACGGTCGGTACGGTCGTCACGGCATTTTTTAGAGGGGGTGCGCGCACTGGATCGGGCTTTCCGCCGTTCAGGCGTCCCGCACTGTCCTCCATCCGCCTTCCGCCAAAACAGAAGTCAGTTTGGGAGAGGATCTGTTGAAAGATGGATGTGGAGGAGGAAATTGCGGTAGTGAGTGCATTTTTGATAGAAGAAGAGGAGAATGTTAAAATAAAAAAGGAGGTTTTGGATTCATAACATTAACAGAAAAAGATTGATTTCACACTTTGTTCCCGGACCTTGTGGAAGATGACCTTAAGTTTTTTGAGTACTTCAGGATGACTCACGACAAGTTTGAAACACTATTACTGATGCTGGAAGCAGAATTATATAGGGAAGGAACTAATTTTCGTCATCCAGTGAGAACAGACTGCGTAGAACGCTGAAAATGCCGTACCGACCGTCCCGAACGCCCGAAGTGCGCGCGCACTGGATCGGTCGGGCGGATCCGCCGTCACGGAAATGTCCTACAGTTCGTAGCTCCAGACTTTCTATCGGACATGCCGATGGTGCGGAACGCCTTTGACGGCCGTGACGACGCAGTGGGCGCATGCCCATTTAATTCAATATTTGGAACTTTTGAAAAATCCCGTACCGACCGTACTGGCCGTCCGTGACGACCCAGTGGACGCGCAGCTTTACCGAGTTAAAAATCTCCTTCAACATAAGTAGGACTAGATTGTTGTTTTTAGTGTTTTTTTATTTTTAATGATGTATTTCTGATGTGTATCTAATTAATCTGCCTGTGATTTGTCATGGGGGTTTACCAGTAATAGCCTAACATAATTCAAACACGTATTACTAAAATTATGCCAACTTTATTATTTTCTAGGTTAAATATGACCAGTTTGAAATACTGGCTTACCGCATCACCTTTCGGTCATACTTTATAACTTGAAAATTGCATCTCTTCAATGTAAAAGTCTCTGTCATAATCAATCGTCCTTTCTGTGAAAATACAATAGTATACAATAATCTGTTTGCATTTACTTCACCGCGGGGGTTGGTGAGCGAAGCGAGTAGGGGGAAGAGCACTCTAGTGTAACTGTAGGAATTAAAGTATCTCTTGTTTTATTTTTTCTTCTGTTAAATATATTATACACCCTTAAGCCTAAGGTAAAATTGAAGAAACATTTTATAAACGTGAATTTAAATGTGTATATAATGTGGTTTGTTTGTATGTTTGACTCGGGACTGCGAAATACGTCAAACCCCTCAAGGTGCGGGAAACTACATTACTAATTAAGAATGTCAAAACAAAATATCTCACCCGATACAGCATAAAACACTACACCTTGAGACTAGACTAAATCATAAACAACCCTTGTTGAATACATAAATTAAAACAAAACATTATTATACGTTTATTTTCCACGCGGCTCCGAGGTTCGGTAAACTGGAAGCTACTTTAATAACCTTTGAAGACGCTAACGGATACAATTCTATTGAGAAATGTCCTCAACACTCGATAAGGACTGAAACACGACTCGTAAATACAACTCCGGGCAATTAATTCCATCCAGCCTCCAGCTGACAAACACTATCGCCTTAACTACCAATTGTACCCAGTTTAAATACTCGCCAAGCTATTAGTTTTGTCACCACTAAAAATATACTTCATTTAACTTTAAGTCCTTGTGTTTTTTTAATGGTATAAAGAATTATGTTGTACTGCAGTTGCAGATATCGCTGCAGCGGAAATTACGAAGTCATTCAGTGAAAGTAACACACACTATTGATCTGTAAATGAAATTTAAACATGAATATAAATAATCGGGAATGTTTAATTCAACCCGTTAAATTCGTTTCCCGCAATATTTTTCTCTACACCTCCATCATTTTCTAAATATCCTGTTCAAAGGTTGGTGGAAATATCCCGGACCCAATGTGTTTGTAACCGTTAGCTGAAAACACATCGAAATAAAGACTTAATATAAAAATATCTAGAACGATGAAATTACAGATATTCTCTGAATAAAATAAAACGGCGAAATCAAAAACACACCAACAATTAAAAGAAGTTAGTGAAAAGTATATGTTCATTACACTTCCCTTTCGTATATTTCAATGATATAATCATTATCCTCAGAAATCTGACATAGTAATCATCCTCAGAAATCTGAAATAAACACAATCTTCGGAAATCTGAAATAGTCACAATCTTCAGAAATCTGACATTGTTATTAGGCTATCCTAAGAAATCTGAAATTGTGATCATCCTAAAAAATCTGACATTTGTCACAATCTTTAAAAATCTGACGTAGTTATTATCATTAGCAATCTGACATAGCATTATCCTAAAAATCTGACAGTCATTATCCTCAGAAGTCTGACGCAGATATTATCCTCAGAAATCTGACATAGTTATCCTCGAAAATCTGAAATAGTTATCATCTTCAGAAATCTTGCATATTCACAATCTTCAGAAATCTGACATAGTTAT
>JAGFPH010000252.1:521332-531644 GCA_018207615.1 Philaenus spumarius | reverse complement strand
TTAAAAGGTTCACATAGTTGTTGATGTATTACAGCTGATGGATGAAAACAGCTTTTACATAACAAATTTTGCGCATGCACTCAACATAGGCCTACAATCCGGTCACCAACGACCGTATCAAAGTGTGTTAAGAAAAAACGTACATATACAAAATATACATTGTAAACCAAAAGATTTAATTGATGTTCTCATTTAAAAAAATATGTTTGCAATAAAGTGTATGCACTACAAATTCATTCAAACCAAACAAGTAGACATTGGAGAGGCATTATGGGGATTCCATTTATATCTAAATTTCAGTCAAACAATTTCACCCATGTTTCCGCTTCACTTTATCAGCATTTAATTGCAAAACCCACCACTTCATAAAACATTCCATCGAAACCTTTAATCAATCTGTGATGCATTTTATCACAGGAAAAAGTACCAAACTCACCGGATTCTATCTGCCTAATTTGTAGTATACGAATGACACCCCACCCTTTATCCGACTAACTGATTGGAGTACGCCGCTATGTATCCACCCCCTACCACCCCTAACCACTCACACTACATCCCTTGTCTACGTAATCAGTGTCTTTAGAATCTTTCCTAACCCAATCCTTTAGTTCGATCAATCGATTTTCACAGACGTCTTCGGAACGCGAAATCGATTTCAAATGCAATTGCTGCTTATGCAGATTAGATTTGAGTGAACTCCGTGCAGTCTGGAACAATGGTTGTGTTCTATTTCTAAACAGCCTTTGTACAAACTGGAAATACAATTCATTAATGCTAAATGCTGTTTTCCGTTTAAAATCTATATTTAAAAAAGTAATATTTACACCGATCAGAATTCCATTTGAATTCGATGGGGAAAATAATATTTAAAAGAGTAGTCTACATTTTATACTTTTCCCCTATACCTTTAAAATGAATCGTCACATGACAGGGGTTTGCGTATACAAATTTTGAACTGCCCCCAATATTTCCAATATTTGAAACGGAGGCAAAGTTTCCCCATACATAAAAAAAATACATCCTAATACCTAATAAAAATTCTTTGGATTTGGCTCTTCACCAGTCCCTTACTAAAAAGTTAGAAACACTTGAATTATTCTCGTCTTTAACCGTAAATAACTTTAGATAGAAATAAGATAGAGACCTGTAGATTTCGTCATTTACATTTTTGTACCAACACCTTTAAAATGAGGGGTCACAAGGCAGGGGTTTTATTTAAAATTCTTGAGCTGCCCCCAAAATTTCCCATTTGGAAATGGTAACAAAGTTGTCTTATGCGTAAAAAAAGTACATCTTTATACCTAGTAAACATTACCTAAGTTTTGCCAATTACTCACTCAAAAGTTACAGGGGTGTCTCCAGACTTGTATTTAACCCTGTACATATTAATATAAAGGGTATGGCCTCAAGTTTATTGAGAAAATATTGAATTAACGAACAATTTTAAAGAAAGTTTATGCCTGGAAACAGTTTTAAAAAATCTTATTTTTTCAATTTAAAAAAACAGCTGATTGAAGATGTACAGTGTTGGTACAATAATCAGCTGATTACGCTAGTATTTTCATTGACCGCTCCTGTGAAAAACTTAATTTAGACATTAATGATATTTTACTATTTTAGATTTAAGGTTATTCCTACACCTTCTTTAAAAAACAAATTGTGAAGGTAGCAAGGAGTTGGCATGCGGAGCACGCAAAGGTCCCCCTAGTTTTATTGTAATTTCTTGTCTTAAGAGAGAACTAGAATTTAGAACTCCAAACAGTTAAAAGCTTTTAATCTATATTTCAAACACGAATTCACTTAAAAAAAAGACAAGTAGATAAAACATAAAAAATGAAAGAACTTAGAGGGTGTTTACAGTTTGAAACAAAAATATTTAATTGATTTTATATAAAACAGTGAACCATACATACTCGCTAAATACGGTCTGAGTTTTGTTGTCCAGAGTCGTTTAGATTACAATAAGAAGACGAAATAATATCATCATGGTTGAATTTAAACAATTACGTTATGCAATTTTTAAGTCACCCTGTTTATTTAGATCTGCAATTTTATATACCCTGTAGATAACCCACGTCAAAATCTAACCAACGTCGTTTGTTGAGGTTAGCGTAACTGACTCTAATGCTCAAGCTCCTTGGGTAAAATTCTTGTAAAAATTACTAATATTGGTAGTCTCTATATTATATAAAAAATGACATTTATTCACGCAAAAACTCAAGCCCTACTCCGTTTGCGTCAGGATCCAGGTCACGCTACCTCCATCCCACCATACCCCAATCCAAGAGTCTCTGTCCTTTATGAAAATATCATACTATACAATAATTTGTTTGAATTTGCTTCGACGCAATGCGAGCATGGGGCGAAGCCCTCTAGTGCAGTATATACAGGATAATCTTTTAAATTGTGCCTTCATTGGCGTCTCAGAAATTATAGATTTTACAGAAAAGTTTAATTGGGGGACTTCGCTTTAAGTGGACAATAAAGCCCAATTTTACAATATGGCGCCCAACATTAAATTTTTTTTATAGAAACCCTGAAATAATATTTTTTATTTCGTTTATGGGTTTTACACGTAAGTCTTTTAAGACATGTATTCTTTGCATGTTATTTTTGATAAACATAGCAGTTTTCGTGTAAATTGGACTTGCAATAATGATTTATTCGATTTTTGAAATGCTCTGACTACTTACAGGTAGGAACAAGTAAAAGAGGCTGGAAATGAAATTATTTAACAAGTCCCCGGGTATATGTATAAGTAAAATATAAAATGTGATACAACGAAAACTAACACTGAATATTATTGATAAAATCAATTACTTTATCGTCCAATAAAAACCCCGTCAATATTATAACGACAACACTCGAACGATAAATTGTACCAATTACATTTGTATTAAACATCTGCCACCGTTGGGAACAGACTAGTAAATTTAATCAACTCGTTCAATTGGTTCGTTATTAAAACGTGATTTTATTTCGAGCTATTGTTTCTATCGCCAGTTCCATTAAAAGTCGTAAACCGAAGGCAAAAGCCATTACAAAAAGCACTCGTACAAAGTGTATTAAATTGAAAACAATCGAGTTTTAATTTAATATTTCAGCTAGGAGACCGACGAGTCCGAAGTTCCGGAACTGTTATTGTCTCCGACGCCGACGTTCGATTTGGGCCGTTAACTTTCACGGTTCGTGAAAATTTGTTGGAAATTGATAAAGTCGATAAACATATGCCAACTACAGTAAAGTGTCGTTTCGAGTTTTACTTTCCGATTCTTTGTAGAGTTACGTTCGGGCAACGTGGTTTTGACTGTCTCAGCATTGCTGTTTCTGTATTTTAATTTTACGCTTGGCTAAAACAACCGTCGGTCTGAGATATATTAGTTCAATTATTAATGTATTTAATAACTAGGAAAGGCTACACAAAACATAGTGGCCTCCCGCTCACACAATTATGGAGACAATTTAACCTATATTAATTTAAGTATACTATTTTACACAATACTCGCTTCGCTCACCAACCCTGGCGGCGACCCAAGGCAAAAAAAATGCAAACAGGTTATTATACACTCTGATATATTTACGGAAATGAATACCGGTGACCTAAACATAGCTAATGTTAGACAAAGAACGAAATAGACAAGGAAATAGCCAATAATTCAAATTACGACATGCGTTGTAATTTCACCATTAATATTTTAACAATCAATAATCAACAGTTTTAACAAATTTTGGCATTAAAAACTAAAGAAAACAATATAATATGTAACACCAGATGTTTGCCTTATAATACAGTAAGCCTTTTGATAAATGTGTTTCTGTTCATTGTAGGCCTAACCTAAAATTATGTTAGGTGTTTGATCAAAATCAGCAGTTTTATTTATAATATATAACAAAAGATGTTTGAATTTAATAATACGGTCAGCATTTTTCGATGGTTTGTGTTTGCTTTTATTTTGTTATTATAACCTAAAAAAAACTGTTGGTTGTTAATAATAATAAACTGATTCTAAATTTGCTAAGTTTGTTGCTGTGGTAATGAATGTAAACAAACATATGTTGCTAAGATTTTGATCCGAATTTTATGTTTACGCTTTTGAATTTTACGCTTTAAAATACAAATTTTGCAAAATCCTTTTTACTTTCTCCCCCTATACCATAGTATATGGAGAAAGTATTGTATTCGTCAAAATTTTCGAGTTTGAGTTTTTGGTGGAAATATCCGTTTTGGGCCCCCCTGAACCTAAAAAAGTGGTTTTCGAAGTGATGTCTGTGTGTGTGTCTGTATGTGTGACTGTGTGTCTGTGTGGATGTTATCAGACCTAGAGCCTAAACCAGTCGTCCGATTTTGATGAAATTTGGTATGGAGGTACTAATCCACGGTATCTCCAGGCGTTTTTTTTCATTTTTGTGAATTTTTTATTTTTAAGGGTAGTTTTCCCATAAAAACAATTAAAATAACGGAAAAATCAACTTTTCTCAAAAACGGCTCTAACGATTTTGATTAAAATTTTACAGTTTATAGTACTTTAGGTCCCTAATAAACTGTAAAATTTTAATCAAAATCGTTAGAGCCGTTTTTGAGAAAAGTTGATTTTTCCGTTATTTTAAGGGTTTTTATGGGAAAACAACTTTAATACAAAATCACCTCTCCTACCCCACCCTACAAGTTACAGTGAATCTGTTTAATAATTTAAATATGTTTGTGAGAAAGTATGTGCCAGTTCCTGGTACCGTTTATTTTAGAGTGCGTCTATGATCCCAAAATAATATACCTTCGAATTTTCGTATTTGAATCTTAAGTAGTTTACTCCACGTTGCTTCTATGTCAGTCATTCAGTCAGGTCAAAGCTTCTTATATGTACGTTAAAACAAGTGTAATTGAATATATCTATGTAACATAAAAAAAACTTGCCATTCAGGCGAAAACGCTGACGGTAGTGCTCATGCGTCAAGATCCAGGTCACCGTTACCCAGGATCTGGCCAAGTGCCTCTGTCCTAATCACAACTATGGCCGTACTGCGTGATCTTGTGATCTGTACAGCACAGTGAGGCTGAGACTGCGGTCGGTTCATCGACTACAACGACAAGATCACTGAAGATAATAATCCTAAATAACACAAGGGTCAATCTTGGGACCGGACAACATGTGGAACGTTTCTTCGAACTGAGATGCCGGAAGGAATGTTTATCGTCGCGTAGGCTGACGATGTGTATTAATCAAAGCTCGTAGTACAGAAATGGCTCGGTTGAAATTGAATCAGGACATGCGGAGGGTTGGCAAGTGGATGGAGGATCACAGTCTGCAACTGGCGTTAGCAAAAACAGAAGTTTTAAAACTGACAAGGAAACGAACCCACACCATAGTAAATGTGAAAGTGGGAAGCGAAAATGTAATGACAACCAGAACATTCAAGTACCTGGACGTAACTCTAGACAGTAAACTGACCTTCTGGGATCACAACCACAAGGCAACCGACAAGGCTTCAGTCGTCTCTGCCTAGCTAAGCTGAATGATGAGTAATCTCGGGGGAACTGGCCAGACCAAGAGGAAATTTCTAATGGAGACTGCAGTCAGTTTTACTACATGGAGCACAGATATGAGCAGAGGGCGTATCAAAGAAGAAATACAAGAAGAAATTATTGTCGGTACAGCGCAGAAGCGCCTTGAGAATTCCTTCCTCTTACCGCACTGTGTCTCAAGCCGCGCTTTTGATGATCGCCAGAATTTAAATTGGCTGGCCTTATAAAAAAAAATGAAAATATACGAGAGGAGCTCAATATTCAGCATCGATAGAAGCAAGACCAGAATGTATAGCTTTATGGCAGGAAAAATGGGACGAGTAAATGGACCCATTGTCTCATTCAGGACCTAGAACCTTGGCTGCCGAGAAAAAAATGGAGAAGTATACTTTTACCTTACGCAATTTCTTACAGGACATGGGTTTTCAAAAGCTATATGTGTAAAATAGGAAGAGTAAGAATCAAAATGCTGGGTTTGTGGGGCTGAGAAGGATGACGCACCTTATTAATTTTTTTAATGCACGAGGTTGGCCCAAAAACACTACAGACTGGATGAGGTTATCGGAAAAATAACACCTGGCAACATCGTTTCACGAATGGAGGCCAACGAGTTGGGCTGGAGAGTTATATCAAAGGTTTTCTGCTAAGCAAGAAGGAGGAAACATACGTAGAGGATAAACCTACAAGAACGTCGAGATACACAAACTAAGCACAATAAGTCCTGGTCTGATGTAATGCGAAAGTAGTTCCGGACCAGGATGTTGAGGTTTAGTGGATGAACCGAGAGTCCCACATATGCACTAGTCTCCCAATGCTTCCCAATGCATTCCCTCTCTGAATAAAAATAATAACAACAAATATCTAATTATTTCAAATGATCCATGTAGTAGGAATCAAATCAAAATGAAATTAATAATTTTCCTTTCTCTCCTTTCCGATTAAAATACGTACTCTTAGACTACTGCTACTTATGCCATTTTTGGATTTGGTTTCTTGAATATAAGCTCAAATATGGCTTAATCTAATTGTATTTTCCTTTAATCGAATAAGCCACCTATATTGTTTTATTAACAATTCCCAAATCAAGTGATCGAAATAACAAACACAATTTAAAAATAATGTCGCATTTTCAAAACCAAGTTAAACAAAAGCAGAGCAAATCGCGGACAAAGAACTTCTCAGGAAATCGATCCACATGAATGAAGCACCGAATTACGGAACTTCTTTAGTTACCAAAGAGTGATTTACAGAACATCCCTTTTCCATTTCCTTCAAAGCCAATTATACTCTGTCCCTTTGTCACTCCTCCTGATTAGCTTAAGTTATCTGCCATGCACGGCTGCCACCGAAAAGCTTCAAAATCGAACAATGCCTGCTGGAATACAAAACTTGCGTAATTTTGTCTTGTTACGAGAAAACCAATTTAATTACTATTACACTCAATTGCTCAGGTTTGAAAAAAAAATACAGAAAAGAGGAAACATTTAATAAACACTAATTAATAAAGCCAACCCTAAACTAGGGGAGACCCATTCGTGCTTCGCACGCCAACCACTGTGTTCGCTCAGCTCGCACATTGTGACAGAAATGTTTTAACTTATATTGCATTTAATATAAAGAGGAAACTACTATAGACACAAAAACACTGCAGTTCATTTCTTTTAATAATTTTTAGAACTTCTTGAGAAATGTGTTTTTCAAAAGTTCTCAAAATGTAGATATTTTGTTAACTATTTAGGTCGCATTTAGGTTAACCGTCCCAGGACTAAACGGTATATACAGAGTGTCTCGTAACTCTCTGGAACAGCTTTGGAGAATTGTACCTTTAGTTAAAAATAAAATATTATATGTTAAAGTAAACTTAGGTTCGAAAACGTTTCGTTTCAGATTTATTAAACCCCATAATATCTCTAAAAGTAGATAAGATAAATATTTCAAATTTGGCAAACGTATTTGCTATGTAAACTTTTACCAAACAATCAGAACGTTATGTGGTATTTTTTCAATATGGCGGCCGTTTAAAATTTCTCTAAAGCCGTTAAATTTAAAAAAAATTACAAATGACGAAAAGTTGTATATTTTAATTATGCACGCACATAACGTTAAACCAATAAGCTACACTTTATATTGTCTACATCTGGAGAAAAGGATTATATTTTTTGATTGAGAATTTTTTTTTAAATATAAAGGTAATTTCTTCCGTTTCTAATCACATAAAACTAGGGCAATTGAGTAAATATGGGTCTTATTATATTTGCAAAAGTACAGAGAATATGAAAAATTTATAATTACTGGGGAAAACACCTGCGTGCTTCGCACCACAACCTCTTTGACATTACTACACACACCTTATAAAATTCATTTTTAATAAAAGTGTATGATTAATTATAAACTCAAAGATAAGATAGTAATTATTACTTTGTCGAATGAAACTGTCAAATTTACGAAACAACAGTTATTAAAAAAGATTAAAACAGCATTACTTACGACAACTCCTACACAAAAACCTAACCTAAAAATTAGAAATACAAATTGCTTAAAGTATAAAATCAGCTGTTAATGAAACTGTAACTGAGAAATAAACCAATTGTAGCCTACAATTGGATTATTGTCCCAACACTGTATACCTTCAATCTGCTGAACTACTTTATGATTGATTAGATTTAGTGTTCCTGCTTTACGAAATTAAAATATAATTTTAACAAATAAATATCACATTTTTTGCATACTAAAATAAAACAACTTGTCCACAAAGTAAGACTGCAACAATAATGGAAACGCCTATGTAATCAAATCTGTGTGGAATGGTTTTAAAACATATATATTCGTAAATCAGAAAAATTCTACGAAAAGTTAAGTGAAGTTGTAGCCAGCCGAATTTGCAATAAATACATAGTGCATTTAATATATGTGCATTTCTATGCACATATTTATCTAATATGTGCATTTATTTAAAATCTACAAAAAGTTCGACTTTTAATACTTTTATAACGTATATTTACATAAATACAACACAGATCTATTACAAAAACAAAAATTCTTTGAAAAATATTAATATTTCACGATATATTATGTTCATCGTAGAACCACCACACATCACCAATCACAAGACTCGTGTAATCTTTAGTTTTAAATGGCTCTGCCCCTGGACGCTTCGCTTCGCTTGCAGTTGGAAAATTCGCTAGGGAATCTTGTTAATCTTTGGCACGTTTGTACATAGGTTTGTAAAATTATGAAACCAGGGTTAAATATATTAATAGTAATTACAAAATTAATTATAACCTCAAGTACATGCTTTAGAAACGTGAGAGGCTTTCATTACGATTTTAGTCCCAGTTCTACTATCTTCTGTCAAGTTTTGGAACCACGCCTAAATATAGTAAAAACTATTGCAGGATTAACATAACCTCAGTACTATGTTTCGGAAATGAGCCAGGCCTATGTTACAAAATTGACTATTTGAATTTATCCATCTTTGCCAAGTTTACCTTTTTTTTTGACAAAGTAAATTTTTAAATCAGGCCCAATTTATTCCAATTCCAACGTGCCAAAATAGTATAAATAGCCTTTTTTTTAACAGTAATTAAAAACTATCCAATGAACAGCTGATAAAACAGTATAAATTGGCTTGTTTATAAACAGCTGTTTTGATCACTATATTTACTATTTCGTTGTTATTTTGTAACCAACATGGCAACTCATAAGACCCTATGTTAAAAATTTTCAACTTTTAAATTAGATTTTCTAAAAAAATTGTGTTTTTACACGAAATACAACTATTTGGGTGTACTTAAATTAAAATCAAAACTATACCTAAATACAAAATTTCTTTGAATTCGTTAGAGCTGTTTTCAAGATTCGCGACAGATACAAAGATAGATACAAGAATTGCTCATTTAAAGTAATAGGATTTCTACCTTGGTGTTGTCTTTTTTCATTTCATTGAACACTCTATTCCATAAATATAGTTCAATGTATAAATCAAAAAGCCACCCCACCCTTCCACAAAATACATACTTTGCGAACACACAGTGGATAAATAAAAAACACTGTTGCCAACAAAATTATCACTTTGTTAACTCGGAAGCGGGGGAACTGTTATTTAGAGCTTGGAGAAGCTATTAAACTGTTTCCAACATGTGTGCTGCCGACTTCCTCCCTTCAGTTAATCAATGAATTAGATTTATACAAGTTCAAAGTTAAACTACATTCTTACTGACTTTAGGGGTAAAATAATCTGCAGGCGATTATTAAGGTTCTCCTCCAACTGCATCAATTATCAGAGTATCTTTCTTATCATTATTCTCATAAAAAAATATAAACACAATTCGTCTCAGACTCGGTTTAAGGACAGCTCCAGGAATGAGGAATTGGTTCTTGTTTTACAATAATTTGTACAATAATTTTAACATTTATAATGAACAATCTTACTTTCAAATGTAGGCCTACACTTGGTTTCTAAAAACCCCGATATCACAGATTTAGTTCAATTTTCAACGTTTCAAAATAAAACATAGGATATGATCTTGTTTTATTAAAACCCTTGTTTACTAAGTATAATTCTTTTTATAACAACATTAATCACGAAAGTTAACTGACATTGTTGCCAGATCTATACAAATTAATCACAAAAGTTACTAACATTGTTGTCAGAACTATCATCATTAATAGTGAAAGTCAACTGACAATGTTGTCAGAACAATACAAATTGATCACAAAAGTTACTGGCATTGTAGCCAGATCTAAACTAATCACAAAAGTTACTAACATTGTTGTTGGATCTATCAACAT
>JAGFPH010000252.1:496250-508954 GCA_018207615.1 Philaenus spumarius | reverse complement strand
AGATAAATAGGTTGTACTTGAATTGGTTTGACGCAATTTCTGTTTGTTGTTGACACTTTAATTTTAGAAACTGCGATGTGAAACTCGTCTGGACTTTTTATCTTGAAACCTTTTAGTAGTAAAGCAAACTTTAATAAAATTTTCAGTTGCCTGTAATATCCCCTATTTGTCTTACAATGACGTTGTAACAAACCATCCTTGTATATATTGTTTCTCAAATGTGTTTTTTGTGGCAATGCCGTATCTCCCTTATTTCTACATCAAAATTAATGATTCAAACATCATTTTAAAGCTTATGTTCCCCGCTATTTACAAAAAATAGACAAATAGTTAAAAATTCAACAAGAATTTACATATGAAAGTTCATATGATTAATAACGAAAGGCGCCATCAATTAACAATCTGTTTAACTAACATAACAGCTGATAGATTGTTTACATTCTATTATGCAAGTGTAATCTACCACGCAAAACAATTACATTAAATAAATCGTTTAAACTGTTATTTATAAACCAATGTAAATTAATAAACTCAATGAACTGAATACAATCAACGTATTAAATCAGGTAAGTAGGCTACTTCTAACTTGTGAAGTATGCGCACTGGTCAGCTAGTATTTGTAAAAGGAAAAGTATGTACGTAAATTCGCTTATAATTTGAGAACCATTGATTATAGATTTTCTTCCCGTTTCTTCTCCCACGTACGGAAATGTTTACGTCAAATTTGATCAAAATCGGTTCACTACTTCCCAAAGTTTAACAAGTTTTAGCCTGTTTCTACCTGTCTCACAAAAATAAATTTTTGTCGACACAATCTTCAGAGATAAACACACCGACAAATGTGCTATGTTTCTACAGCCACAAGGTTGATATATTTATTAAATTCTGTCCGAAATTCCAATGAAGTCGGTTCAGTACTTTTATAATTATAACAATTTTTCATACTGCTGAAAAGTAATAAAACATTTTATTTTGCTATATAATTTAAGATTAAGAAAATGTTCAGAGACAACCTGTTTTCCTTCAGTGACAAAGTTGTTACACGTATACAACCCTTTTTCGGTCTACCAATTCGTCGAAATTCGTAATTTTTGATTTTTAATGTGTGCAACAACGTCCGGTATAAGCAAAAAGTGCTACAGTTAAACATTTGTACCAGTTTGTGAATGAATTAAATTTATAAGTTTCTCGATACGAGAATGATTTAAAAAATATGTAGGCCCTATTGGAAATTATTACAACTAATTATTACTTAAACATAATCATTAAAGGTTTCTGAATATAGTATCTTTTGTTTGGTTTATAATAATGCAATGTTGCCTTCCAAATCGTCCTTGTAGCCGTGAGGTCAGCGTACCCGATTCTAAAGCAATAGTTGGAATCCACGTGAAAGTTTGGAAGGTTGTGTAGTTGGAATGATAAATAGTTGATTTTAAAACAACCAAAGGAGTCCGTCTTGATTTTCTCCTGAAGAAAATTAACTTAGTGTTACTCTTTTGTAAATTAATTAAGCATGAACTTTACAGTTCGTGTAAAACATGAATGCGTCCGGTAGGTATGATGTAGTTTTTGACCGTGCATTTTTATCACTCATTTTATGAGTGGCGTAATCAGTCAAGACGTCGTTTAGCTTGCTACAGTCGGACACTTCATATTTAGGGTACGCCACTGCGAAACTGCCAGTCTTTATTAGTTCAACTACAATAAAATAGATCAAAAACAAAGTTAAAAGTGCAAAACATACTGTATGTCTAATAGTCCATTCTACAAGTATATTTTATCTTGAAAAGGGTCTTAAACAATTTTTGTTTTTTTATGTCGTTAAAACTCCAAGTTCTCGACCTTCCAAACCACCCCGAAAAACCACTAAATTTTCTGACTCTTCAGTTTTTGTTCTGTATCTATTCGCCATTAAGTCGAACGTAAATTATATTTATAATTTTATTTTATTAGCATTAATTTGCTACAATTTCAAACTATTTTTCCAATTGCAGAGCTTCAAAAATATGACCAATGTTCCACTATTTTAATATTAAAAAAAAAAAACTGCAAGAAAGTAAATTTCTTTTATTATTTTCTTGTTGTTTTACTGAGGTCCAGAGACCATCAGTTGAGGTGATGGAAATGGAGGCTTCCAAGAAACACAAGTTATTACTGTACTTGTTTTCTAGAGCATTAAAATTTCTAATATTTGCATGTTAAAGGGATTTTTCAACACAAGAAACCTAAATTTGGATTTTCTGAACTAAGAGAGAACCAAAACACAAAATAAAGCATTAGCCCTTTATGACTTTTCGTAAAATATCCCCACTTTTCCAGTACCTGCCGACTAGACCGATAAGTCATACAATCAAAATGTTTTGTTGATTTTATTGTATTTTCTTTGTCGTCTGGGTAGAATACGCTTGTAGAAAGTTAGAAAACAAATATAAAGTCAGCTTCTTTAATGTTTTTTCTAAAAATAGTTGTAAAACACATCGATTAAATTTCAAACAAGAATAACATGGTAAATGTATATTAAATAGTAAAATTGAGAAAAATTATCACATCAAAAACAAAACGCACACAAAACAAACCAGACTGGCGACTAATTATTTGTTTGTATTTTTAGAAAGTATTCTTTAGTGTTTATATTGATTAGTCGGCTAAAAATAATACTTACTAAATGTTTAAACTTTTTACACATAAATTGCATTGAAATTGTTATGAACAATTGTTGAACAATTGTTGAAATTGTTGCATTGTTAAATCCATTAAATAACATTATGTAAGAAAACTGTGTCTCTAATTACTGTGGTTTATCAGTCACTAAACATTGATATAATTAATTACCCTGTAAACCTAATATTAAATTTCAAACATCGGTAAGTTAAAGCTGTATTAACCTTACAAATAAAATGTCTTTCACCGTCGCGTCTCACAGGTATTCATTCTGTGAACTAGCTCGTAGTTTGGAAATCTGCCACCGGTTGCACCACTTGCCGTGCTCATTGAAAAACTATTCCACATTGAATAGAAAGTGTTTGTTTTGTTTGATTTTCTTTACGTTTGGCTGTTTGCAGAATGCGACGGAATTTGTGTTAATCTGTTCCGAATCTTTTTATTTTTTTACATTGAATTTTAATAATAAATCAATTAGTTGTTTCAAAGAAGTAATATTTCGTATTAGAATAAAATGTAAAATGTGGCCTACAAGGTAAGAGTGACCATCAAATCGAACAGAATGACCTTAACTTTTTCCTTTAAACATAATAAAACTATGCACTTCAGTGACTGCTGCAAATCAAATGTAATCAGTGTAAAAAAGAACAAAAGTTGAAAAGGTGAATTAACACAGCGAACTTTCGGCCAATATACATAATAGCGTTGCCAAATTTACACATTTTTTTCGGAAAGTAAGAAGTGTTTCCAACTTATTCAACTTATCCAAACTGGAAACATATGACTGAGTTAAGGTTGAGAAAATAGTAGATTGAAAAAATAGTTTTACTAATAAAAAAGCTACACTATCCCTGTGTAACATAGGCTATAATTCATTTTGATAAAAACATTTTTCATTTCAATATTTGTAAATTTAGCCGAAAAAATCCTAGGTTAGGCCTGGACTGTTGTATCAACACATGTATTTATATTTATTACCATAGCAACCAATTGAATAAAATAACAGATAAATCAGCTGTATGATCTAATGTTTCCATTAACAGCTGATTTCAAACTTTAAAGCAATTATTTGTAGGTATATTTTTAACTTTTAAATTGGGTTTTTATTAAACTGGTGACCTGAGCCTTACTGGTTCTTTTAAACTTCATTATAACTGCTGTTATAAAATATACGAAATAATTTAATTTGAACATTTAACATTATTTACCACCTTAGCTTTGGGGTTATTATTAATCCTACACCTTTATTATAAAGAAAACGTAACATAATTATGTGTAGAGAAGGTTCCAACTGGGTTGGCGTGCTAATCGCGCAGGGTCTCCCTTAGTAGTAAATAATAAATGTTCTTCAATTTTTTAAAAATATTTTTTTATGAATTTTTACTTTTGTTTATGATTTTATGACTGAACGTTAGCCCATATTTTGGGTGTTTTCTTTCCTCGTAATTTCTAAAATATTTTGGTGTTGGTATTTCATATCCCAGTTTATAGTTTCCGTTATTAATTAGTGTTAAGTTAATTTGATATTTTCTTGTTAAATAATTTTAAGATTTGAATTACTATTGTTAAATATAGTATAACTAGCCGTGTCTGTAATAAGTGATTATTTTGTTAAGTGTATTTACTGTGGAACTGGTTTTAATTATCAAAAGCATATTTCTAATGTTATGGTTTTGTGTTCCTTTGGGTGCATTACCAGCGATGACGAGCTTACAGGTTCTTCGTCTACAAATAAATCTAACTAAAATTAACCTATGATACATTATTGTTAGGACAATTGACCACAAACTGATCTCCCCCAGTAGGTTATATTAACAATAACATGAATAACCACAAAGTAAGGAAATTCTTTTTTAATAAAAACTCCAAAGGAAATGTTTAACGAATGAGACAGAATGTTGTCGTGACCTGACGCTTCTAGATTTGCATTATTCTCTATTTAAATGTTAAAACCTCCACAATGGTATTGCAAAAACTGTGAGCACATTGCATTAAAGTTCAGTCGCATTATCTTACTGCATCATATCACGGTTGACTCTTAAAATAAATACGAAGGCTTAAAACTGTTCTGCAGTGAGGATAAGTTTGAGAATCATAATGTACAATTAACTGTCTTTGTTTTTTTTTAAATATCAACTTTGCCGAAGCGTTTAAAAAAACTGTAATTGACTTGCTTAAATAAAACGTAATATAATACCGATTTAGCCACCTCGTACTTTGTGTTTGGTATGCATAAAAACTTTCTTCTAATCGCCATTTTGAGTATGTACAAGTAAGTGGCCCATAAGTTATTTACCACAACTATTTGATTATATCAACTTTAATCCTAAGGCCTCCTTATATGAATGTGGTTTATTCTTCACAAAACTATTAACTTTGTATTACGTCTGGTTTTTAGTGAGGACATTTCCAATTAACATTTTCACTTGTTTTTCTAAAAATAATTTCGAAAGTGCTGACACTACAATTTTTGACATTTTACATAACCTCGTTTTTTTCATGATTGTTACTTTATATTTGTTGTAAATAAATTATTAACAATCTAATAATTTTATTTGTGCATCTTTTTATCAGTCAGTTTTAAATTAAGATGGTCTAGTTACACTATGGCATTCTTAGCTACTGACCCTGTTACATATACAGGTACCTTATCCTCCAGGTTTATTTTTTAATTATTAAACTTAACCAATATAATCACGAATAACAAAAGCGCAGCTTTAATTTTAACCTTATCATCAATTCCAATAAATTGAAATACTTGTTTCCGTTTTCTTTTTCAATTACAAATGATTGCCTTTAGGCCTACTTACCTCATTAGCCGAACTCAATAGCCCATATTAACTGCAGACTTTGCTAGTTCAGCTACCCAGTGGCTTTTGTATTTTCAGACCTAACTGGGAACCCGCCAAATACCAAATTTATTTTACCGTTGTATTCAATTTATTTGAATTAAAATTTTTTGTCTACGTCGAACGTTCCTACAATATAAATTCAAACTTGATCCAAAGGCAGCTGGGGAGTTGAAAATTACTTCATAATTTCAATGATCCGACAACATTGTCAGTTAACTTTCACGATAAATGTTAATAGATCCAACAACAATGTTAGTAACTTTTGTGATTAGTTTGTATAGATCTGGCAACAATGTCAGTAACTCTTGTGATTACTTTGTATAGATCTGGCTACAATGTCAGTAACTTTTGTGATCAATTTGTATTGTTCTGGCAACATTGTCAGTTAACTTTCACTATTAATGGTGATAGATCTGACAACAATGTTAGTAACTTTTGTGATTAATTTGTATAGATCTGGCAACAATGTTAACTCTGACTTCGTGATTAATGTTGTTACAAAAAGACTTATACTTAGTAAACAAGGGTTTTAATTAAAACAAGATCATATTCTATGTTTTATTAAAAAAAGTAGAAAATTGAAGTAAATCTGTGATCTCGGGGTTTTTAGAAACCTAGTGTAGGCCTACATTTGTAAGTAAGATTTTTAATTTTTGCATTATAAATGTTAAAATTCTTGTACAAATTATTGTAAAACAAGAACAAATTCTTCATTTCATAGAGCTGTCCTTAAACCGAATCTGAGACCAATTGTGTTTATATTTTTTTATCAGAATAATGATAAGAAAGATACTCTGATAATTGATGCAGTTGGAGGGGAGCCTTAATAAACCCCTGCGGATTATTTTACCCCTAAATTCAGTAAGAATGTAGTTTAACTTTGAACTTGTATATAAATCTAATTCATTGATTAACTGAAGGGAGGAAGTCGGCAGCACACATGTTGGAAACAGTTTAATAGCTTCTCCAAGCTCTAAATAACAGTTCCCCCGCTTCCGAGTTAACAAAGTGATAATTTTGTTGGCAACAGTGTTTTTTATTTATCCACTGTGTGTTCGCAAAGTATGTATTTTGTGGAAGGGTGGGGTGGCTTTTTGATTTATACATTGAACTATATTTATGGAATAGAGTGTTCAATGAAATGAAAATAGACAACACCAAGGTAGAAATCCTATTACTTTAAATGAGCAATTCTTGTATCTATCTTTGTATCTGTCGCGAATCTCGATAACAGCTCTAACGAATTCAAAGAAATTTTGTATTTAGGTATAGTTTTGATTTTTAAGTACACCCAAATAGTTGTATTTCGTGTAAAAACGCAATTTTTTTAGAAAATCTAATTTAAAAGTTGAAAAATTTTAACATAGGGTCTTATGAGTTGCCATGTTGGTTACAAAATAACAACGAAATAGTAAATATAGTGATCAAAACAGCTGTTTATAAACAAGCCAATTTATACTGTTTTATCACCTGTTCATTGGATAGTTTTTAATTACTGTTAAAAAAAGGCTAATTTATACTGTTTTGGCACGTCGGAATTGGAATAAATAGGGCCTGATTTAAAAATGTATTTTGTCAAAAAAAAGGTAAACTTGGCAAAGATGGATAAATTCTAATAGTGAATTTTGTAATATAGGCCTGGCTCATTTCTGAAACATAGTATTGAGGTTATGTTAATCTTGCAATAGTTTTTACTATATTTAGGCCTGGTTCCAAAACTTTAGTTGACAGAAGATAGTAGAACTGGGACTAAAATCGTAATGAAAGCCTCTCACGTTTCTAAAGCATGTATTTGAGGTTATAATTAATTTTGTAATTACTATTAATATATTTAACCCTGGTTTCATAATTTTACAAACCTATGTACAAACGTGCCAAAGATTAACAAGATTCCCTAGCGAATTTTCCAACTGCGAGCGAAGCGAAGCGTCCAGGGGCAGAGCCCCTAGTAAACCATTTAAAACTAAAGATTACACGAGTCTGTGATTGGTGATGTGTGGTGGTTCTACGATAAACATAATATATCGTGAAATATTAATATTTTTCAAAGAATTTTTGTTTTTGTAATAGATTTGTGTTGTATTTATGTAAATATACGTTATAAAAGTATTAAAAGTCGAACTTTTTGTAGATTTTAAATAAATGCACATATTAGATAAATATGTGCATAGAAATGCACATATATTAAATGCACTATGTATTTATTGGAAATTCGGCTGGCTACAACTTCACTTAACTTTTTGTAGAATTTTTCTGATTTACGAATATATCCTATCTTCTAAAGCGAGAGATAATTGTCTGTCTGCTAAATGGATCTGGAATCTCCGTCTAAGGATTTTTGATTTTTTGATTTTATATGGGGCTTTTGCCCACGAGAAATCGATTGGAAATGGTCACCTGTCTGGGAAAATTCGTTTTCTACGTCTTTTTATTAAATTAAAAAGTGAAATTTGTCCATTTTAAACAATACAAAGCACAGCTGATGCAAATGTTTTCAATGTAATTACAATAATCATCTGTTTTCTTTTAAACGAAGCACAACTGATGCAAATGTTTTCAATGCCATTACAATAATCATCTGTTTTCTTTTAAACTGTATTTTATTAGAGGTAAGCCTAATGTTGTATCTATTTATAGTTACTATGGCAACGAATACTTCTGCTAAATAAACATACCCTTTATTTAGTTGTTTAATGTTATAGGCCTAACCTAAACGATGTTCACGGAAATTTGCAATAATAGTTATTGACGTGAGCGAACTAGGCCCTGCTTATAGCTAGTTCTCCTGGTACTATGTTTTAAAACCATTCCACACAGATTTGATTACATAAGCGTTTCCATTATTGTTGCTGTCTTACTTTGTGGACAAGTTGTTTTATTTTAGTATGAAAAAAATGTGATATTTATTTGTTAAAATTATATTTTAATTTCGTAAAGCAGGAACACTAAATCTAATCAATAATAAAGTAGTTCAGCAGATTGAAGGTATACAGTGTTGGGACAATAATCCAATTGTAGGCTACTATTGGTTTATTTCTCAGTTACAGTTTCATAAACAGCTGATTTTATACTTTAAAAGCAATTTGTATTTCTAATTTTTAGGTTAGGTTTTTGTGTAGGTGTTGTCTTAAGTACTGCTGTTTTAATCTTTTTTAATAACTGTTGTATCGTAAATTTGACACTTTCAAAGTAATAATTACTATCTTATCTTTGAGTTTATAATTAATACTAAATTGTCATTAAAAATAAATTTTAAAGGTGTGTGTAGTAATGTCAAAGAGGTTGTGGTGCGAAGCTCGCAGGTGTTTTCCCCAGTAAGCAGACATTTTTAATATTCTCTGTACTTTCGCAAATATAATAAGACCCTTATTTACTCAAATGCCCTAGTTTTATGTGATTAGAAACTGAAGAAATTACCTTTATATTTAAAAAAATGTGCAATCAAAAAATATAATCCTTTTCTCCAGATGTAGACAATATAAAGAGTAGCGTATTGGTTTAACGTTATGTGCGTGCATAATTAAAATATACTAATTTTCGTCATTTGTAATTTTTTTAAAATTTAATGGGTCTAGATACATTTCAAACGGCCGCCATATTGAAAATATACCACATAACGTTCTGATTGTTTGGTAAAGGTTTAAATAGCAAATATGTTTGCCAAATTTGAAATATTTATCTTATCTACTTTTAAAGATATTACTGGCTTTAATAAACCTAAGTTTACTGGAACTTATATTATTTTATTTTTACCTAAGGTACAATTCTGCAAAGCTCTTCCAGAGAGTTACGGGACATCCTGTATACACCTTTCAGTCCTGGGACGGTTAACCTACGTGCGACCTAAATAGTTAAAAAATATCTACATTTTGAGAACTTTTGAAAAACATACATTTCTCAAGAAGTTCTAAAAATTATTAAACGAAATGAACTACAGGTGTTTTTTGTGTCTATAGTAGTTTCCTCTTTGTATTAAATGCGATATAAGTTGAACTATTTCTCTCACAATGTGCGAGCTGAGCGAACACAGTGGTTGGCGTGCGAAGCACGCATGGGTCTCCCCTAGTTTAGGGATGGCTTTTTTAATTAGTATTTATTAAATGTTTCCTCTTTTCTGTATTTATTTTCAAGCCTGAGCAATTGAGTGTAATGGTAATTAAATTGGTTTTCTCGTAACAAGACAAAATTAGGCAAGTTTTGTATTCCAGCAGGCATTGTTCGATTTTGAAGCTTTTCGGTGGCAGCCGTGCATGGCAGATAACTTAAGCTAATCAGGAGGAGTGACAAAGGGACAGAGTATAATTGGCTTTGAAGGAAATGGAAAAGGGATGTTCTGTAAATCACTCTTTGGTAACTAAAGAAGTTCTGTAATTCGAGGCTTCATTCATGTGGATCGATTTCCTGAGAAGTTCTTTGTCCTCGATTTGCTCAGCTTTTGTTTAACTTGGTTTTGAAAATGCGACATTATTTTTAAATTGTGTTTGTTATTTCGATCACTTGATTTGGGAATTGTTAATAAAACAATATAGGTGGCTTATTCGATTAAAGGAAAATACAATTAGATTAAGCCATATTTGAGCTTATATTCAAGAAACCAAATCCAAGAATGGCATAAGTAGTAGTAGTCTAAGAGTAGGCCTACGTATTTTAGTCGGAAAGGAGAAAAAGGAAAATTATTAATTTCATTTTGATTTGATTCCTACTACCTGGATCATTTGAAATAATTAGATATTTGTTGTTATTATTTTTATTCAGAGAGGGAATGCATTGGGAAGCATTGGGAGACTAGTGCATATGTGGGACTCTCGGTTCATCCACTAAACCTCAACATCCTGGTCCGGAACTACTTTCGCATTACATCAGACCAGGACTTATTGTGCTTAGTTTGTGTATCTCGACGTTCTCGTAGGTTTGTCCTCTACGTATGTTTCCTCCTTCTTGCTTAGCAGAAAACTCTTTGATATAACTCTCCAGCCCAGCTCGTTGGCCTCCATTCGTGAAACGATAATGCCAGGTGTTATTTTTCCGATAACCTCATCCAGTCTGTAGTGTTTTTGGGCGAACCTCGTGCATTAAAAAAATGAATAAGGTGCGTCATCCTTCTCAGCCCCACAAATCCAGCATTTTGATTCTTACTCTTCCTATTTTACACATATAGCTTTTGAAAACCCATGTCCTGTAAGAAATTGCGTAAGGTAAAAGTATACTTCTCCATTTTTTTTCTCTGCAGCCAAGGTTCTAGGTCCTGAATGAGACAATGCGTCCATTTACTCGTCCCATTTTTCCTGCCATAAAGCCATAAAATCCGGCCTTGCTTCTGTCGATGCTAAATATTGAGCTCCTCTCGTATATTTTACTTTTTTTTATAAGGCTAGCCAATTTACAGGTATCACTCTGGCGATCATCAAAACTGCGGCTTCAGACATAGTGCGGTAAGAGGAAGGAATTCTCAAGGCGCTTCTGCGCTGTACCGCCAATAATTTCTTCTTGTATTTTTTCTTTGGTACGCCCTCTGCTCATATCTGTGCTCCATGTAGTAAAACTGATTGCAGTCTCCACTAGAAGTCTCCTTTTGGTCTAGCTAGGTCCCCCGAGATAACTCATCAGTCAGCTTAGCTAGGCAGAGACGACTGAAGCCTTGTCGGTTGCCTTCTGGTTGTGATCCCAGTAGGTCAGTTTACTGTCTAGAGTTATGTCCAGGTACTTGAATTTTCTGGTTGTCATTACATTTTCGCTTCCCACTTTCACATTTACTATGGTGTGGGTTCGTTTCCTTGTCAGTTTTAAAACTTCTGTTTTTGCTCCCCAGTTGCAGACTGTGATCCTCCATCCACTTGCCAACCCTCCTCATGTCCTGATTCAATTTCAACCGAGCCATTTCTGTACTACGAGCTTTGATTAATACACATCGTCAGCGCACGCAACGGTAAACATTCCTTCCGGCATCTCAGTTCGAAGAAACGTTCCACATGTTGTCCGGTCCCAATATCGACCCTTGTCTTATTTAGGATTATTATCTTCAGTGATCATGACGTTGTAGCCGATGAACCGACCGCAGTATCAGCCTCACTGGGCTGTACAGATCACAAGATCATGCAGTACGGCCACAGTTGTGATTAGGCCGGATCCTTGATAACGGTGACCTGAATCCTGACGCATGAGCACTAGAGTCAGAGTTTTCGCCTGAATGGCAAGTTTTTTTTAATGTTACATAGATATATATTCAATTACACTTGCTTTAATGTATATATAAAAGAAGCTTTGTCCTGAATGACTGACCAACTGACTGACATTGAAGCAACGTGAAGCAAACTACTTAAGATACAAATACGAAAATTCGAAGGTATATTCTTTTGGGATCATAGTCGCACAATAAGAAAGGATTTTGCAAAATTTGAATTTTAAAGCGTAAAAATAGTGGAAATTTGGATCATAATCTTACCAACATAAGTTTGTTTACATTCATTACCACAGCAACAAACTTAGCAAATTTAGAATCAGTTTATTAGTATTCATAACCAACATTTTTTTTTAGGTTATAATAACAAAATAAAAGCAAACACAAACCATCGAAAAATGCTGACCGTATTATTAAATTCAAACATATTTTGTTATATATTATAAATAAAACTGCTGATTTTGATCAAACACCTAACATAATTTTAGGTTAGGCCTACAATGAACTGAAACACGTTTATCAAAAGGCTTACTGTATTATAAGGCAAACATCTGGTGTTACATATTATATTGTTTTCTTTACTTTTTAATACCAACATTTGATTAAACTGTTGATTATTTATTGTTAAAATATTAATGGTGAAAATACAAGCATGTCGTAATTTTAATTATTGGCTATTTCCTATTTCGTTCTTTGTCTTACATTAGCTATGTTTAGGTCACCGCTCAGACTTCATTTCCGTGAATATATTAGAGTGTACAATAATCTGTTTGCATTTGCTTTGCCCTGGGCCGCCCCCAGGGTTGGTGAGCGAAGCGAGTATTGTGTAAAATTGTCTCCATAATTGTGTGAGCGGGGGACCACTTTGTTTTGCGTACCCTTTCCTAGTTATTAAATACATTAATAATTGAACTAATATATCTCAGACCGATGGTTATTTCAGCCAAGCGTAAAATTAAAATACAAAATGCTGAGACAGTCAAAACCACGTTGCCCGAACGTAACTCTACAAA
>JAGFPH010000252.1:444540-466593 GCA_018207615.1 Philaenus spumarius | reverse complement strand
TTATTTTGTTAACCTGAACTAAAAAAACTTTCTTGTGGCAAATAATTAACTGATTCTAAATTTTCTAAGTTATAGTGTTTGCTATGGAAATGAATGTACGTGTGTTGGTTCAGAATAGGTCACACCTAGAATTGTGTTGCTAAGCTTTTGATTCATATCAGCTGTTTTATCTGTTATTGGGGTGTGAGTGAACCCACGTATTTTGACAATTTTCAACCCTTAATATCTTTATTTTGCAAAATCTTTTCTTAGTGCACCTCTACATGGTGGTATGAATGCACCCTAAAAGTTTAAGTCTTTATCCATCATAACTATGGCTGTGAATTGATTATGAGTCACTTAGTCAGTCATGACTTCTTCTTTTATATATACAAAAAATCTTTTTTTTATATTATAGTCTCAAATTACATATTTTAGGAAGAAAGTAAAATATAAACGTAGACCAAGTGTTTTATCATTTCTTTTAAATTACAAAAATTTGGGAAAAGTTTTGTCTTAATTGGACCTTTCGAAAAGGCTGCTCTAAATGATATTTTTTTAAGTCTAAGGAAAAATAATTAAATCGAAATTATCATGTATGTGCGCGCACAGATCTCGAGAAAAAGGCTACCAACAGAATAGATGTAGGGACTCCCATTGGTCACCCAAGTTGGCATGCGCGTCGTGTCTGATAAGTGTATTATTTATACTATTTATTTACAAATTTGTAGATACACAATAAATGTTTTATTTCAATACGAATACAAAATATATATGTACTTATTCATTATGTACAATAGTGATTGATATTGAATATTTGTGAATATTATTGAAGTCATTAGACAGTTGTGAATATTAGTGGTAAACATATTGTTTATTAAACTTTTTAAGTGCTCCAATATAACTGAGGTTGACTGCCCATGCATAGCCTATTATCATGCATAGCCCATGATATAAATTATCATATAAATATTCAATCAATAATTAATTAGAATACATTTTCCGCATCTAATAATATATATATATATATATTTAATGAAACAATATTTTTAATCACACCAAAGAAGTATGATAACTTCTAACGCGAAGTACATAAGTACAGCACCTATTGTGATTGCAATATAGGTTGAGTCAAAGGACTCTGAAAGCTGAACACTTTAAATACCTCAAACCAACTCAAAATGAAGGCCTTAAAATAGATTTTACGATTGCAATATAATTTTTTATTAACATTTAAAGTACACGTAGAAAATGAAGTGTTTTTTATAAGGTCCAAATTTTCTTAAGGTCCAACTTAAGCAGTTTTTAATTTCCAAAGTTTAAAACATTCAAAAACATTAAACATGAAGCCAATATTAACAGTGTTAAACATTCACGACAATGATTATTTACTGATTAATACAAAACTAAAATAACTAATCTATGGACCCACTTGAAATTTTTTACATTAATGATTTACATTTAATAGAAATTCTTAATTTGGTAAACAATTGAAAACTTATACAAAAATATCAATTTTGGGCATTGTTAAAAAAAGTATATCGTTAGGACAATTTGTTGAAATTAGGTAAAGTAAATAAAATTATAGAAACAAATTGTGTAAGACTGCACTTTTGAAAAGGTACAACCAAAGTAAGAAACTTGTATTACGAAAAAATGTACTTTAATATGATGCAACACTCGATTTTTTTATGTTTACATTAAATATTTTACTTTACCCTCTAAAATATGCCTTTGAGAGTTATGCCATGCGCACTCTAGGTTTTGTAAAAAAACCTTAAATTATTTATCTGCTATATTATTTTCTTTTAAAACCGTGATTCTAAATTAATTTGTTTGCTCTTACGAACAACACTGATGGTCTAGCTGTCAATCCCTGAAAATGGGAAATTGAATTATTCTCCAGAAATCTCTTGCTTGTAAAATTTACTAAATGTAGAACCCCCCCCCCCCCCCCCCAGACATACAACATCAAATCGTTTTGTTTATTCAATATTTTAATTAAGTTTAAAACTGACGGAATGAAACTAAGCAACAGAAAACAAAATGGCTGGAACTACGAGAAGGGAGTATAAATATAAAACCTGTTTAAACAATAAAAGTACAGCAATTGTTTGTACAGTAACTTCAATGTGCTAACAACTTTGTTACAAGTTTGTTTTATTGGCTTTCCTGATTCTCAGAACAAAATAAACAGTACGCTTTCGGAACTATGTAGATGAAGATAAACAGCTGATATTCTGAATCGCGAAGCTAAAAGTTTCCAACAGTTCTTGGTAAACATAGTAAAAACATTGAGAGAGGAAATTAATTTAAAGAAAAATAAATATCTGAAATTATAAATTCGTTGTTAACTAATAACACATAATTTTATAATCGAGAAGTGGCGCAGTGGTTAAACGTGTTCTCCAAGCCTTCTGCAATTGGAATATGTAACACAGTTGTGTAGGTTCGAGTCTAGTTACTGGCTTTAGATTTATTTGCGCTATACGCTGTTCCCCCCGTCTTCATCAGTCTAACTGGTGTAAAGTGAAGACGCTAAGCAACTACAAAAAATTTAATCGTGAATAAAGTATTGTGTAGGTATTATGTCTAAAAGTTGAAATAATCTTGAATGTTTTGAAATAAATTTAGGCCTATATTCTTTTTTAAATCCACCATCAACTCAAAAAATATATCCAACCTGTCTCCTTTAAGCAAGGTTAATGTAAAACTACCCCACGTAAATAATTTACAGTACCTTATAGAGGTCACTCGCTTTGTCTAACTTGCACTTTTGTTAAGCATTCGAATTTACCCTCTAAACCTGTAAAAAGCTATCATATTTACTAACATTTTATTTGAATCGGTAGATTAAGGGTCCAACGTTGTGGGCAACACCCTTAAAAATTGGAAAATTGGCCGATTATGAGGTTTTTTGTTTTAGCGTTTAGCTTTTTATTAAGGTCATTTCAGGTTCCATAGTATCAAATTGAAATCTGTGGAAGAATTTTTATTAAGGACTTCAAACGAAGAGTTTGACAGTTTTTACAGATCCAAGCCAGAGATAGGCCTATAGGCCTATTTGGCCGTGTTTTTCATTTTTTTTTTTAATCATTTGAACAGTAAAATATTACGTTTATAGTGAACAAAATATTTTTTGACTATAAATGGTTGGACCATTTTCTTAAGGTATATTTTAGTAAATCAAACCATATGATATTTTGTTAGCCATTTATCAACAATTTAATGTAAATTTAAATATATAAACGTTATTTATTTTTTACGAAAACAAATTTACCTCAAAGCCGTTTTTTAACCACTTTGTGTTATCAAAATTATTGGTTCTATGTTGTCCCTTAGGCTCTAAGCTTTAATTTGAACCCTTACAGAAAGCTTAATTGTCATTTTGACCCCAGAAAGAGTAATTTGTAGCTCAAATTTCGCCTTTTACGTAAAATCTCGTATTTTATATATATAAATTAAATTGTCAGAGTGTTGTACTTTAAGCTACAAATATAAATATTTTTATAAATACACAAATATAAATAAACATTTTAAGGGTTTAGGAACCCATCGGACCATTTGGGCACAAAAATTCGTTATTTCTTGCTCTTTTTTTGCTCATTATAAGTCAAACTTTCGCAGATTTACAAGTAACTTAATTTTTTATACCACACAACTACTTATATAAGATGTTAAAAAGTAACTCTCTCACACGTTGATCTTTCATAAAGCAAAACACTTTTAGGACTGTTCAGTAGCCCCCCCCCCCCACTCCCCCGAATGTTTCTTTCATATTTAGTTAACATAATTAAACTCCGTACAGTGTAGTCTATTTTAAAAATGTTTTAAAGAAAATAGTAAGTTTATTTCAGAGACCATCGATCCAAAAATCGAAGTAATTTTAATCGAATGTCCTGTATCACCTATTCAGGACTACATAGAATTTATATTTTGTCTTATATATAATACATGCAAAATGAATAATTACTCAAAATGATTTAATCTTGAAGACGAGATGAAAACAGTACCTATTTAAAGAAGCAGTTCCATCACACAAAGAGAGAACGTCGACTGCCATTAAGAAAGGGTACTTCCAGCAAAAAGAAAACAAATCACCAAACCTGAATCTAGAAACGGGTTCTTTAGTGAAACAATTTTAATAATGTGCTCCTGCAAAGGTGAGCTCGTTTTAAATTTTGAAATGTTTACATTTTTTAATTATAATCATTTGTCGACTAAATTCTATTTGATATTCCGCGCGGGACATTCCGTGTTTTAACGACTGCCGACACAGACACAAACGAATCTGAATCTGAGCATTGTAAACGCGGTAATTTTATAGTGTTTTTAATTACATTAGTTAATATTTCAAGAGCTGTTTTAATGCCATTCAATGAACAGGAGGGATATTTAGTCACAGGTAATAAACTGACTTGTTTTGGTCTAAGAATATTCTAATTTACACTTACTCAATGGTTCAAAGTAGGTGGTTCCTTCAACGTTTCCATACCTGCAAGAAAAAAATAATAACAGTAAGACACGAGTATCTTTTTTAAAACATGTTATCACAGATAAAACATATTCTGCAGATGTGTAACAGAAATACGATAATTCGACCACGCAGCTGAACCGCTGACGTGAGTTGAGCAAATTAAAAAAATTAAGTTTATATGTTTTAGGGTTTCCACCAACATTTTGGGAAATAGGTCTATTCACGACGGTGCTGAATAGCTGCAAAATGGTTGGGAGTAAAGGCTATTTTTAACTTGCGATTTCCGATTAATGAACAAATAAAATAAAAGACAGCATGTTTCTTTATTATAAAGTAATTCTTTTAATTAAATATTAAACTCATTTTTTTACGTAATTACGATTTTTTTTCCAACATTTATTTCAAATTTTATTTCTTTGAATGTACGTAATAATGATATTATTTTTTAAACGTTAACCTAAAACTTAACTTTTTGTGTCCACTTCAATAATATCAAATTTTCACTATAAATTATAATTAGTTTATATTAAAATAAAATGCTTACTTTTTTCTAACTGGCATAATTACCTGGGGACAAGTGATTTACTTTATTACCTTAAAATAACAATATGTACATAAACGTAATGGATAAGGATGCAAACCAGTATCAAACAACAGTAGCCTACACCGGGAGTGGCGACGCGTCACCGTCTCGCGCTCATTTAAAAATTATTTCATAATGATGTAATCATTTTATCAGAAATCGGTGAATTGAAGAGTTTAGATCAATTCATTGGCTACAACTTTCCCAAAGGAAGTTTGTTTGTAACCCAAAAATAAAAAATGTCTCGCTTAGTAACTTTTCCATGTCAGTCAGTGATAATTCTTAAATATTTTCAATTATTAAAATTCGAAATACCTGTTAAAATAAAAGTTTTTTATGCTGTTAGAATCCGTACTTTATGTAGATTAAGAATATCTAGGTTTTATTTTATTGAAGCTTAACCGTCAACAAAGAGTTACAACAAAGAGTAAAAACGACAGCGTGCACAAGGAGTCCGATGCGTAGTCTTCGCAGTTATCAGCACAGTGCCGAGATCAAAAAAACGGTTTAGTTCTTGTTATAGAGCCCTGAGTGTTGGTAGCGTTGAGAACCTGGGTATTTTTACGCATGCGCAGTACGGAAAAAGTTTTTGAGTTACAGGATTTTTGTACATAATCAAGAAATGCTTAGTAATTAGGACTGTTAAGTTTTTTTTTAGATATCTCGATGACTATGATATAAGAACATTACAGTTAAATTAAGTAAACATTAGCACTGTATATTGTAATATAGCAATTCTATGGACTTCTGTAAGGAACTTAGATAGTTTGTTTAGTGGTTTAATGAAGGTATTGTATTTTTTTTTTAAATTCTGAAATATGACTCTTTACTTTACAACAAAGCCAAGGTAAATGATTATGAGTTCGTAGTATTTCTACTTATGTACGAAAGCTTATATGCCTTGTACGCTTAGAAACTATTCGTATAAACTTGTTTTGGTTTGAAAAGTGCAACAACGAGGATATCCACGAAAGTGCAGGTTCGAATTTGGTTTGAACAGGTATCCTTTTAAATTAAAGTTGTAATATTTAATGCTTTACACACTTTCCTAAGTGTTGATTTAGTTAACTAAATTCCAAGTAAAAAAAAAAAAACATTAGACTAAGATAAGATTTGAACCAAGGATCTGTGGCTTCAATTTGGCTCAATTGTGGCTTCAATCTTCGAGTTCCAAAAATTTGAGCTATTCAAGGATTAGTATTAAACTCTTTTTTAAACATATTCATTTATATTTATAATTTCCATCTCTGCAAAAACACTCATTCAATGTCTAGTTGTTCAGTATAAGATATACGGAAGCGAGGCGACGCGACGGGGAGGCTGTAATAGGAGTTAGTCCAGTCAGCTCGTGTTGGAACCTCCTACAAAGTTACGCAGGTTCGAATCTAGTTACAGGCTATCGATTTATCTGCACTGTAGCTGCACTAGTTTAACGGACATAATGTAAAGTTGTTAAGTTATAACAAAAATATAAGATAAGCATTAGGTGAACATATCTACACGCCGGCCATTTTTAAATCAATAAAATAATTTTGTTTCTTTTTATTTTTATGATAGAATTCAACTTGAACACAGAATCTCACAACTAATACTTTATTAACTCAAACGCGTTTCAACGACAAAGTCGCCATCTTCAGGTTATATTTTAGTAGCAGTTAAAATTGGACTATCGTAGCTCGTACATCACTGAAGATGTCGACTTTGTCATTGAAACGAATTATTTATGAGATCATGTGTTCAAGTTTTATTCTACCAAGCTCAAAATGTATTTATTTTATATTAGTGTTTTGTTTTATTCCCAAATAAATAAAATTGAATAAGAAAAATTTCTATCAACAAAATGTAAACGCTGTTCAGAAAAAGCTGTCATATTTGTACAAAACTGGAATTGATTTTCTATTTTTTTTTTAAACATTCACTTTAATCAAGAACGAAAAGCAATTCGTCATTATTCTGTAACGTCCGAGATAATACCGTAATTTAAAAACCAACCGCGACCAATCACAACTACTTTGCGAACTGCACTATTTACGTAAGAAAGTATGAAATAAATCAAGTCGAGTTTCCTGCAGACCGTACCCGTCAACAATATAGAGTGACAATAGGGAATTAGCTAAGGATTTATAGAGCCAGCCTCAGCAAATACCAATTACAATTTCCCGGCATTTGTGTAGTCGGTCCGTGCTATGTAATTATGGAATTCCGGCAACTCTACGGGTTTTAATAAAGTACTACTTATTGCGGAGTAACATGTCGAATTATCCCGCATCCCCCACAACCGTCCATTAATGGAGGCCTTTCACAATTAACACACAAGCTCGACAACACACATCCTTTTTACGGCGATAAACATAAACACCAACATAAATTTAAAGTTACAATGTAGACGAAGCTTTACGACTGCAAATGATACGTCTTTAGTTGTAACGGATTTTATTCAAACAGTTAAAAGCTTGTATTTATTTAAATTATCGTATAGTATGAATATTCATCAAGTTTTGGAGAAGCTCAAAATTATACTTTCGACTTTAAGAAAAACACACTTTATGTAGTAAAATGCTTAAGATCACCATTTATTGAACTTGTAAAAAAGTAAAATAAATACTTAAAATAGAAAAGTTCTTTAACTCCGAAAATATATAAATCTATATACATAAAAGCGAAATACCACTCACTCACTCACTCATTCACTGACTCACTCATCACGATTTTTCAAAAACTACCAAACGGATTGAAATACAATTTGGTATGAAGCTTCCTCTAGGGCCATAGGTGCTCACTAAGAAAGGGTTTGAAAAAATTCGAAATTTTAGGGGTTGTTTGGGGGGATCAAAGTTATTAAATCACGATTTCTTCAAAACTACCGAATGGATTGGAATGAAATTTGGTATGTAGCTTCCTCTAGGGCCATAGGTGTTCACTAAGAAAGGGTATGAAAAATTTCGAAATTTTAGGAGGGGTTTGGGGGGATCAAAGTTACTAAAATTATAATTTCAGATCTTTTATTATTACGACAATGGTGCTTTTATTATTTAAGATCTATATATATAAAAGCCAAATACCACTCATTAACTGAACACTTAAAAAGAATACAATTACGTTAATAAAACTGAAAATACCAACCACCACGGGCAACGCCATACGGGTCAGCTAGTAGCATATTACTTACACTTACTTACACTTACCTACACTTACTTACACTTACTTACACTTACTTACACTTATTTATTACTTACACTTACTTACACTTACTTATACTTACTTACACTTACTTACACTTACTTTATAGACAACATTATTTGACAACTAGGGAAAACCCCTGCGTGCTCCACACGCAAACTCAATTGGAATCTTCTATACACATAATCATGTTATGTTTTCTTTATAATAAAGGCGTAGGATTAATAATAACCCCAAAGCTAATATGGTAAATAATGTTAAATGTTCAAATCAATGTATTTTGTATATTTTATAACAGTAGTTATAATAAAGATAAAAAGAATCAGCAAGGCTTAGGTCTACACTTTAATAAAAACCTAACCTAATAGTTAAAAATACAAATAATTGCTTCAAAATTTGAAATCAGGTATTGAAGGAAATATTAGAGCAAACAGCTGTTTCATCTGTTATTTTATTCAGTTGGTTGATGTGGTCGAATGTAAATACATTCAACAAAATATGTGTTGGTTCATCAGACTAGGCCTAACCTAAGAATTTTGTCCGACTAAATTTACAAATATTGAAATAATAAATGTTTTTACCAAAATTAATTATAGCATGTTACTCAGGTATAGTGAAGCTTTTTATTAGTAAAACTATTTTTTCAATCGGTTCAGTAGTTCCAGAGATTACCCTCTACATACAAACAAACACATTTGACATCTTTATAATATTGGTATAGACAACATAACAAAACGTTTAATATTCAAACGGGTTTCGATGACCAAGTCGTCATCATCACTGCCGGTTACATTTGCAAATTTATAACTTAAACTCGATAACTTGGTCATCGAAATACGTTTAAATATTAAACGTTTTGTTACGAGTATAGATGAAATGGTTACAATTCTGTTTGACAAGCATTAAGACGATGTTTTTTACGGGCTGTCGGTTGGTAGACTACATAATCTTCTTACTGTAATACGTCTAACTGTATGGGTTACATGCGAAATATTTGGGGATAACAATACCAATAAATTACATAAAAATAACAAGAAATAGTTATCACAAGCACGACACACACACACACACTCACAAAAGTATTTACTGTACTAAGTATTTTCTTTTCGTATCCTAATGATAACTAAAAATTAACTAATTGTAAACAATTAAGTAAAGACTACCACCAACAACATAAATATTAACAAATGGTAGGGCAAAGATTTGAAAATAAATAAATATTCGAATTAGGAATTCACGGATTAATTATCAGCTATATTGTAAAGCATGTTGCACGTACCAAGCAAAATATTTACAATTTTCCCCGCAAAGATGTTGAAGAAATTCCTCCCAACTCCAATTTCCCAAAATATTGCTTTCTAATTTAATTGTTCTCAAGATTGGACTAATCGCTAAAAGCGTAAAATACCTTCTTTTGTTTAAATTGCATATATAATGCATAGCATCGTCATTGCAAATAGATTAAACAAATACCATTTCTCAGTAAATACAAGCATTTTGTATCCAAGCAGATACAAATGAAAGGAATATTGAGCCTTTTCACAAGGAATTCAAAATACACGATTTTAGTTCAGAGTACCTTGGACCTAAAAAGTATACATGGCGAGTTTCATATAAAGCGATCTACGTTTCGCATTTAGATCGAAACTCCGTGGAAATATCAGGGTATATAATAATCTGTTTGCATTTGCTTTGTTGCGGTGATTGGAGAGCGAAGCGAGTAGAAGCTGACCTCACTAATTGACTATATTATATAATAGTATGAAAAGTTATAATCTCGATAAAGCTCTACGATTTCAGGCACGTATTATATTTAAAATTCCGTAAAACTCATAAAACTAGTATACTGAGGATATTTTCATTGAATTTTGTAAAGAATGAAAAATAGATTCAACTCAGTCGGTAGATTTTAGGGAGCGCCTACTGTAAGGCAAAACCCCGCCTCTAGCTATTGCAGGAAATGTTAACGATATTTTTTCACATTTATATAGATAATTAAAATCAATAAACCAAACTCGGTATCGATATGAAAATTGTCTTTTGACAAAAATCGTACAAATAGCTTTCTTTCAAAATGTAACCTTGACCTGTACGTACATGAAAGACGGATTACAAACTAATTTCCTACAATTAACTCCATTTTGGACTGCAACAAACAAGTTCTGCAGAAGTGCGACTGCACCTTACATTTCATTATAAATGACTTACATAAACGTACAAAGCCCATCTGCGTATTCAATCTTGAGGAAATTCGAACCGTTCATGACTGATATTCGTACAAGAGAAATTTCACGCCTGGTTGGCTCCTTAATGGACATATTTGCGAGGGAAAAATAAATAAAGTTGGCACAGTTCGACGTCTCCCAGTGTGATACCAAACGAGGTTTGTTCGTGCCTCAGGTATTAAATATTTGTACGCTGAAATTTACGACGTAAGTATATTACGCGTACCATTTACTGTTTCATATAATAATACTTGTCCTGTTTACTATTGTTTATTTATAAGTCCTTGCGTTTGGTGAATAGTACTGGATGAGTAATTTGATAATGAAACAATATGAGAATGTCAAGGATCTGACACTGCAACCGAATCATTCTAGCTGTTAAATTCTCATTTAAATGTTTGTAATAGGCCTATACGGTGACCAGGAAAGAGCGTATGCGCAGTAGAGCCAGGATTTGTTTGATATAATAGAGAGATATAAACAATAATGAACACTAATAACTAATTTAACAAATTATTACAGTCAACTAATTTTCATTTCATGTAAACGTGCTGATAGACCAATTTCAGAAACAAATCCAGTTACTTTACAAACAGTGAATAATAAAACATTCATGCAGCTTATAATAGGCATTCTAAAGGGTATATTTAATGAAGCATGGGCAGATTAACTCGTTGCAGCATAGTTATGACGTCCCACGACGGCGATTGTGATTGGTTTACTGCCGTCGTCTAAAGGAATAGTGTCCAAAGAGATAAACGATGTCTCATGAACTTCAATCATGAGTACATCAGAAGCTTTACACGGCAATATGTCTCGTCTATAGGCTTTATCTAAATACCCTACAACTTCCAACACAACCTACGGCTTTATCCCGACCAGTACAAGATGGCTATTTGCGATAAACTATGGAACTATCCGAAGCTACGTCTTGTTTTAATAATTTCCACAGACTGTGTACACCCAGAGAAATGGCGTTGGTGATAAATTAAGCATTTGCAGAGAAATGTTGAACATTTAGGCAAAGCGGAATGACTCAATCGGAATAGTTCGGATTTGAAGCTGTAGCAAGTTCGAACCGCGCTACTGCGTTTTCCTCACGTGTTATTCAATAAACTACCTTCGGAGGGGCGGCCCTAGGAATTTTAGCTTAGGTAGGCCAATTTCCTTAGGGTCTGGGGCAAAGGAACCTCCTCCGGAAATTAAAAAAAAATGTAATTCACCAAAAACAAGTTTTATACAATCTGGGGACTGAATAAACTTTTTATGGAAAAGTTGCCAATAGTATAAAATAAATTTTATGAATTTTGAAAAGGGAAAATATGATTTTGAGTTGTGTTTGGCAAACACTTTTAAGACAAGTTTTGTACCAGCCTTGTATTGGAATTGATTGGTTTTTAACTGTTCAAAAACACGTCTGACTATAGTCATCGTCGAACATTTTCTTCCGGAATAAACCGATTAAAGTACTAGTATTGAAAATATTTTAAATTTATAAAGTGAGTTTATTTTGTAAAAAAAAAAAACATTGTATCGAAAATCGAAAACCTTTTTCTTAAAGTTAAGGCTCTGCAGACCCAGCCATCATCTTGAATTTCAAATCCCATAAGAACAATGTTAAACGTGTAACAAAATTACTGGAGTAAATAATGATCAGAAAATTACTGTTTAAATTACAATTTAAAGGTCAGAACAGTCCGAATGTGGATATAATTGAGCTTTTTAAATTTGTTATTAACTAAATTTGTTCTTTAACTTAACTCAAAATCAAAGTTTGCAATTTTTGTCTTATCAGACGGAAACTAGGTAGGCGTACTACACGGAAGATCTGTTGCAATTTGGACAGTGGAGATATTAATAATTCAAATATCAAAAATGTAAAATGCTCACCACATTCGAAGTTTATCATTTGGCATTTAAAAATCTGCTTTTTGTGGAAGCAAGTACGCGCTGAATTTGTGTTCCTACTCGAGTGTTTAGCCTGCACTCTGGTGGATAACACATAAACTCGTTGCTCGCGGATGAATACTATAAACGAATAATATATCCGTTAATTTTGAATGTGAGAGAGAACGCTGGGTTTAATAAGACGAACTCACATATATTGTCACGCATGCTGAATCACTACGTTTACTGTCAGAGATGAGTCTTTAACTCTCTAGTTTCTGCCTTTATGAAGTTGCCCTATGTGTGCTAGCGGAAGAATGAAACGCACAAACTCAATGCTAGCAGTGTACTGCTCTGCCACTGGGAGAGCTGCGGTCAACAATATTTTTCGGGTCTTTTCTGTTATATCCCCGCATTTACAAACTACTTTGCTATGGCCTAAAATGTTCTAACCTAACCTATTTAGTCACAGTATGTTTACCTGTATTCAAAATTTTAAAATGTAAAACAACGTCGTTGACTGCAAAAATATTAGGCTAGGGTCGAATAGTAAAGTTACGCGTTTGCGATAACCCTTATCCAATATCAACAAAAACTGGAAACTTCCTTCCTTATATGTTATGGAGTAGTTATACATAGTTATTTGGACATTCCCGATTAATCCTCATTCTATAGAAAATAGTTTGAGAATAGAAAATAGTTTGTAAATTCGGGGATATAACAGAAAAGGCCCTTTTTCGCTCTTACCGAGCCTTAAGAATATGTCTAAAATTGTTCCTTACAATTACTTATTTCAAAGAAAAAAACTAAAGAGTAAACGATGACATCTTGTACCAAATATTATGTTCGGAATATGATCATGAAGTAAAACAAAAAGTAATAGCCATAAAAGGCCAAAAATGGGAGAACCAGTTAAGTTTTTAAAACATAAACTATGACCTAATTCACAGATGACTAATAACTGTTCTACAAAACATTATCGCATCAAGTACAAATGAAAAATATAGGCCTAAGTAAAAATTATGAAATGATAAAATCTTATAGTTACAGGTAAATCACCCTTTATTTTAAAAAGAATAAAACGTCTTAATTCCAAATTTAATGTCTTGTATTTTTTATAGGTGTCCGGAAAGATGCGTGCGCACACATCATTAAAGCGGAAATATGCGCACACTAGGGATGATTGCTACTTGATTAGGGGTTGACAGGTCTTTGCAAATATTTAGATGCCGGAAATTTGCGAACACTCTAACTTCACGGTGAATAAACAACTTATTTACTAACAATTTCCGTGCGGGTCTGAAATCACCTTCTTACCTGTCTGACGGACAACTTTTTTGTTTTAATTATGAACACATTTTGTTAAATTTATGATAATAATTTATTATTGCTTTATTAACAATAATAATCGATTTTTAATGACTTTCCGTTAATGTAGTATAGATAAGATAAAATACATTACTCTGAAACGTTGATTTCAGGCTAATGTTAAATGTTGTAGTTGTAGACAATTAACAATAAATTGTGGTTTTAGTTTTTTGCCAATAACTCGATTATTTATTGACCTACAGAAACAATAAAAAAGAATTTTTTTTGTCTCTAAGTTTTTTGTTACGTTAACGGTTTTCAAGATATTCCACTTTAAACATTTGTAACAGCCGCCATTTTGAAAAATATTAAAATAAATTCTTGGTGTTTAGTACACTAGTAAATCTTATCATACAAAACGCTTTTAACAAATTTGAACTCAATATCTTATCTATTTCTGGAGTTATAGAGTTTTTGTACAAAAAACAAAATGGCCGCTAAACTAAGCCGAATTTGAAAAAGTTACTGAACATTTTGTATTTCTTTAATGTATACAATCTGATCCTTTTGTGACACCTGTATAGCCACTGCCGCCACTGCTTCCTCGATATTTTTAAGAGTGCTGAGCAAGGACGGGATTACAATTTCGATTTGTAATTTCATTTGAATAAAGTTGTAGAATTAATCGTAACCTAAAAACTAAAGTACTCAATAAACTACGGTATGCGTATTCCATTCATACAAATAGTGTTCGAGTAAAATTATTAAAACCAAACATAAATACCTCCACACTCTTCACTTAGATAATTAAAGGCCTATAATTTAATAAAGTCCTTCAGACTTCATAGCAATTTCACAACTTCAATGTTCACAAAAATAAATTTACTTCAGTTGAAAACACTTGCTTCTTTAAAACATTTATACAAAGTCATGTTTTCGAGCCAACAACGATCGCAACTAACGCGCAATTGAATTTGCAATCAACAGAATACAAAAGACGCAATAAAATCGTTGATTAAACCAAAGAAAGCATCCCTTCTCTCTAATAAGCCCAAAGAAACAATCGTTTAATTCCTACGAACAACCCCTCCAAAGAATTTTCATTAGCGGTCAAGTAGGACTGTTTTTGCCATTGCCACTGATTAGGGTCTGAAAGCAAGTCGGAATCTTCAAAGGGCGAGCTCGACTATTCTCTTCCGTTTTTAGAACTTTGCGGTTGTTCAACATAACCTCAAACTTATCTTGCGTTCGAGTTGACATTGCAATTAGTTGAATCATTTCAAATAGAATGGAAGAAAGGGATGAGAGAATACAGACAATGCTGATGCTGGGTATTGTGAGAGAAAACAGTCTCTTTTATGAACAAGAAAACAATAGATTAGTCAAAGAACGTTAGTTGAACAAGATATCTTAATAACTTTTCAAAACTGGCGATTGCATTAAATTCAATTACATAACTTTATATTATTTGTAATTTAGCGAACTGGACCTTTTATTTTGAAATTAGTGTTACAAGAATTTAAAAATCGCTATGTTAAAGGTTTTTCTCTCCAGATAGTTTCCAGCTTACTATTTTTTCGGAAAGAGAACGCCCTACATATTTGTTTACATACGAAATCTAACGTTTATATAATTTGTATGACTCGCAAATAAATTTAAATAGTGATAGGGTGCCATCCCTTAAAAATAATAACAGAACATTCATAGGACCGTTAGATTATCGGTCAAACACAGACGATCAAAACAATTTAAGGCTCTTCTTCACCCTGAAGAAAATTCCGAGTTTACAGTGAGTTACCAACTCTTTGTCCATGCTGGACTGAAAACACAAGTCTCTGGGTCTAGTAGTAGCCCACGAACCATTCCCCTGCTATGACCTCCATCCAATACAAAGAGAAGGAATTGATAGAGCGCACGAGACGACTTTAGTATAAGGTAGCATTACAGTCGGCTTAAATAGCAAGCCGCGAAATAGTTGAAACACCCATTTGTAGCCTCGTGTTTGGGAATCTATTTATAAATGAACTAGGGGAGACCCCTGCGTGCTCCGCACGCCAACCCCCAATCTAACCTTCTAAAAACATATGTTATGTTTTATTTATAATAAAGGTGTAGGATTAATAATAACCTCAAAACTAAGATGGTAAATAATGTAAAATGTTCAAATTAAATTATTTCTTATATTTTATAACAGCAGTTATAATAATGGTTAAAAGAACCAGCAAGGCTCAGGTCTACACTAAAAACCCTAACCTAAAAGCTAGAAATACAACAATTATTGCTTCAAATTTTGAAATCAGCTGTTAATGGAAATATTGGAGCTAACAGCTATATTATCTGTTATCGATTGGTTGCTATGGTAATAAATGTAAATACATGTGTTGATTTATCATTCTGGGCCTAACCTAAGAGTTTTTTTCCGACTAAATTTACAAATATTGGAATAAAAAAAGGTTTTTATCGAAATGAATTATAGCCTATGTTACTCAGGGATAGTGTAGCTTTTTATTAGTAAAACTGTTTTTTCAATCCGTTTAGTAGTGCCAGAGATTACCCCCTACATACAAACAAACAAACAAACACACAAACAAACAAACAAACTTTAGCTCTTTATAATATGAGTATAGATAATCAGAGAAATAACTTAAACTATCAAAAAAGGTTTTATATTTTTTTACCTCTGACCTTAAAAGGTGGAAATTTTTGTTTAAAACCCCCAAAAACGTATTAAAATAATCAATTGTTATTTAAACCTTTTATTAAAACGAGTTACAATCGATTTCTTTCAATGATGAGGTATAAGACAAAGGCACACAGCCGTTAAGAACAATTTAAGTTGAAAACATGCATCCGAAACCACGTTAGTACGAAGTGTAGGTATGTTTTCGATATTTTACGGAACACGGAAAATACCTTTAAACGTATGATCCTGAAATTTGACTCGTTAATAAAGCAAGACAGCCAGCACATCATTGCCATTTCAAAAATTATATTTCTATTTGTTTGTGCCGTTTTCTAACTCGTACAATAATTATTTCACGCTACATTCGCATGTGGAAAAAGATATCAAAACTCTATTTTTTCACAGAATTTTTAAGAAAAAGTAGTGACACTGAAATTTCAAATCAACTCGGTAAAGTAACGTGCCTAGACTTACATTATTTTTTAAATCGTTGAATAGGTGTTTGATAAAATCTAAATTTTGCTATTGTTTCCAGAAGGAAAACGAAATTCTTAGAGAATCTTAGTTTGTTTGTCATTGTCGAATTGCTAACTTTGAAGTATTCTTTTGAAACAGTTATAAAACAGTTTTCCCTCTACTACCTACGAATGGCCTAAACTCATCAAAATTAAATGTAAATGTCACTAACTCCTAACGATTGTGTAAGAGTGATATACTACATGACCTTAGTACATGACCTTCTTTACAAAATATTAGAAAATGCAAATACTCGCATGATGGGATAAAAGTGAAGGTTGTAACGAGTAGGTTTGTTGCTTAGCAACGGCTTGTTAAACTAGAGCAATTATAACTTCAAGGTCAGGTTTGCAGACACCGTTCTAGTAGTAGTACCAACCAACTCACTAATACCGACTACTACATTGTTTATTGATCTATTAACAACGTTAAGTGGACTTATTGATTGGTTTTGTTGGAGGCACAATAATAATTAACAGTTCCTCCGAACCGCTTGGTCTAAAAAATATTGTGCCTAGAAAGATATAATTTTACAGGAAATAGTTTCAGATTATATTTTTCTTTCGATTAAATCCATAGCTTATGAAAATCAATAATTATTTAAATATTTTTTAATGAATATTTAAAATAAATATTGTTTCTGTGTTTGTATTTTTAGCAAATCAAAGAATATTAATTTATTTCAAGGTTAGAGCTAGACAAGAAAGGAGCATTTTTTATGAAAGAGTTTTAATTTAATTTTATTAAACTCCTATAGCAGCGAGTGTTCTTCCATAATGATTAATAGTTTTATAACAGTTTGGAACTCCTATACATTTTAAACGACTTCTAACCTCAAAACATATCGTGTAACCTACATAAGTTGTATAAGGTTTGAAAAATCTATACATTTTCAACGACATCTAACCTCAAAATATATTGCAATCTAAATTTTTCGACTACTTCTAACCTCAAAACATATATTGCAATTTTCATTAGTTGTATAATAGTATGAAAATACCTATACATTTTCAACGACTTCTAACCTCAAAACATATCATGCAACCTGCATTAGTTGTATAACAGTTTGGAAATACCTATATATGTTCAACGACTTCTAACCTCAAAACATATCATGCAACCTGCATTAGTTGTATAACAGTTTGGAAATACCTACACATGTTCAACGACTTCTAACCTCAAAACATATCATGCAACCTGCATTAGTTGTAGGCCTATAACAGTTTGGAAATACCTATACATGTTCAACGACTTCTAACTTCAAAACATATCATGCAACATGCATTAGTTTTATAACAGTTTGAAAATACCTGTACATGTTCACCGACTTCTAAACTCAAAACATATCATGCAATCTACATCAGTTGTACAACAGTTTGAAAATACCTATACATGTTCAACGACTTCTAACCTCAAAACATATCATGCAACATATAAATAAATATTGAGCTTGACTTGTGAGAATATATACTTGATATAATCAATTTTGAACACAAAATCTCACACCTAAAACGTGTATTAACTCAAACGCGTTTCAACGATAAAGTCGCCATCTTCAGTGACGCACGAGCTACAATAACTCAAACTATAACATACTATACAACCTTCATTAGTTGTAGGCCTATAACAGTTTGAAAATACCTATACAACGTGAGGCACAATACATTTTTTTTTTTTTTGTAATCCTTATAATTGTACACATTTACCGAGTTAAACATCCACACATTAAAGTTAGGTAGGCCTAGACTTAAGTTTATTTTTTTAATAGTATTATTTTTTCTGATATGTATCTAAATAATCAGCCTATGATTTTTCACGGGTCTTAGTAGTTCAGAAGATAAATATTATGCATAGTAACAAATACCATACATTCTACGTTAAAATTATTTACTTAGCATATTTATAAATAAATTGTGAGAACGAAACGAGTACAAGGGATAATCACATGAAGCACACAGCTGTTTTCCTAGAACATAGTTTACAAGTTCCAATCTTTAGAACAAAATAATAATAATAATAATAATATAAAAACTAAGGATGGGAAAGAATTTCACATAAAATTGTGTTAATTGATATTCAAAATAACGGAATGGAAAAATTCCAGGTATGTATACACTTTTAAAATATTTATCTTAAATTTCACGTATCAAATAGTGTGTATTTATTTAAATTTTGTGAAATGTTAAAAATTATTAGGGTAAACATTAACTAAAAATTTTAACCCACTAATTTGAACACACCTCATCTATCTCCGTTGCGCGCGCATAAACGTGTTATTTTTCTAATTCCCTATCTATTGATGACAAAATATAATGGAACCAGTTTTATCACTGATTGCAGTTTCGAATTAAATGACACTTGTTGATTTCAACATTGGGAAAACATTATCAATAATGCATAGCAATGGGAATTGCGCTTTGGTGTAGGAATCACTTTGCTGTCATTTAATTCGTATTAATATATTATTGCTACTGTACTGGCTAGAAAAAAAAAAGACATCTGGACAAAGTAAAATTTAATTTAGTTCAATAAATTTTAGTTTTGAAACGGCACAAAACATATTTAAAAAAATAAAATAAAGTTTCAAAAGTAGAAGTTAAAAGCACTACATTACTTATTGTCTCCAACAATATTAAATCAACAATTTCTAAAACATAATGGGTTGACTTTTCGGATGGGTAATGCGTGGTCATCAAATCAGGTTCTCGTATAGTAGTTCTAAAACTGTCAACCAGAGTTCGTAACCAATCGTAGTTCTAGAAATCGCATGACATGTCGACACCACACATGAAGTGAACATGGAAGTACCGTAAAACTTAACTTTCAATATTGCAAAAAAAATTTGTTACTGAAAATTATCATTAAATAGGCCTATAATGCTTAAAACAAGTTTTTTAAAAGTTATATTTACAAAAATATTTTTCTTATAAAAGCAACAATGATCGAAGATGTTATTTTTTTAATTATTCATCGGATACATGTATCTAAAGAATAACCATCTCAAAAGAGCAATTTAAAACAAATAGATGTTTTGCAAAACAACGGCAAAATACGTTTAAAAATAGTTAAGCTACATAAAAACAAATTTAAAATGGCAACTGTTTAAAATCTTTTTAAAATTTCTAATATCTCGAAAAGATGTAAGTATAAAATTATAATTTTAATTTGTGAAATGGGAATTTAAATTTATTGTTACTGCAACCGCACTGAATTCTGTTTTAAATTGAAATTTTTTGTTAATAATTTTTGTAATGGCACCACTAAGCAGGCAGATATATTGCGCTATATATAGGAGCCCTATATTGCGTTTTCTCTAGGCTAAGTATTTTCTTTCTTGAAAGAAATAGTTATTTTATATAATATGTGTATTTTATTTTGTTTCATTCTGTTGTAGTTGTTATATATAATTCTTGTAATTTTACGTTAACTAATATTATTGCCATATTTAAAGTTATATAGAAATAGAAAAGGAAGAAAATTTAACTGTATTTAATTTTGTTTAGAAGCAATAAATAAAATAAGTACACAGGGGAATCCACAAAAGAAATAACAACAATCTAGTGTTTTTAATGGCAAACAGAATAGTTTTTTTTTTTTCTGAAGATAAACTGATAATCGAGTTAAGAGGTGAAAAACTGAAAAGATAATTTCGTAATACAAGTTTAAAACACCAAAGATTAACCTGAAACCAAAATAGTTTTTATAGAGCTATAAAACTATTCAAAATGTCAACCTATATCAATGATTTTTTTAAATGCAAATAGTCGAGCGCAAAAATCAAAACGACGATTGCGTGAAAAACTAGGAACTTTTTTGGCACAAAAATAATACCTGAAAGCATTGCTAGATAGGTCTGAAACATCCTGTATAATTTAATTAAGATTATAATAATAAAGACGATCTTGGCACGTGTGAACAAATATTTTATAAGTGACCTCAGCTCTCCAACTGGGAGAGCTGTACACTACTAGCATTGAAGTGTGTGCGTTTCATTCTTCCGCTAGCAAATATAGGGCAGCCTCATAAAGGCGGAAACTAGAGGGTTACAAACGTAAATTTGACTGTAAACGTACTGAAATTCACAATGTATGTGAGTATGTATTAAACACAGCTCCGTCTTATATATTCAAAATTAACGGATACATTATTTTTCTACTATTACTCCGCGAACAACAAGTTGACGTAATAACTACCAGAGTGCTGGCAAATTACCTAAACAATCGAGTAGGAACACAAATTCGGCGTGCACATGATTCCACAATAAAGCAGATTTTTTCCGTCATAATTTATCCAAATTTATTGAAATTACTTTTAATTGAAAACTAATTAAACTTGGAATGTGGTAAGCTTAAAAAATCGCAAACCTTGATTTTGAGTTATGTCAAAGATCAAATTTTGTGAAAAACAAATTTAAAAAGTAAATGACATCCACATTTGGACTGTCCTAACCTTAAAATGAAATATTCAGAATATGTTTCTAATCATTATTACTCCAATAATCTTGTTACGCGTTTAACATTGCTCTAATGGGAGTTGAAATTCAAGATGGTGGCTGGATCTGCCGAGCCTTAAAGTAAATTCAAAATGTAAAATATTTTGTTCGCTTGGATCGGAAATAATAGGCTACTTTTCAAATTAGGCCTACTACTAATATAGGTCCTTATTTTCAGTACAAACCACAATAGTCCGGGAAATAAGCCAATGATATTCTCAAAATATCCCTTTACAAATAACAAATATCCCTTTCAACTTCCATCTCTGTGGATACAATGTATACCTGCATACTTCAGTGGCGCCTATTAGAACCGACCTAGACACTAAGGTCAATCCTTTAATCCATTATCGCGATGACATCACACTCGCATAACTCAAAAACAATACCAATAACAATAAATCTACATAATCAGGTACGCCACCGACTAGTTATTTAATAACTTGTAGGCAATAACATTATTTTTTGTGGTTATTATAAATATATTTTTCTTGAAAATTTATTTATTCTTCGGAGTTTAATTTCCATTTAAAACGGAAAGTGTGGTCGTGCCGGAGAGTTTATGGCGAAACCGCTAACCCGCCGTGTATTGATATGGTAATGAGAATGCATTCGAACTGCATGCTGTGTCAACCGGGCCCTTGTTTATCGCCCTACAAACTATTATAACCACTGACATATGAAAAATTTTAAATTAGACGTGTCCCTCGCCAGCGTTTTGCG
>JAGFPH010000252.1:411679-437445 GCA_018207615.1 Philaenus spumarius | reverse complement strand
GCTCAAACGCAATACAGAATATGTTTTAACGGTGTGTTTATCTCACAAACACAATACAAAATATGTCTTAACGGTGTGTAGAACGAACAAATTCAATACACAATATTATGTTTTGACGAGGTAGAATGCACGAAATTTGGAATATTTTTTTACTGCCCACTAGAAAGTAAAAAAAAATCAACATTTAAACCTTTGGACCTTATTTGACCTTATCAAACAGTTTCCTAAATTCCATTGGTTACCAGGTTAAAATAATCACCCTGTATACATTTAATCTCGACTTTACGTTTATTCACCCAACTTGTTTGAATCTGTAGAACAAACACAATTAGTACTCGGTTGTTTATTTGTTGCTTACGTCCAACTTTATGTGGTTTTCCTTTCGCCTAACTTCGTTTTCACTATCTATTAGTCCTTTGCTACAAACCGTCCCTAATAAAATTAACTTGTCCTTTACACTCATTAAATATCTCAACGATCGCAGTTCACTGCCAATACAAATAAACTTAAAACGTCACAAAGTAGACCCTTGAGTTAGACTAATGAAGACGGGGAAAACAGTAACGTGAACAGAAATCAATCGCCTGTAACTAGTTTCGGACCTACGTAACTGTGATGGGGATACTAGCTGTAGCAGACTTTACAAGCTCCTTTGTCTCTCAGCTATTCTGTTAATTACTGCTATTTTATTCCTAACGTCTGGAAATAAATATATTATAATTTTTTTATTTTAGTAAAATATTAAAACAAATAAAACAGGGAAAATAAAGGTTTATTTCGGCTACTAGATAAAAACCGCTTTTCATTTCTCGCTTCGCTCACCGGTAGACCGACAGTGAGTCGGGGCTCTCAAACGGTCATAAACATTGGTTACTTGATTTGAGGGGAAGGACGAAGAAAAAACGTAATTTAGAAAAGGAGCGGAGGCTTAGGCCGGCTCGGATAGGGAAATTTTAACATGGGGATGATAGGGGACGGCGATAAAATTTAGCTCCTCACTGGTAAGGTAAAAGCCGAAGTCCAAATACGAAGACTCTGAACATAATTTAATACTATAGGCTACTAAAAGAATGATAATAATTCCAAAGATACCACACATCAAACTTTTAATACCTATATAAAGTCCTTTAAAACTACTCTTATTACTTCATATTCAACATTTCATACATTGTATTCTATATATCTATATATATACTGTATATATAAGCCAAATCCCCTGCTCACTGATCACGATTTCTCAAAAACTAATGAACGGATTGGAACGAAATGTGGTATGTAACTTCCTCTAGGGCCGTAGGTGCTCTCTAAGAAAGGTTTTCAAAAAATTCTAAATTTGAGGGGGGTTTGCGGGGATCAAAGTTACTAAATCACGATTTCTCTAAAACTACTGAACGGATTGGAATGAAATTTGGTATGTAGCTTCCTCTAGGGCCCTAGGTGCTTGCTAAGAAAGGGTTTTAAAAAATTCGAAACTTTAGGGGAGGTTTGGGGGGTCAAATTTACTAAAAATCCCCATAAGAAATACATAGTGTAATATATTTATGGATATAATATATACATTTAACTTTGATTTGTCTATCAGTGCAAAGCCGGATCGGGCCAGCTAGTTGTTTCATATAATAACTAGTGCTTCATAATATGTAGAGAAACAAGTATAAGCGTAAAGGGGTTAAAGAGTTTAGTAGTCATTTAGAAAAGGCCCAGAGTATTTGTCCGCATTTACGAATTGTTTTTGTGGTCGACCCTTCGTTAGAGTTTACCCGGACTCTCTGTCCTATAATCTCGCTCACCAACCTTCTCGGCGATTCGCGGCTTCTCCGTTTTCATCCTCATCTGCAACACTAGCTTCGAAGCAAATGCAAACAGATTATTAGATACTTTGATATTTTCAAGTAAATGACGATTAATTAGGACAGAAGCACTTGTATCGGAGTAGGGCTGGGGGTTTGGCGGTGAACTGTATCCTGACGCAGGCGCAGAAGGGCCAGGGTTTATTCGCAAATTACATGAATTTTATATACTAAGAGAAATAGTATAGAAGGCTGAGGCTTATTCGTGTGTGTTCGTGAATTTTTGTGACAGATTTTTTCTATGTGTCACCTTATACACAAGATAGTACAGTAATAGTGTATTTTGCCAGTACATAACGTTAAAATCGCACAACAAAATCCTATTAGTGTAAAACCGGTTTTTTTTAATTTATCGGTTTTAAGCGGGGTAGTAAAGTAGAACAATATATTTGCGATGGTGAAATGAAAGTTTAGTGGAAATAGTGCCTGAAGAAAAACCCGGAGCACAAAGGGTTAAATGCCACAACAGTCGGTAAAACTCAATATAAATCAAATTACAATTAATACATGTACAATTATATTAATTATTGTGTATTATATAAACAAAACAACTTCTAAAATGTACAGTCATAAACAAAATGTTATTATACCTTGCGCAAAGATTCGTGGCGGCTGAGAGTTTAGGACGGTCGGGGAGGTGACCCTACCCTAATTAGCCCTCGCTCGGCCGATCCGGGTTATGGTCATGACTCGGCTACTGGGCTTAAGGCATAGTCGGTACAATTTTTTGCATTTCGGGATAAAGTGCAAAAATAACGTAATTTTTGTAATCTGCATCACATAACAAGAACGTTAAGTCCAAACACGATATAATTGCGATGCTATTAAGTATTCAGTTTGTTTTAAAATAAAAGACAGTTTACAGAACAAGATATATATTTAAGATTATTTACAAACTATAGCTATTTACAATTTTGTACATGAAGTGTTATCCAGATTCTCACAGGAGCTGAAGGTGAAAGAATATCCCTGAAAAAGAAAATATGTTTAGCCACATGTAGTTTGTCAGACTAGTTATTGATCAAATAAAGTGACAAATAAAATAGATTTTCTTAATTTCGACTATTTACTAGTATGTCCTTTATCAGATATATGTGGCTTGATTAGTGCTCTTTAAATAAGCGTATGTTTAGACTTTAAATGTGTATGATATGTTGATAAAATATAAATTATTTATCAACTAGGGGAGACCACAGCGCGATCCGCACTCCAAGCCACCGATGGAACCTTCTAAAAACATATGTTATGATTTATTTATAATAAAGTCGTAGGATTAATAATAACCTCAAAACTAAGGTAGTAAATAATGTTAAATATTCAAATCAAATTATTTCGTATATTTTATAACAGCACTTATAATAAAGGTTAAAAGAACCAGTAAGGCTGAGGTCTATACTTAATCAAAAACCTAACCAAAAAGTTAGAAATAGAAACAATTGTTTTGTATTTTGAAATCAGCTGTTAGTATTGGTTACTCACTATCAATTACCGTATATTATCAATAAATAGGCCTACTATTAAATTATAATATGTCTTGTTTATTTTTAATTAGGATGTAACATAGTTTGTCTTATTTTTAAATTCCACAGCACAAGTTTTAATTGGTTTGTGTGTGTTGAAACATGTGTTGGTTCAATCTAGGCCTTTGTCTAAAGGGTCTTCTATACCTTGCGTAAAACAGCAAAAATATGCACTTCGTACTACAGTGTTTCGGACGCCGTTTTTCAACCTAAAAAGTTGTGAAACATCTTAAATTGTTCATAAAGGCTTTGTGCTTTTGTCTTATATCTCATAATTGAAAGAAATTGATGGCAACTCATTTTAATCAACAGTTTAAGTGAGTAAAAATCTATTACGTTTAACGCATTTTTGGTAGTTTTAAGCAATAATTTCCATATTTTAAGCTAACACGTAAAAAATATAAAGCCTTCTTTATAACTTAAAATAGTTTCCCAGATTATTAATTTATAAATAGAATCCGAAACACGGTATTACGAATGCATGTTTCAATGATTTTGCGGCTTCAGACAGACTTTTCGTATTGAAATCATACAGCACACTCGGGAGTTTTCTTCAAGGTATAGGAGAGCCTTAAAAGTGTTGTTAGGTAACCGCGTCGACTTCAGCTTATGTAAATCCGAAAAACACTTTCAATGTACAATTTTTAATAGCTTTAGTTACTAAATATTCTTAATCTTGTTCTGTAAACTATCTTTTATTTTAAAACAAAGTGAATATTTAATTACGTCGCAATTATACCGTGTTTGGGCTTAATGTTCTTGTTATTTAAACATACGCCTATTTAAAGAGCACTAATCAAGCCACATATATATGATAAAGGACACATAAATAATCGGTTAATATACAATTAACTAGTAAATAGCCAAAATTAAGAAAATCTTTTTTGCTTGTCACTTTATTTGATCAATAATTAGTCTGACAAACGACATGTTGCTAAAAATATTTTCTTTTTCAGGGATATGGTTTCACATTTAGCTCCTGTGAGAATCTGGATTACACTTCATGTACAAAATTGTAAATAGCTATAGTTTGTAAATAATCGTAAAAATATATCTTATTCTGTAAACTATCTTTTATTTTAAAACTAAGTGAATACTTAATAGCATAGCAATTATATCGTGTTTGGACTTAATGTTCTTGTTATTTGGTGCAGATTACAAAAATGACGTTATTTTTACACTCTATGGCGAAATGCAAAAAATTTTACCGACTGTGCCTTGAGCCCAGTAGGTGACTTATGACCATAACCCAGAGCGGCCGAGCGAGGGCTAATTAGGGTAGGGTCACCTCCCCAACCGTCCTAAACTCTCAGCCGCCACGAATCTTTGCGCAAGGTATAATTCAAAATGGGACATTTATAAACTAGGAAAGAGTATCAAAGAGCAATATTCAAAGAAATTAAAAATGTTTCTTATATGTTCATGTTTTGTGGCTTAACAGCAACTACTAGCCTATATAAAATTAATGTCAATAAACTTGTTTGACGTACAATAAGTCAAATTGAAAGTAATCAATTGGAAATCGAGAAGCCTGAAACAAACAAGAAAAATGTTTTAATTCCGTCACCTTTCTCTCCAAATTCAGAATCAGGGTTTGTAATGGTGCTTTCACGATCCGCGAACATTACAGGTTGTGGAAGAGACGCTGCAATTACTTTCTCTTTTATATAATTGAATAATAAGGTAACGTTTACAACCTATGCAACGGACGGAGGATCGAGTATCAGTAAATGATTCGGCCACACTTCCTTAGCCTACGTCACATAATTCAATGTATCGATTCCGTTAAACGGGTGAATATGTTTACTGGACAGATTAAATGTAATGTATGAACTTCCGATGCGGATTTATCATCTGGAGAAAACGAAAGTTCTCCACAGATACAATTTACAAATGCTGCAAAATACCAAAACAATTATATTTTTTCTGTTTATAGGGACAATGGTATACAAAGTGATTCAAATTAAACGGAGAAACTTTCAGGACATGTTCTAGTAGTGAAAATAAAGAAAAAAGTTTATATACATAGGTTCGGAAATGCTTCGACAACAATAAATTGTATCTTGGTAGTTGTACATAATATAATTTAGTTTTTAGTTTTTAGACCACAACTCGCTTATCTTTCAAGTTACAGAAGTAGTATAAACGATAAGTTTTTTTATTAAAACATTATTTGCTTTATTCTTGATTTTTTTTGTAAAGTTTTCGAGTTATTTTACACTAAACATTTTAAACTGTCACCATTTTGAAAATGTATGAAAGTTTTTGTTTTTTTTTACATGGGTAAAAGTTGTCATACCAAATATGCATTCAAAATTTGCGTTCAATATATTTCCTACATCCAAAAAAATGGTGGATAACTGAAAAACGTAGCATTTCCGAACCTATGTATATATGAACCTATGTATGTTTTTCTTTATTTTCAACAGTAGAACACGCCCTGAAAGTTTCTCCGTATCTTACTGAATCAGCATATAATTCAAATGCTAGGAAACAACTTCCCTTGCAAGATAGGTTCTTTTTTTCTTTACCCTTAATATGTCATTAACCTGGTTTAAAAATTACTATGAATTATCTAAAAGCCAACCCATTGTTGCCAAATTGTGTCGTAAAAATATATTCACTAAAACAAACTTGGAGTGCTTCTTTTTGCTTCTAAAAACACACTTTAACCACTTTGTCATTACTCTAATTCCAGCTATACTAATGAGGAGCATGTAGCGCAAGTAAACGAGGAACGAACCTACGTAACTGTGAGGTAGCAGACTGGCCGAGCTCATTTAACCACATCGCCACTCTAATCCCTTCCAAGACGCACAGGAATGAAAGACGTTTGAAACCGTGAGAAAAACAATGCTTGCGTCTCAACAAATAAGTAAAGTAAAACAAATCAAAAGTTGATTCTGTTGACTTGCATATTGTTGGTTTGACATTTCATAGTATGAGTGTTTTATTATTTCATTTGTAGACTTTTGCAACGTCAAACGCAACTTCTTTATAATTCCCAGATCTAACCAAACCAATTTCAATAGAAATCATAAAGTGTCCTTCTTCACTTTGCTTAAAACAGCGAAAACTTACACTTCGTACTAACCTTTTCTGACGCCGTTTTTCATCTTGAAAATTATGAAACCTTTTAAATTGTTTTTAAAGGCTAGTGCGTATGTCTTATACCTTATTCTAATTGAACACAATTAAAGGCAACTCCTTTTGATAAAAAGTTTAATTAGGTAAACAATTTACTATCTTAAATTTTGAAGTGTTTTCAAACAATAATTTCACTACTTAACGATCACACCTAAACAATATAAAGCCTTATTTTCCTGATTATTCATTTAAAAATAGAATCCGAAGCACAAGATACCAATGCATGTTTTAGCGATCTCGAGGTTTGCGATTCAAGCCAGCTGAGGCGCTACTAGCCAACATTAAAAAGTCGTCTTATGGACTCATGTATAGGATGGCGCTTAGAGTAGGGGAACGGTAAGTGGGTGATTAGCAGAAGCTGAGTCTTAGGTTTTCAGTTCAGCTTCTCCCCGCGTCCCCAATAGATCACTGACTGTACTCGGACCAATTTTATTACAATCACACTGTACACTCGTGGAAGTTTCTCCAGGGTGGACAAGAGGCTTAATCTATATAAATAAAAATGTAAATGTGCGTTTGTTCAAAATCGATAATCTCCGAAAGTTCGTCTTCGATTGCTATGAAATTTTGACGCAAACTTTCATTTGAATACAAGCGTGTTTTTTATATACTTTTTGAAAAATTGCAGCATCTATTAAACATAAAAACAACAAAAAATATACTCAATATTTAACAAAAATGTAAGCGCAATTACACACGTTTATTGACTATAAAAATAACAGAAGTCAGCTGTTTCCTATAATATTTCCATTATCAGCAGATTTCAAACTTAAAACAATTATTTGGATTTCTAACTTTTAAGATAGGTTTTTATGAACAAACCCATCTGTTGAAGTAAAAACAAATCGTATTATCTATACTAATATTATAAAGAGGTACAATTTGTTTGTTTGTATGTAGGGAGTACTCTCTGGAACTACAGGACCAATTGAAAATTTTGTTTTAGTAACAAAGCTTTTCAACATAGGCTAGAACTCATCTTGATAAAAACATTTTTTATTTCAATGTTTGTAAATTTAGTCGGAAGATAATCACAGGAAACCCACAGATGTAATACCAATAAATAAGCAACATTATGAAAAACTAAAAACGACAATTGAAAAATGAAACTTATATAATTTAAAACGTAGGCTACTGTGCAAAGATATGCACAAAAACATAAATTGTGTGTGTATGTTGCCGTTAAGGCAGGTAAAATAAATTAAACATAATATTAGATTATGCCTAGACTGATAAACCAACACATATATTTCTTCAGTGTATTTACATTCATCACCATAGCAACCAATTCAATAAAGTAACAGATAAAACAGTTGATTCGGATGTCCAGCATAGTACAAAATAATATTTTAAGTTAGGCCTAGAATGAACCAACACATGTTTCAACACACACAAAGCAATAAAAACTTACGTTATGGAATTTAAAAATAAGAAAAAGCTATGTTACATCGTAATTAAAAATAAATAAGACATATTATAATTTAATAGTAGGCCTATTTATTGATAATATACGGTAATTAATAGTGAGTAACCAATATTGAATCTATTGAAAATATTGAAATATTGAATATTATAATATCAACAGCTGATTTGAAGATATGAAACAATTATTTGTATTTCTAACTTTTTTGTTAGGTTTTTGATTAAGTGTAGACCTGAGCCTTACTGCTTCTTTTAACCTTTATTATAACTGCTGTTATAAATATACGAAATAATTTCATTTCAACATTTAACATTATTTACCATCTTAGTTTTGAGGTTATTATTAATCCTACACTTTTATTAAAAATAAAACATAACATATGTTTTTATAAGGTTCCATCGATAGGGGGTTGGCGTGTGGAGCACGCAGGGGTCTCCCATAGTATAAAATAAAAATGGGTATAACACTAATCCCTGATGAACACCTACTTCCTATAATAAGTGTATTTTATATTATTTTTGAATGAGATATATTAAACGCTTTTTTTATTTGGGAACTAAAACTGTTGAATCGTCTAAATGTTTTATGAAATAATAATAGTATCACATATACACAGGATAAAACTAAAACTTACACTAGTTGCAGTTCCACAAAATATAATAAAATTCATTATATATAAATATAAAACTTTCCCCAAAAAAATCTATTTAAAAACAATGATTCCACCATGTATCTGCCAGAAATATGATAAAAATCCGATTTTTTGTTTGTTTCTTGAGTAAGGCTGTTCAAGTTTTACTAGGCATTTCCTCTAAGTTGTGAAAATGCAAGAACATTCAGAGACTTTGAAATCGGAAAACAATACAGTTCTCAGAAAACAACGGTTACCTCCATTCTCTGTGAAGAAGCAATTGAAACTAAAATCAGTTCAATAGTTTATGATTTAGAGACGACAATAATACCTCAGTCGATATGTAATAATATTACAATTCGTACGTTAACCACGTCACAGCTTGATCTATATACTTACAATAATGATCAATTGTGCATAAAATGTTTCAAGTTGGGAGGAGGGGGGGGGCAAATCACTTCCATCAATGTGCGAGCTACGTGAACAAATAAGCCTTGTAAAAATACGTGACCGCTTTTGTTGACTTTATGTGTGCACGTGACCATTGTACCGGCCTATTGTGTTTGTACAACGAAATCTATTGTGCACAGAACATGGTAAATAATTGTATGAAGTGCGATTTGAAAAAAGGCGTTGATCGGTTGTTTAACACCCTCGTCCTAGTCTGCAGACATGCTGTCACTAATAACATTAAATAATCGTGGACCGACATAATTGAGTGCAGACTAAACAAAAGTTATAGACCAAGGCCGGTCGTGACAAAAACACAGTTTTCCTTCCAAACTTTCTATTATTAGTAATTTCATTTCATCTTACTGATTGAAGTGGAGTGATAAGACCAATCGGCCTTCAACTTGTTTGATTTTACCCAATATATTACTCGAAACTTAATGTAATCTTCCCAAACAGATAAATTGGAATCAAAGCTCTAAGCCCTAAACTGAAAAAAAACAAGTATGTTGGTAAATTCACTTCGGCAGCATAATATTTAAACTTCCTGGAGATCGCCCCCCCCCCCCCACTAAAACTCTCGAATAAACATTGAAAAAATGCCCACAAACTTAAAACAGAGTCCCTACAGAATTTTGGTAATTAATTTCCCCCATTTTCCTCGACCTTTCTGAGATTGACTCCATTTATATTTCGAAATTATTTTAATACATTTAAATTACATTTGAGTAACATACATTCTATTACAAACATTTCTGCCTCCTCCTACACAATTTAATTACATCAAAATAAAAATAATTTCAGGCGTATTTGATGTATATTACTCAAGAACAAAAGATTTCATACATATATATAATAAAAATGAATTGCTGTTCCTTTGTAAGCGCATCACTTGAAAACGGCTGGACCAATTTGGTTAATTTTTGTTTTAAAATGTTCGTAATAGTCTGAGCTAGGTTTTTATATAAAAAAAATTAAGAAGTTCCCGAAAAAGTTTTAAATTTGGAAAAAAACTAAACAGCCTCTTTTGTATGGACTCAAGACCATAGCGCACAAAAACAGCTATTCGTATGAAAAGCTTAGCAACACGTTATGCTTGTTTACATTCATTACCATAGCAACTTTTTATAATCAGTTTATTATTCTTCAAAACCAACAACTTTTTTAGGTTAGATTGACCAACTTAAAGCAAACAAAAACAAAAATGAACTAAAATTACTTACTATGTTTCAATTCAATTCAAACATTGGTTGTTATATAATATATAATAAAACAGTTGTGTTGGATCAAAAACTGAACATGATTTTAGGTTAGGCCTACAATGAACCAAAACACGTTTATTTGCAACCAATTTAGAATCAGGTTTTTTACAGTTCTTCACACTGTCAGTTTTTTTTTTTTAGATTAGGTAAAACCCAACAAAAGGTTTACTGTATTATCTATAGACCTAAAGTTTAACCAAACTTCCACCTCAATCCCTACAGATGACTCTCTAAATCCTACAATTCAAGTTTAAGAGTTTACCAGAACAAAAATATAAAATTTTAGAATATCCCATTGGATAAAATGTTATTTTTAAAAAAGGAACATGCCTGGGGGTTTTTAGTACTTTTTGACAAACTTCGAAAAATGATTCTGTAGAAAAACATGTTTTCTGGAAATGCTTAGTTTTCAAAAAATAAACTTTTTACAAAATAATGTAGCCCTGTATCTACAGAATGGTTCAACCGATTGAGTTGAAACACGGTTCTTAAAACGATAAAGGCATAATTTAAGAAAAATTTAATAGAATGATCCTTTTAAAAATGGCCACCTTTATAAATCTTTGCCGTTTTTGTTTTAGAAATTTTTATTCAAACTTCCCCCGTACAAATCATTGCCTTAAGTTGGTTAGTTTTCTGAAATTAAATCTTATCGTTACTAAGTAACATGCCAAGTTTCAACTCTGGGGATATTACATTCAGAGAGCTAGAAAACCAAGGATTTTCGGGGAAACAAAATTATTAAAAACGGAGCAATATTAAGAAGGTTGGCGTATGAAACACGCAGTGTATCCCCCAGTATAACAATACTGTTATTTTGTTTATTATTATTTATCAAACAGCGTTTCTCCTTTTCCATTTATTCTCAAAACGTTTCGACTTTCAGCCGATTATAAAATCTAAATTCCAACTACCAGCTTTTACATAGCCTACCTCCACCATCCTTCATCACGCTGCAGAGTTAGATGGTCGTGATACATATTTATTTTAAAAAGCACTTGCTGGCACAACCCAACCCGAATGTCCAACTTGTAAGGCCAGGGCAAGAAATACTATACAATCAATTAATCAAACGTTATTTCCAAATTACTAGACATGAGAACTAATTGGTTGGCTGGTATATAGTTTAGATTCTGGCCGAGAGATAGCGTCAGTCACCGGAACAGCAAGACAACGGTCTCTATACCTAGCCCACTGACTACTGCCCTGTCATTTATATTGATTTATTGGTCTCAAGTTTTTTTATATTAAACTTGTTTTCATTTAAAAAAAAATAAAAGACTGACTTGAAATAAACACCGGATATTTCAAAAGTACAATTTTAAAAGTTTGTTTAACGTTAAAATATTTTATTAAAAAAGAAGGTTAAAATTTTAATTTAACCACAGGTTCTTTCCTAGGGTTCCATAGCTTAAAAAAAGCCGAACAATTATAGATTTACTAGTTTGTGCGTCTGCCACAGTTGATTCTCTCTAGAACGGGTACAAGTTTCAAAATGAAATTTGACATAGCCATAAAGTATGCTAATCCCGACACAAAATAAGAACTTGTTGCGATAAGAACTCAAACAATATTTTATTGTTAATTGAGAGGGGATTATTCGCGTGCGTGTAGGTTATACAAATTATCCAAAATTGGTGCGAAATATAATATCAGTTTGAAAATGTCATATTAATGGACAAATTACACTTCATATGATATTATGATTTCGTAATTCTAAATTCCAAATTTTTTTACACAAAATGCATAAACTTATGTATATGTATTTTATAATTCGTACAAGAACTTATTCTTGCCTAACGCTTTAACTGTTCCTAAATACTTTTAATATTTTTTATAAAATTTTATTTTGAGAGTGTTGGGTATACGCTGACAAAAAATTTCGCAAGAGCTCTAATTTTGTCTTTGAATGACTTGTAATTTTGTAACAACATAGGGTTCCCATTTGAAAATTTACAGTATCCTCCAAAATTCCACTTTTCGGGGGAAAAGGACAACATTTCAAGCTATCATACTAACTCTTCGAGGACGTAGTTAGTCAGAAAAGGATTTGGTTCCATTTAAGTACACTTACAGTTAAGCTAAGGCTAAGGGACTTTATAATTACACGCAGCCATTTTTTTTTAAGACAAACAAATTGTCATCAACACAAATTATTTTGTCTTTTCAAGCACTTTAATTTGGATTGTCACAAGATGTGAGTGAAAAATTAGAAAATTTTGAGTACCCCAAATTCTACATTTAGGGACAAGCGGCGACATTAAATTTCAAACCATCAGTGGCCTAGAGTATACGAACGAGTCAGTGTTTTCAGACGGTCATAAACATTGGTTACCTAGTTTACGGGTGGAAACGAAAAGCCCGGCTGTCATTTAGAAAAGGTGCGGGCTCTTTTTCCGTACATTTTGACGTGCGTATGACAGGGGACGGCGATAAAATACAACTCCGCACTGGTTTGTGAAAAGACCAAAGACAAACACTCTGAACATAATTTAATGTAACAGGCCTACTTGTATAATAATTCTAAAGATACCACTTAACAGATTTGTTAGATTCCTTGTGTCTTTTTAAGAAGATTACCGCCTCTCTTAAAAATAGCGCCAGGGTAACCAAAACTAACGAAACTGTTATCTATAGTATATACATTGAAGTAAAATAAATACATATTACTTAAATGTTTAATCTTCTGGAGACCAGTATAAATTCATATCCTGCCATATTGCTTTGAACAAATTTTCGTTGTTGTTCCTGTCGCGCCACATAAATTCACAGAGTGGCGGTCCTTTTGTAAACATAAATATTTGTTAGTAACATCAATTAAGTTATTTTATGTAACAGAAATGCAAGCATTAAAAAAATAGCCTGAAGTTCTAACTTATAGTCTTTAATCACAGTATGTTTACCTGCATTCAACATTCATGGCTGTAATCTTCTAAAAAAGACACGGTAAGAATATATCAAGCTCTATAAAATTTGTCTTATTACTTCATATTCTATATTTTATTACTGTAGTCTATATTATTTCATATAAAACTCGTACTATATTTATTACATATATATATATATATATACATATACAGGGTGGTTATAAAGTCACTCCCCCCCCCCCTTTAACTTTTGTGTTTGTTAAAACAAACAAATATCCTTTGGGGAACGATACTAACTTAACCCAAAGTATCTTTTGAAGCAATCGGGAATTTTGAGTGTCCCCTAAAAATGGGGGATTTTGAGGGCAACTCAAAATTTTTGAATGGAAAGTATGGTCATGTAATACCTTATTTCAAAGGCCTATTTAAGACTAGGAAAATGACAAAAAGAAAATAGAAATCGCACCACCCAAAACAAAATAGCGGCTTTAAACGAGTTGAAATAAATCGACATAAAGTTGCCAATATCTCGAAAAGGAAGAGTTTTTAGAAAAAATTTCAAGAGACAAAAAAGTTTTATTTCAAATTGCTTGGCCTACAAAATTGCTTTCAAATCGATTTCGTGAATTTTATTTTTACTCCTCCATCTTAGAAAATTTCGTAAAAAATAAAATTTAAGAAATTGATTTGGAAGCAATTTTGTATCACATGACTATACTATCAATTTAAAAATTTTGAGTTGCCACCAAAATCCCCCATTTTTAGAGGACACTCAAAATTTCCGATTGCTTCAAAAGATACTTTGGGTTAAGTTATAGTATCGTTCCCCAAAGGATATTTGTTTGTTTTAACAAACACAAAAGTTAAATGGGGCGGAAGTGACTTTATAACCACCCTGTATATGAATATGTTTACAAACTGGAAACATAATGTGACTAAAGACTGTAAGTAAATACTTTATGCTATTTATTTAGTTGCAATTCTGTTACAAATGTAAAACAACGTCGTTGTCTGCAAAAATATTAGGATAGGGTCGAATAGTAAACTTACGCCAACACCCTGTCACACAATGCTAACTGGCAAAAGTATAGGCCTACATTAACCCTCCAGCGGTTAATGAGCTTAGGCTAGTTCCTTGGTTGGGGGGGGGGGGGAGGAGATGTGTGTGGAAATGTCATTCGAAATTATTTCTGAGTCATTAAACAGTTAGCCACGACCAAGGGTTGAGGGGAAGTGTCAGTAGGCTATTTGTTGCAGAGTGTGGAAGTGTCAGTGTGGGAAACTGTCCGGACACCGTTACAAAACAACAATTTACCATATGAATAAGGTTTTATTAAATGACTTAATAAGTAATCTTCAATTATACAACTTTTGGAAGAGTCCATCTGTCGACCAGAATCTTTGACCTTCTTTACGCAATATTTTTGTGGTCAACCCTTCGTTGTACTGCACCCGGACTCTCTATACTACAGTCGTGTCCTAGTTAGTCCCAAAAGAGTGTCACTCTATTTAAGTACTTGAAAGATCTGAAGAGGAGAATAGATTTTACTCACCCTCTCCACCACTGTGGCCTTACAACAATGATTTAACTAACATCACTAATTTAGCTTTTTTATGCACTTCAACTTGATGTGACAAGATGCGAAGAATTTTGAATACAACTATTTTTAATATTGGAAGTGGCAAAATTAAAAACTATCATGAAATACACTTCGTGTGACCTAGATAGTAAAAAAAGGGTATGGGTCCATTTACCCTTGTAGGAAAGTTAAGGTGGGTTTACAGACTGTATTACATACGCAGTCAAGGTCAAATTTGTTTTTGTTTTTTTGCCCTTTCATTTGACATGTACAACAAAATAACCTGATTTTGGGTGTAATGGACAACATTTCAAACTATCATCGAAGTAACAGTCCCAAAAATATTTGGTCCTATCGAGGTTCGTACAAATTTTAAGGTGAGAAGGAACTTTATAAATGCACGGTATAGTTTTAAAATAAGTTGGCCCCAAGTCGAACAAGGATAACATATTTATTTGCGACCCTTATATTTAAGATTTTAAATTGTAGATTTCATTTCTCAACCATCGCGTCTCGTTTTTCTCATCTCAAATTGTACGTATGCCATACTTAGACGCAATTAGCGATGAAGATATCTCGATCACATTTGTCAAGTCGCTCTCATGACATCCATACCAGATACTAATCTCCCTGTCAAAATGTCTATCTATAATCTTTGTCGGTCTGTCAAATGAACCGAGGAACACGTTTAATATAGCGCATGTGCGTGCGTGCGCTTAAAAGTAAACGATAAAAAGTCAGGTGGCACATAGTGTGGCCGTAAAACATTATAAAATAAAAACCGAGTTTTTTGGCCCATAAAATCAAGCTACCGCGTACGTGCGTCGGATTTTCTGGGCATTTGAACTCTCGACCTGTCGAAAATATACCGCTCCATTAAATTTGTTATGCGTACACAAGTATAAACGTCTATGGGACGCGGGATCACGATGTATGTTATTTTGGACAGTCTGAGGTTAGCCGGTACGTGATATTGTTATATTGAGTCGCTAAAAGCTAATAACGGCGACTTGACCTTAGTGACCATATTGTTTTGTTGCACGTTGCACGTGTCTAGCCGATTCCTGTTCTGCGTTCTGTTACTTACATAAACAGTATGGTGGTTGTTTAAGGAAGAATCCATGGACGGGTAGTTTCACTAACACACTTCCATTTCATTACAATAGGCCTACAAATACGTGTAATGCTAGATCTGAAAACCATATTTGTGAAATTCATTTTTTAAATCTCTCAAATTTCCGAAATTGGGGAAATAAAAATAACTTTTGATTATTTGAGAAGTTAATCTAAAAATAAAAATTAACTTTGACTTTACTCACTCAAAAATGGGGAAGGTTAGGATCGATAATGTAGTCGTTATTTATGGAACAAAAATAGCTTTTAACAACCAAAACCCGATTGTGGGCAGAACTAGTGCTCAATTTCTAAAACTGTAGGTGCCGAAAATCATACCGCATACCCACACATTTCGCCTTCTTTTCGGCCATTTTACCAACTCCATTTTTGAAAACGTGATAAAACTTACAATGGAAAATCATTTTCTACAAAATATTTTTTAGCGAATTTTCATATGACGAGCTATTGCAGTGACTCATATGGTGAGACCTAATGTTGGGAGTAGTAAATGAAGACCGATCATGGTCCCAGAACACGTTTTCATGTGTTGAACCAAATTTAAAACCAATTTGGTACACATGTTGCCCCATTAACAGCCGATTTCAAACTTAGAGTTAATTATTTGTATTTCTAACTTTTAGGTTAGATTGTTTAAAGTGTAGACCTAAGCCTTGCTGGTAGCTTTAATATTTATTATAACTGCTGTTACAAAATATACGAAATAATTTGATTTGATCATTTAACATTATTTACTAGCTTAGCTTTGAGGTTATTATTAATCCTACAGCTTTATTATAAAGTAAACATAACAAAGAACGTTCTCTAAGACGTTTGGACGAGTTCGTTAGCCAAACAATCAAACAACCGAAAGCACGTTTTTTGACCAGAAGTAAATTTTGTTAGTTTTATCGTACTACCTTTCTGGAGTTTTATCTGGAAAAATATATTTAGCACATTATAGCATGTCTGGTTCATCCAAAATCGATCAGAACGTAAAATACCACAAAGGTACCCTGTAATTTTTACCTGACGAAGCGAGTTAAGCAAAGCGTCTATAGTCCGAGACCTTCAAATCGAAGTACTCGGTTGAAAAACAGATGAGGGTTTTACCGCGAGGGCAGCGTCCAACGGAGGCACAAAGCGTCTATAGTCCGAGACCTTCAAATCGAAGTACTCGGTTGAAAAACAGATGAGGTTTTTACCGCGAGGGCAGCGTCCGACGGAGGCAAAGCGAGTTTTCCCGCTGCGAGCAATACAAATCAGCGCGTGAGCCGGGGCTGGAGGCACGAATATATTTCGTACACGCAGGCAGCTATTCAGACAGAGTTCTCGTGAGCAGAACAATTTTCCAAATACTTGGTTAAAACCCTAAAACACATAAACTACATTTTGTAAATATCAGTGGTTCAGCTGCGCATTAAATTATTTATTTACTTACAGTTACTGCAGGCAAGTACTGTTTAACAACAAAGCTATATTGTCTTGTATATATAAAAAAAATAACGTAAATTGTGAGCTTAAGACCACACGGGAGAAGTGTAAACTTTATAACACAACTTACGAAATGAGGAAGCACAATGTCCATTTCAGAGGTATTACCAATTAAACTATTTTAATACTAGTAGAGTAGACCTCGCTCGTTGAAATAACAAATGTGGTTTTGAGCTAAAAATAGTGTGCCAGTAAGGAAGTAAGCAGAAGGTTTAGCCAGTGAAACATTATTTTGCAATTCCCACGATTCCAGGGTTTCTAGTTCTCTTTATTTCTTTTCTTGAGCTTTAATTTCTAAAGATTTTCTTTTAGGGGGCATTGTGTTTTATTTAGATTAATAATGCGTAAGGTGACTAAAAATATCGCGTTATTGAGGGAAAACATAGAATTAAATATTTATATACTTAAATAACTAAAACTTAACAATGCATTTACAGTTCCATATCATATTCCAATATTAGAAATAATGAAAACAAACGATGTTAAAGCGTCGTGATAGTGATCTCAACCCATGTACCAACACTTCCCACGCTGTCCAACGGTCATTTTTTGTATGTTCTTTAACCGCGAGGTTTCATTTGTTTCATCTCATTTTGTAATTCAAGTAAAGCTAAGTCAAATACTTTTATGGAATAATAATTTACAAGTATACAGTTCAATTCTTTGATTTATTCTCTACACTTTCTTATAATAATATGTCATTTTTGGGCAAATGATATATTCCTAAATTACTATTCAAAATAGGCCTAGTTTTGTTAGCAGTCTTTTAGTAAGAACATAAAAACTGGTGTTTTCAAAATAATAAATTTTAAATTGATAAATATTTTTATACAGTTCTATTTAGAACTAAATTACGAAACTTTATTACATTTATGAAAAAAATTACAAAAAATGTGTACTACTTTTTATGTAGGTCCAAAGTTGAACTTTTTCCTTTCGTTACTGAACATGCTTGTTTCTTGAGCTAATAACTTTGTTAATTTTACTTCAATCATGTTTTACAGGCATATATGAATTCTTTGAAACTTTATCTACAAAAAGCTATGGCACACTATTGAATTGGTTTACAATAAACGTATAAAAACATGGTTAAAATACAAAAACTTGGACGATTTTTAACAAATTTGAAGTTTACGGCCATTGTGAGCTTAACCGTTAGAGATACGGAAAAAATTAAGAATACAACTTACGGAATGAGGAAGCACAATGTCCATTTCAGAGGTATCACCAAGTAACTATTTTATTTTAACATGATTTACGAAATGAGGAAGCCCAATGACCATTTCAGAGGTATTACCAAGTAAACTACTGTATATACTCTGCTATATACATACACATGTGTACTATATATAGTAGAGCGTGACGGAATAGAGCGTTTCAGAAAATTTGTGACGGTAAAATCCGATTCACCGCCAGCAATTTTTAGACGAGGTTCACCTATAGAAGTTTACACTTAAAAATCCTGGGAGATGCCGGAACGACGAGATGCCCACTGGGTAGAACATCAGATAGCCAACACGTACACTGACCGAAAGTCATCAAAATATCTTTCAGTACCGTACTATATAGATAAGCATATTTCTAATATGTAGGCTACATTGTTGAGATAACATTCTATTTTGCATAATCATTGTTCATGGCCCGAACAAAACTACAGCATTCACATCCTTGCTTGCGACTTGAAACCCGCATTAGTAATTATCCTTTGATACATCTACTTCACCGAGTCTTAAATCCTCTTGAAAGCACTTGAAACTCCCTCCGTCAATAGATTGCGGCTTATACTTTATATATAGGTGCTAAGACTAGGTGCTGTTGATTTATTGACGCGATCGACTTTCTCTGGTATTGTCGAGTTCCCAACTTCATTAATTGTGCTTTGATTGCAAAACGGATCACGACCGGACCGGCCGACCGTTCCGCAGGAAAATTATATCATCGGATGTAACGATCTAGTGATATTTCAACGCTCGTGCTACGGTCCGAGTGACCTAGGGAAGAATAAATCGAATAAAAACATGATTTGTTCGGCTATTATAGGAAATATCCGGAGAGCCTTTGTCTGGCGAAGAAACGGTAACGAAGTGTAAACAGCATGTCTTGGAATCTTTGTTTGAAATATTCCCCGCTTTCCAGGCAATGTTTTACAATTTTCAAGTGTGTTGTTGTTTGCAGAATTTTCGAATATTATAAAGAGGGTAAAATGTTTTTGTTTGTAGGAGGTAATCTCTGGAACTACTAAACTGATTGAAAAAATAGTTTTACTAATAAAAAGCTACACCATCCCCGAATAACATAGGCTATAATTAATTTTGATAAAAACATTTTTTATTTCAATATTTGTAAATTTAGTCGGAAAAGGTTAGGCCTATACTGATGAAGCAACACATATTTCTTGAATGTATTTACATTAATTACCATAGCAATTGAATAAAATGACAGATAAAACAGCGTTTGCTCTAATATTTCCATTAACAGCTGATTTCAAACTTTGAAGCAATTATTTACATTTCTAACTTTTAGGTTAGGTTTTTATAAGTGTAGACCTGAGCATTGCTGGATCTTTTAATTATTATTATCAACTGCTGCTATAAAATATACCAAATAATTTGATTGAACATTAAACATTATTTACAATCTTAGCTTTGGAGTTATAAGAAAAGAACATGATTATGTGTATAGAAGGTTCCAACGGGGTTGGCGTGCGGAGCACGTAGGGGTTTCCCCTAGTTATATATAAATTAACATATTGTTCGTTACAACTACACATGAATTAAATGGCATTACAAAGAGGCAAACACAAATTTAAACAGATGTAACGATTAAATAAACAAATAATTTCGTATAAAGTTATATTCTGAATTACTTTAAGAACTTAAATTTACTCCCTCCGAGAGCAAATATTTTTCGCTGCCTTTCTTGTCTTTAGGTAACAAACTACATACAATCTATTTTAATAATAAGATCAGTTGATTCAGATGTCCAGCTTAGTACAAAATAATAGTTTAAGTTAGGCCTAGACTGAACCAACACATGTTTCAACACACACAAATCAATAAAAACTTGCGTTATGGAATTTAAAAATATACTGCTGCTATAAAATATACCAAATAATTTCATTGAACATTTAACATTACTTACAATCTCAGCTTTTTGGGGTTATAAGAAAACATAACATGATTATGTGTATAGAAGGTTTCAACGGGATAGGCGTGCGGGGCACGCAGCAATTTCCCTTGGTTATATATAAATTGACATATTGTTCGTTACAACTACACATGAATTAAATGTCATTACAAAGACGCAAACACAAATTTAAACAGATGTAATGATGAAATAAACAAATAATTTCGTATTTAGTTATACTCTGAACTATTTTAAGAACTTAAATTTACTTCATCCGAGAGCAAATATTTTTGCCTGCCTTTCTTGTCTTTAAGTAACAAACTACATACAAAATATTTTACTATTAAGATGAATAATTTTGTTCAAACTGTGTTAAAATGTAACATGCCATGTCGTAAATTAAAATCAGATATTCTTTCTGAAACAATGAACAGGAACTATTTAATGCAGTTCTACGTTATTTTAAAGTTAAACAATTGTGTGTATAATGTAAATTTGAAAAGGGAGAGAAAATATTGCTTTTTTAAAACAAGAGTCGGTATATAATAATTCGATCACTGCTTCGCTTCGCTCGCAAGTTTGTATCCGTCAATCGGCCTCGTAACAGACGCTGGCTCACGGTAAAATCCTCACGTGGATTTGAACACAATACTTTTATGGTGTTTTAGTTTTAATCGGTTTTGGGAGAAGCAGACCGGTTATAAGGTCGTGTAAAAAATGTGCAGATTAATCTTTTCTATTTAATTTCATTAGATCTATTTATTTGTATTTATCTATTTATTAGATAAAACTCAAAGAAAGAATCATTATAGCACGAAAAGTCTCATAAAATTGTTACTACCGGTCAAAAAAACGTGCTTCAGGTTTTGGTATTTTTTGGCTAACGAGCGACTTAGAAAACCATGTGTACCAAATTTCTACCAAACCGACGTAAAATAGTTAGACCGACGTTAGAGTGCGAACAAATAAATATATGTATACAATTTTTAATGGCACTCCAAATCTGATCTGGGAACCATGATTGGTGCTTATTGACCACCCCCACCATGAGAGACACTGCAGTAGCTCATCTTTCGCTCATGAAAATTCGCTAATAAGACTGGTGAACGTATTGCCCTAATGGAAAATTACAATACTAAATTAATACAATATTTATTCCGAATATGAAAGGAGTTATATTAAAAATCGTAAAATTCCCTCCTATTCTTGAAACTTTTCCAACAAACTCAATTTGAATAATATGTTACACGGATGGAAAACCATGTTGTCAAATTAGGTTTTAATATATATATATGTTTTTTAAACACTTATAGGTAGGCCTAAAATCAAATTATGAATTACATTAGTTTTCTGTTATTTTGTTTTTTAAACTTTTCTAGAGGGGGACTTTTGGAAGAAGCTATTAGTTCTGGTACAAATTGAATTAAAAATAATTGGTACCAGTGAGTGACCAAGTCAAACTTTATTTGAGAATGTAATGAAAGAAAACCTCAAAAAATAACTAGGCAATTTAATAAAAGACATAAATGTAGTGTTAACAAAAGGCGCAACACTTTTTAAAATAAATACCACAGATAGTAAGCTTTCACTCGCCATTTACAATTAGATAATTCAACGCAAAGCGACAACAAATGTAATGCTGACTTTTCCAACGACAAACGACTGCGACGAATTTATAACGCAAGTCTTCTTACAAGAGACAATTCACTTCAAGGAAGGAAACAAGAGTAAAGCATTAAGATGTCTAGGCCGTGCCAATGTTCTTGATGCCGGTGCTGGTACTATTCCGCTAATCTGATTAAATATCTACGCATCGGATACAAAGTTAAGAGATTATGAAGTTTTACTCGAACCGCCAATAGAAACGATATCATGAAGGCTGTTACTTTGTGGAGTCTAAAGTTTACTTGTGTAATGGCAGCGAACTGCGATATTTAGTGAGTGTATTTGGGACAGTTTGTAGCAAAGGACAAATAGAGAATAGTGAAAACAAAGTTAGGCGAAGGAAAACCACAGAAAGTTGGACGTAAGCAACCAATAAACAAGCGAGTACTTAGACAAGTTGAGTGAATAAACATTAAGCCGAGATTAATTGCATACTGGGAAAATTATTTTAACCTATAGTCTGTCTACTTCAGGTTGGCCGATGGACACGGACTACGTGAGGATACCCTTAATAATCTCTCGCCGCCTCCGTCAGGGTTGCACCTGTCTAGCGAATGAGTCACCTACTGAGTATTCCTATGAAGATACACTTTTATAGCAAACCATAATTTGTAATTTTTAATACATTACAACGGATATTAGCCGTTGTAAGGCGGAAAAATCGGTTTTTATATTAAATTATAAAATTTGATGTTTTCAAGGCCGGACTTCGGTGAGTGTCAATTGTTAGTCAAAAATACAAGTTAAATCAGAGCAAGGCTTATATCTCCCAAGATGAACCTTGATCTAGGACACGTCAAGAAAGGAAATCTGACTTAGCCTGAAAGTAGCTGAGTTTTAGGGGAATAAAGGAATCCAGGAATTTTATGCATTTGTGGTTTTCATGGTTTAATACGTAGCGCTAAACGCGTGAGTTACGGCCGTATGAATTTCAAATCGTAAAAGGTAACACTACCAAAGTAAACAGGGGTTAAAATTAAGGGAAAAGTTCAATTTAACTCGAAACTGAAAAAGTCAGACATTTTTGGAATCTACATAAGTAGACAAAAATAAAAGGTTAAATAAGAAAAAGTCAAATTATTGAAAATAAAAAAAGTTAGCTTAAGTGTCAAATTTCACACACCCTAAAAAGGGAGAAATAATTAAAATCAAAGGTTTTCACTCACAAGAGTTATTAGAGAATGAATAGTTCTGTGTAAAAAAGGGAACAAAAAGGAAAATTAAATTAAGATAATATGGTGAGAGTTTTCACGCCTTTTAAAGTAATAAAAGTTGAATTTTTGAAGTTTTAATAATAATAAAGTAAAGAGAGTTAGGGTAGATTAACATTGTATCGTTAGGAAACCAGTAACTTAAACATTTTTCGCGTAGTAAATAAAAAACCCCCAAAGAACTTGTTTGCGATTGTAGGCTAAGTCCCAGAAGAGAAAAAATAAGTAAAAATGGTGAAAAGTGTTAGAACTGTACAGGTGTTAAAGACAATCGGCGTAAACAAACAAAAAAGACATTGAACGCGAAAGACAGTCGCGGAAAAGCGTAGACGTGTCGCGCACGCGTAAAAATCACAGTACAGACACGATTCAAAAACGTAAGGATAGCCAAAAACAATCTGGAAAATGTGAAAAAGGAAAATTAAGGAAAAATGAAAAGGAAAAAAGATACAGCGAGAAATCAAAAACAAGTAAGATGCAATGGTCAAAGTGGAAGGGATGAAGCAGTGGTTACAGAAAGGGGCGTCAACTAACAACCAAATTAACCAGGGAAATTGGTGTTTTCCAGGAAAATGGAAGGAAAAGAAAAGAAGAAAATTATAGAAATTTAACCAGTGCGAATTTAGACATATTTCTAGACCAAAAAAGTTAATACAAAAGGAAAATTAGTATACTGAAAAAATGAGGGAAAGGGCATGTAAGAAATGACGTCACGAAGTGTATAAAGGCTTGAACGCGGAAAATCCGAAAACTCACTCTAGATTCAAATTGTTACGAATGTAGACTTCACGTCACTCTGCAGCAAATATTCTACCAGTTCGTATACTACGTGTTATGCTAAAAAACTTTAGTATCACGAGCACTATTATTATATTTTTTCTTCGTTAAACTTAAATAACTTTCAAATATAAACTACAAGTCAGAAGTAGTTCTTCAGGAGTAACTCTACGGCCTATCCAAATGAGTTAATGCGAAAATAACTCTATTTGGCGATACTGAGACGACATAGGCAATCCTTCAGGACATGATCTTCTAAACGGAACTTCACTTCTCACGAACCAAGGAAGAAATAGGATCAACTGTAACTCTACTAGATTCTACCAGATCTGCTCTTCAAGTACATCTAATATGTTAGTACTGTAATATGTTAGTTTTTATGTTTTCATTATTATTGTTTATTTGTATATAATGTGTTTGATTATGTATTTGGTTGTTTTGTTTAGTTATTTGTTTCATAGTTTTAATTAATTTAGGCATGACGTATTTTATTTTTGTATAGATGGCGCCCCAGTAATTGGGTTTTTTACCTGTTGGGGTTGCTTTTACAACACGGTTCTATTATGTATTTCTTTTGTTTGTTTGTAAAATTGTGTTGTAATAAATTTATTCTATTCTATTCTATTCTATTCTATCTGTAGCCATCATATCAACCCAACAACTTTAAATCAGAAAATCCAGGCTACCAGACACAGCATCATATCAGCTCCAGCATCAGCCCATCAACATAGCGGCATCCATCACGGAAAACCGGAGGTGAAAAACGCTGAATTAAGGTCTGTGTAAACGAGAATACGTTGTCCCCCATTTTAATTAATTGCCTGAGTAAATTCAATAAAAATATTTAAAGTACTGGTTGAGATAGGTTAGTTTCAAATTAAATTCAAATCATAAATTAAATAAATGTAAATTCGATATTCCCTAAATTTAAATAATAAATGTAAATAAATTAAATTCAAATAAATTAAAATTAAATTGATTATAAAATTAGACTGTCTGCCAAGCCTATTAGAAATTAGAATTATAGGTTTAACATTAATATTGGATAGAAATTGTATGTACAAGCAGACGGTGAGAAAATTGAGTTGTTTATGTTTAATTTTGAAAAAGTTTTTGATTTTGAGTTTTGAATAAATTAATTATTAATTTTTATACTGAAATACTGAGAGTAATCAATTACCTGTTTATGGTTATCCATTCATGATAATTTCCTTTATTAGAAATAGTCTAATAAATGTGTTTAGCTGTAGAAATAATCAAAGCACAAATAAGGTAAGTTATAAGGGCTGTTCCACTGTTCTCATTTCCCTGAGATCAAAAATAATCAAGAGTTCTCGTAAATTAAATTCAGAGCTAGTAAACTTATTAATTTCTGGAAGCTATTTTAAAGTGTTAGAGTCAGTCGAAATACTTATAGAAATAGGTATCAGACACCCAGTTGCATCACCTAAGCTAAAGATAAAATTTTGGCTAAAGGCTTCCAGTAGGTGTTGTAACTTATTATACAACAAAAGAACACGTTGAATTGTTCCGTTGTATAATTGGAGCAGCCGAGGTGGGGCTCGTTGTATAATATTTGAAATTTACTAAAAAAAGTTATGAAAAATGTTACCAAACTCGACTTCCGTATCACAACATTTAATATGGTAA
>JAGFPH010000252.1:394320-406679 GCA_018207615.1 Philaenus spumarius | reverse complement strand
TTATTGGTCGGTTTATATAACTGTATATACAGCCAGCAGTTTATGGCTAGTATAAAACGTTTAAGATTCACGTTTAGACTTAGAATATAAGTTAAACTAAGTTAATATTAAACGTTTTTCGTTTTAATCGTGAATCTAGTAAGTCACAATCTAAATTTGACTCACGGTCAGATTTATAGACCTCAGTATTGGTTGTATTTTTTATTTTGTAATAATTTTTCTGCTTACACACTTCCCCAGCAAGGGTTAATTTAACTAAATTACAAGTGAAAAAACATGGACCAAGGGCGGGATTCGAACCCAGGACCTTTACCATTCCGTAGTAATGCTTTACCAACTGAGCCACCCTGATCAAACCAGATATTGGTCGATGTTATCATGGTTTACTTCATGTTTTGAACTAATAGACTGAATACACGACATTGAAAACATATCTCCAAATAGAACTTAGATTGTTAGTTCACTTAGATTGTTCAGTCTATTATTTAATAAACGGTATCAGTTAACTGACACAAACTTTCTCCCAACTTACTGTAGTCAAAATAATATTGTTTTTAATCATTTTATTTACTACTTTTTAGAACAGAACAAACAAAAAATATTCTACCTACGTCAATCGTATAAAAAAATTATTGTCCCAGGCGGGATTCGATCGCGCGACCTTTGAATTACTGGCCGTGTTCGCTACCGTTGTGCTACCCCGTGCGGCCGTGACCGCGATGCTAGATTGACAACATAAACTTGTTTATTTTTTAACATTTCCCCATAATTATAAAACGCCGAAGTTTTGATAAAAGCGGGTGGTGTCATTTTGTTTGGCATCTTAAGCACTATAAATACTGAAAATTTGATCAAAATCGTTCCCAGACAGCACAATGATGTGCTGAGCATGTGCTCAGTACATTCTTTAAGTATATGCGGAATGTGCCACGCATATTCTTGAATATTCCAGAATATGTCTGGCACGTGCTCAGGAAAAGTGAACGTCCGCGCTCACAAAGCGCCTGGCATATGCGAGAAGAATATTCCTATAATATGCTCAGAACATTCTGGGCACGGTTTATAACTGCAATATGAACTACACACATTCTTAGAACATGCTAGGCATGTGCTACACTTCTATAGGACATGCTTAGTATATTTTGGGTACATTCATTATCTCAATATGATTTTTGCACATTCTACATATATGCTGGGCACATTTTACTACCTCAATCTGAGCTACACACATTCTATGCACATGCTGTGCGCATGCTACACTTACATAGAAGATGCCTAGCATATTCTGGGTACATTCATGATCTCAATATGAACCTTGCATATTCTTCGCACATGCTACAAATATACATAGCTTATAATCCCAATGTGATATACCTATTATACATATTCTACACACATGATGGGCACATGCTATACTTATGTATAGAACATGTCTAGCATATTCTGGGTAAAATCAATACCTCAATTCAACTAAGAACATTGTGCTGGTCTTAAAAACATTGTATATATAAAATACAATAATTCAAAAGTTATTAATCAAAGTAAATTAGGATCTTTAGATATGAAAAAACATACATATGAGCAAATCTGCAATAATTTCATTGACTTACTTCAAGGAATTGACAAAATACTACATCCCCCTGTTATTGTTGATTTTGATGATAGGGTTATATAATAATCTAATGTGGAAACATAAAAAACTACACTTTTCTGAAACTTTCAAAACCTATTTATTATTGTCAATGTATAAAAACATGTAAGTACAAAAAGAATTAAAACATGATAATTTTAATAACCAGTAGAATCATAACTTGAGAAACATCTTTGTTCTTAGGATGGTCCTGGTTTCCTGCAACAAAATATTCATTGTTTCACAAACAATAACTTAAACCAATGAAATTAACATAACTTTGAAAGAAATGCTGTATAATTCAATATTATTTAATTTTTAAAATATTAATTATAGTATACCACGTTTCAAGCATAGTTGGCAGTATGGAGAAACCCATATGCCATGTTATTCTTACAGGTGCTCCGTTGCTAGTAGTCTGCGCGTAAATATGTAGGCTACAAGCACTTAACCGCATTGGATATTAAAATAAAGGTTTCGGTATTGTACGCTCATAATTCAACAAGCAGGAATGACAACTAAAGGGCAGCTAATACTAATTATTCTGTAACTGAAACTAAAGGTCATTTAAGATTTTGTATTATGGTTTAGCATGAAAATGTTCGTAAAGTTCATCGAACTTTTTATGTTATTGTCGAATTTCCAAAAGAAATGTATGGTACCTATTATTTTTGAATTGTATGCTAATTATTATCAATCAAAATTTTGTAATATTTTTTATTGTTTACAAAAATAAAATCTGGTAAACGTGTCCTGGAAAATTTGTTTAACCAAGCAAATTTTATTGGCGGATTGCCCTTCAAATACAAGTATTATGTTAATAATTTTAGTAAATAATAAATCATTAACTGCAGTTTGAGAATGAGTTGTTTCACAAGTAAAAATTATTCACAAATTAATAATAAGTCCTTTACACACACAAAATATTTACCTTATATCGATTGTATTATAAAATGTAAACAGTTTTAATACCGGTACTGTTAATTTGCAATAATTAGCTGTTTAGTAGCACTAGGCTGCTCCATTAGACCCATAATGCCAACTAAACATGAAACGTACAGTAGGAATGACCACCAAATTATTTAAAACTAATAAAATAGGTACTACTACTAATAATAATGTCTTCTTGTATACCGTTACGAAGCAAAATTAAGGGCTGTAGAAAGTATTTGGAATAAAATAATTATATCTTTAAAGTAAATTAAACCCGAGATTTTCAAATCAGCTGGTAGCAATTTCTGTTGCAGATTTTATATCAAAACATATTATAAAATAAAGGGGAGTAAAGAATGGAGTTATTGTGGAGTAAACATTGTTGTGAGAGAATGACAATTCTTATGAACATGAAGAAATCTTTTATGAGAATATTACATTGAACTAGGCCTATTTATATCAAAATTTAGTAACAATAAGTATGAGATGATAATGTCCTTTAGTTATAAAGTTCTTTAATTACTAGGCCTAGGCCTATAGAACATTTATTTTGCTTATTTGATTAACCAGTTGTAATATTTCAAGGAACTATTCAAACAAAAGTAGATCTAGTGCAAGTCATACCTTTTGCTATATTTAACTTAGTTTTATACTTACAGCTTACAATCATTTTTTCTTTTATTTTCTTATAGGTTAGGTTAGGTTATGAGGCCGCGCACGTTTTTAACTCAATGAGTACACACGTGAGCTACAGCTCGCGTAGTTTTTCAATTGACGTAAATGTCCCAACGTGTTGTGTTGTGTATTATGTGTTATTTGTGAATGTGTTGAGTATATGTTCTCATTTAATCAATTGACGAGCATCAATGAATACAAGAAATAAATTACAAATACTGTGTAGGTTTGATAACGCATGATAAAGAGGAGAAACGGCTTAACTTATAAGAAAATTAAAGAAAAAAAAGACTGTGAGCTGTAGTAAGAATAAAAATAAGTTAAATATATAGTAAAAAATAACTACTTCAATAAGGCAATCAATAACCATATAACCTTTGTACCATTCGGTATCATACAATTATTCTTATTCTGAGTTTAGCAACTAAAAAACTTACAATGAACAACAAGAAAACACAAAAACTGAAGCACAATGAGATCAGCACTACGACCTGCACAATTTTACTTCTGAAAAGCAAGCAGGTAGTTGCCAGCACTTTGTAATAACTTTAATTAATTTTCTGCAAAGTGTAATTAAGTTTTAAGTATACCTACTACATTTTGATCAATACAAACTAAATAAAAATTTACTTGTGGAGTAGTACTACAATCAAAATAACTTGTTCTTCATTTACTATAAATTAACTTAAGTTATCCATATCAAAAGTTGAATATGCCTAACAGACATCAGTTTATGAGATTAATAGATATATTTAACTATCAACATACATTTTTCGGCGTTCTTTCCTCTACTAAGCCCCTAACCAGCCACTGTTTTGTAGAGCCTGAAATATCTTCAACTGTGGCCTCATCTATATGACAATATCCATAAACATATATAAACATTGATTATAATACAATTGAATAGACACATTTTAATTATAATTTAACATGATGAACATGATAGGTTAATAAGTGTTGTAAAATAAATAGATCTTTAAAACTTCAACTATTATTACAATTATGTTATATTTATTTATTTCATTCCAACGGCAAAACCATTGCATATTGGCTACAAGTAACATGATTAAAATGATAAGTTTTAGTGATAGTCTATATATTTCATTTTTAATAAAATTTTATTATTTTTTATACATATATATAGCCTATCATTTACTTAAGTTACGTCGTATAATAGGACCTAAGATTAATCAAGTGTTTATGAAATAAGACATAAATGGCATAACAAACAATGACTAAACTGACACACTAAATGTTGACATTAATATTATAATAGATTAAATATGATTTAGATGTATATATATATAGCCTATTTATAACTTTACGAACTGAAAAAATTCAGAAACGTTGGTAAGTTTATGTTCCGGCTGTTATAGTTGTTATATTGTTGAAGTTATAAATGGTTACCGGTACCGGTACTTTGTAAACTGATTGTAAAATAAAACAAAAATAATCACAATAATTTTAAAAAGAACTTACCCCTCGGAAGGCTAATAGGCACTACATGATCGAGTTCCTACTATGTAGCCATAATAGTGTTTAATACACCCCATGTATGTATGTGTATGTATGACAACATTTAATGAGTCAGTATATTCATGGCTTGTTCCACCTAGACAATTTAATAAAGCCTACAGAGTGAAATTTCAACACTCATGGGTAGCCATATATGCATAAAAAGTAGGTCTAGTTTCATTGTGGCAATTACTACTTGTTCTTATCAAATACAATAGAATTACTGTCATGTCATGGAGTAATTTTATAAAAACTGGCTGCCTATCAAAAGTTAATAATATTATTACATTTTAAAATATTAATAGGCCCTGTATATTGTATGACTTAAAAACATACTGTGATGGGTTAGATATAGATATGTATTTACTCCTATTTAATAAATAGATGTAAAAATAAACCTTCCAATTAGTCAATATTGATATCGTACAATATCATTTCATATCGGTCAAAAAAACACTAAATGTTTAGTTTGCCAAACATTAGGCCTACAGTTTACCAACTCCTGTGTAAATTGCACATTTAGAAATAAGAAACATAATTTAGTACATCCAAAACTAATCTGACCTAACTACACTAAGTTAACTAGTCACATTAGAATAGGCTATGTTTGAAAGTCAAATGAGATATACATTTAGGTTATAGGTTACCAAAACAATTTTAATCAAAATTTAACCATTATTGTTCAAGACTGATTCAAGAGTGATTCAAGAGTAAGACCTTATCATGAATGTAAATTTTAAGTTACAATACTAAGGCAGTTAAATATATTACTTTTGGTAGCCTGTAAAAGTTACTTTTGGAGTAAGTTAAAGACAGGAACAGCCACTTCTTTTATATACTAGGCCTATATTCTGAAAATATAAATTCACAACACATATTCATAAATGACAAAAAGTGTCTTCCCATAATCATAATAAAAGTAAGTAAATTAGCACAAAATTAATTGTAGGACTAGGACCTATGGTTTGACTTTAGAACTTACCTACTGTAACTAGTTGGTTTAGGCCTAGGTTAACTTTATTTTATGTATTTTTATATTTAATGAATGCGAGTAGGCTAAAATTGAACTGTTCAATTAGAATGCAATGCCCTTTGTTGATCATTATGTTTTTAACCACTTGCATGTTTTACTATGTAAAACATATACATTTCTTTGTTTATAGGGAACATCTATTAATATAGGCTAATACATATCAAAAGCTAACCTGATCTAACTTGTCAAAGTAAGTCGAACACTAGTTTTACCCAGTGAATTATATATATTTTCAGAATCTTTTTGGCGTAAGTTTACTATTCGACCCTAGACTAATATTTTTGTAGACAATGACGTTGTTTTACATCCTACTGTTAAATGTTGAATACAGGTAATCATACTGTGACTAAATATTATAAGTTAGACATTTAAAAAAAAATTATTATTCTTGCATTTCTGTTGCCATAGGTTAGCCTAGGGTCGAATAGTAAACTTGCACCATTTTTTTTATGGGTGTTTTCGTTGTTACCCTAAAAGTAATGTTTATGTTATATTTTAATTATGATCTAGTAGGCTATTTATTTTACAGTAAAATTTACTTACCAAATGAGTAAAGACCTGATCAAGACTTGACTGTGTTTGGAGGAATCTAATGGAGCAGGACTGAAAAGCTGTCAAAGCAAGAAAAAACAAAAAAAAGTTAAATAAATCATATAGGGCCCTAGTTACATTAATACCTAGTAAAAATACTGTACATCAGTAATTTGATAACACAATAATTATAATTTAATAAGCTAACCTACAAGACTATGCAACTATAATACAAGGGCCTGTGTATACATACATTAGTGTACCCTACACAAAAAGGTTACTATTAAAATTAAAAAAAGCATAGGCTATTAAAAATGTAGGGTATACATTTTACTGCCATGAACCAGAAAATTATTAATTTTATAACTCATGCACTTTAAACTTGAAGTTGAATGAACAATGTTTCCGTAATTAATGGAATACAACAAAAATGAAAAGTCTAGTAATGAAATTATAGAATACCACTACATTTTGCGTAGTGGCAATATCATAAACGCTGTGTTGCAACCTAAAAAAAGCCGTAACTAAACTCACAGCCTCTAGTCACAGTATGTTTCCAGTCTGTAAACATATTATATTAGCCTAAGTAAGTTGGTAGCACTTCTCATTTTTCTAAACAAATTTTCAACTGATTCTAGGCCTGATTTAACAAGTTGCCTCTGAGTGGCATTCTAAAAATTTGCCTTTAGCCTAAATATTATTACTAACCTTTCACAATAAATAGGCTAATAACTACCACACTAGGTTTCATGGATTTGCTTGTATATTTATGACATTCGAAACTATGACAAATGCATGAACAAACAATTAATTATTACAAAGTAGGCATAGGCTACGCCTAAAGAGAAGGTTTACCTAGGCTACACAGTACTTTGAAAATATAACCATCATTTAAGTTCAGTTATTATACATATGACAGTAGCATAAATATAATTTAAAACAAGTTGTACTGATTAACTGATATATATACCAATATAGCCTACTTTATACACATGCAAGACCTCTAGGCCTAGAAATTTACTTTAGGTTAGGTTATGTTTATGTTATAATATTGAAAAATCAAAATAAAATGCTGTTGTTGTTAATTACTTTCAGATAGGCATATTACAGCCAATTTTCGAGTTTACCAATAGCAATCTGAGTTTTCACATGCAATTTTATGTTTACTGTTAGAAAACTCTTATGCATTCTACTAGTAAGTTACGGTTTAGAGGTTATGAAACTTATAAAGTGAATTACATAGGCTAATTACAGCCTAAACATAGGCGTAGGCTAGTTTAAAATTATGAATTCGTAAAAACAACATTAATTTTAACATCTTTCATTCGATTTATGGACATATTTATTAAGTCAGAAATAGTTTAAAATAAATCCGAAATTGCAATACTGGCCTAGGCTAGTGAATTAATTATAAATGAGAATTTCTAAAGACAAATACTACTGAAATATATATTATTTTAAATTATATTTACTAAATAATTGTAAAAGTACTTACCACATAAGTGAAGAGCTGATCATACAAAAGTGATTAAATAAGAATGTCGAAAATAATCTGGCCGACAGTAGTGTAGAGAGTAGAATATTATGAGACAATGTAAATGTACAATGGAAAGGCAAAGGATGACTCACTGCTCACTGCGTTCGAACCGTTTCATGTAGAATGGGGATGGGGAAGAATGGTTGAAATTGAACCCAAGTAACAAAGTAACGGTTGTATTTTATTGGTACCCCACACCCAAATAATATAATGTTAAAACGGCGAAGTATGTTCGTACTCTTCTAAATCAACCATCTTAGCGCTAAATATAGTTTGATTTTACAGCCTTTGTTAGTTGTAAAGAATAATATGTTTGGGTGTTTTACTTTCTCCCCCTATACCATAGTATATGGAGAAAGTATTGTATTCGTCAAAATTTTCGAGTTTGAGTTTTTGGTGGAAATATCCGTTTTGGGTCCGCCTGAACCTAAAAAAGTGGTTTTCGGAGTGATGTCTGTGTGTGTGTCTGTATGTGTGTCTGTGTGTCTGTGTGTCTGTGTGGATGTTATCAGACCTAGAGCCTAAACCAGTCGTCCGATTTTGATGAAATTTTGTATGGAGGTACTAATGCACGGTATCTCCAGGATTTTTTTTTCATTTTTGTGAATTTTTAATTTTTAAGGGTAATTTTCCCATAAAAACCCATAAAATAACGGAAAAATTAACTTTTCTCAAAAACGGCTCTAACGATTTTGATTAAAATTTTATTGTTTATTAGGGACCTAAAGTACTATAAACTGTAAAATTTTAATCAAAATCGTTCGAGCCGTTTTTGAGAAAAGTTGATTTTTCCATTACTTTATGGATTTTTATGGGAAAGTGACTGTTAAAAATAAAAAAATCACAATAAATTGGTAATAGTATTTTTTACTTTTTTATTAAGTTTCTATAACGAGGGAGAAAGTATGTGTCAGTTTCCTGATACCGTTTATTTTGTTTATATTTTTGTAATGTTCTAAGAAAGTCCTTCGAATGTACTCAGCACGTTCCAAAATCATATACTGAGAATGTGCTAATCACATCCTAGACAATCTCTTAAAATGACAAAAATAGAAGTGAATTTATCATTTACCAAGCATGTGCTCAGTATATACCTAAAGTGCTCGTACATGCCTGGCATATTCGGCACTTTGACAGTATGTTCACAGTACATACTGTGCTGTCTGGGTTAGAGCCGTTTTTGAGAAATTTGCATTTTTGTAATTTTTTATGGGTTTTTAGGGGTAAATTACCCTTAAAAATTAAAAATTCCAAAAAATGAAAAAAACGCCTGGAGATATTAGGGTTTAGTACCTACATACCAAATTTCATGAAAATCGGACCAATAGTGTCCTCTCTGGTCGTGTATACATACTGACACACTGACAGACCGACACCACGTTAAAAACACTTTTTTGGGTTCAGGGGGCACCAAAACAAAAAATTCCACTAAAAATATTTTTGGGTTCAGGGAGCACCAACACAGATAATTGCACTAAAAAATTTTTGGGGTTCTGGGAGCACCAAAACAGATAATTCAACTGAAAATTCAAATTCGAACATTTTTACGAAAACAATACTTTCTCCATATACTACGTATAGGGTGGAGAAAGTAAAAAGCGCAGTAAACCTTACAAGTGAGATAACATCGACCAGTATCTGGTGTGGTCAGGATGGCTCAGTTGGTAGAGCGTTACTACGGAATGGTAAAGGTTCTGGGTTCGAATCCCGGTCTTGGTCCATGTTTTTTCACTTTTAATTTAGTTAGGTGCTACGTGTTTATCAGTTTCTTTTTAAAAGCAAGGCATTCATTTTGTAATTAAATTTGGATCATCAAAGTAGTTAAACCTATCCATTATCTATCACTAGAAAATTTGAAAGCTGTAGACTAGCCTTCTACAAGATAGTCAAACAAAAACAGCGAAACTTATACTCAAATAAAATTAAACAATTAAGTTATATCATACCTAGAAACCATCTCTAAATAAATTCATTTATGTGTATTTAAAATAAAAATATAACTTACCTTCATCAGTAGTAATTTGTCGTATTGTAAAATGACGGCCGTTTCGGCTATTCAGCCATTATCAAGTTATTGGAGAACATCCTGCGTTATCATGGAGCACCTTTAAATAATTATTCACGAAAACACAGTTTAGTGCGAGAGAGTGGGCCCTCCGCATGGTTTTATTAAATGTACTTTCGTGAATCGTTTATTTAAATTCTTTTAACGCATTTTGGGTAAGTGTTCCATGACAAAGGAGGATGTTCTCCAATAATTTGATAATAGCTGAATAGTCGAAACGGCCGTCGATTTACAATACTACATGTGACTACTGACGAAGGTAAGATCTAATATTATGTTAATTTATAACAGTAGTCAGAATGGCGAAAGACAAAGTAAATGAAAAATATAAAACAGGTCCGGACTATCGTGCCTTATAAAGATCAACAGCTGACATTGCACAAGAGACTTATAAAAAAAATTTAATTAGTTTGAAATGAGCTCTTTCAAACAATACGACGTCAACAGGATAAGAAATTAAATGACGTTTTTGTTTTCAATAGTTTAGTTTATTTGAAACGTACTATTACTGAATTCGGGGTAAAGGTATGAAAAGTAGGATTCATATGGCTTTGAAGTTCTATAAATACCTACCAAATTTCACATAATCTATTCTAGTTTTCCTTTGCGTGATTTGACCAAAGTCTTACGTGAGTAATTCCCTGGTACAATTCCATTTTGTTTGCTACATCCACTATATTTGGTATGGCAGTGGATCCGATGGGTTTGGGTCGACCTATATTGAACTTTCCATCTCATCAACAACAAAATCCACATCCATACTTGATTTAGGCTCATCAGATAACGTTTGAGTTGTCGGTACGCGATACGTTGAGTATATTCAAGGCAGTACTGTGCGTCCGTTCTGAATACTGGCTGGTTTATCTCTTACAAATTTGATGTTTTGCTGTGCCCAATTTTGTACCTTTTGTTGTATTTTGCCTTCGTATATCGCGTCATTTTAAGAACGACACATGCTCAATTGTTTTAAAATGTATAGCCTCGTGTCTTTTCTAGATTTTAAGAAACTCAGATGAATCGTAACGAATAAACTCGTCTTAAAAACCACTTCATTCGGATCGGATTGTTAGTTTTTGAGATATGATCTCATTAATGGATTACATGTATCGTAATCATAAAGTCGACAATCGTAGTCCACCGCCGCGAATGCTGGATAGTAGTGTTGGCACAAACTTTCATTATTTTTTAACCAGACAAAGATGTGTACTTTCTACCGAATGATTGAAGTTTGAAATTACTTCTACAGAAACTGCAGCTCATTCGAGCAGCACCTATTTTAAAGAAGTTTTCACTTTAAAAACCGAATCTTAATAAACAATAATAACCTAAACTTTCGCTGCGCGGGAAAAATACTTGAAAATCGCACTCTTACACAAGTATGTGAAAACGTTTCCAGTTTCAGGCCGCGTCCTTTGTTAGTAGCCACTTTCCGCAAGAACGGCGAGCGATCAGTGTTGGAGTTCACATTTTTGACTGGCAGGTCAGAAAAAGAACCGCGAGAGTGAACGCGCGATTCAGTTCAGGCTCACAATGCTTCCTGGTCAGAAGACTGAACTGAAGACTACCTCTGAAGTTAAACTCAAACACACTTTCCTAATGATAACAACTTGTCGCATAATATTATGTGAGAGATGCTGGGGAAGGAAATAATGCCAGGATCTCTCAGTAGTACCAGGAAATTTTTAAAAATGTATGCACTCTATGGGGACAAGAACACTCTGCTATATTTCCCACTTTTTAAATATTTTATGGGTTCGTTGCAGTCTTTTCTCATTTTATTGGTTGTGTATCGAGGTTTCATCGCAAAATTTACTCATTTTTAAGGATTGGGTTAATCACATAATGTACTCATTTTATGGGTTGGCTTCAAGTGTTCGTTGCAGAATGTACTCATTTTATGGGTGGAACATCGTGGTTCTTTGTAGAATGTATTCACTTTATGGGTTGAGCGTCCAGGGTTCGTTGGAGAAATTACTAATTTTAAGGGTTGGGCTTCGAGGGTTCATTAAAGAATTTACTTACTTTATGACTTGACCTTGAGGATTCGTTGCAGAATTTATAGATTGACCTCGAGGATTCGTTGCAGAATTTAAGGATTACCTCGAGGATTCGTTGCAGAATTTAAGGATTGACCTCGAGGATTCGTTGCAGCATTTATGAATTGACTTCAAGGATTCGCTGCAGAATTTATGTAATTTATGGGTTGAGTCCGAGGATTCGTTGCCGAATTTATGGGTTGACTTCGAGGATTCGTGGACGAATTTATGGGTTGACTTCGAAGATTCGTTGCAGAATGTCTATAATTTATGGGTTGACTTTGAGGATTCGTTGCATAATATATATGGGTTGACTTCGAGGATTCGTTGCCGAATTTACTCATTTATGGGTTGACCTCGAGGATTCGTTTCAGGATCTATGTAATTTATGGGTTGACTTCGAG
>JAGFPH010000252.1:380286-394310 GCA_018207615.1 Philaenus spumarius | reverse complement strand
GAGTCACATACCCTTCAGGTAGCTTGGTAGAATGCGTAATCATTTAAATTTCACGCTTATAAAACAGTCATAACAATTTAAAAAGCACCCGACAGGAAAATAATTTAAAATATTCCTACAGATTTATAACGACAGAGGCTCGAAACAAGGCTCACCTTCGGCTTCGAAATGAACTATTTCCGCTAATTATCTTGTTAGAAACCCATTACACTTTTGCTTTCGGATTCTCCACGCTTGTTGAACAATATTTTAACACTGCCTACGTCGCGTCGGTATATTATTAATATGTATGCAAATGTTTAAACACATCTCACCTGCTCCAATTAGGACACTGGAAATTCCCTAGAAAAAAGACCGGGGAAAAACTAAAAAAAAACTTCGAGACAAAAATCTATTGTGATTAAATACCTTCCTATGGAACACTTTAACATAACTATGTTTATCTAAGTTAGCTGTGATAATCTAAAATGTAAATTATCTAATAAATCGGCCACCTGCCCCAAAAGGGACCAAAAAAAAGGCGTCCTCTTATTTATGAGCCGAGATAAAATAAGACTACGACAGTGAAAACACGGTTCACAAGTTAGGTTTCTTTGTCTCCACAAAGTCTCATTAAATCACATCTCGGATCGACTATCGATACTATTCCTTCATTTAACGACGTTTTTATACCGCGCGTCGTAAACAAACGCAAATAAATAATACCAACATAACCTACATAGTGGTACTAAATGTACTGCGATGCTTACATCTACCATAAAGTTTATGATCGCAGGCTATACATTCCATTCGCTTTTAGCGTATTACAACGATCAGTACTTTCGATTCGATAATTTATAGTCATTTAATCAGATGCATGATACCGGAAAACAAGGCTTATAGTATTTAAAACAACTACATCTGCAAGCTCCGTAGTGTTAATCGATATTTTATTATTGCCTTAGTAAATTATTATATATAATGTTTATTTATTGTGCAGTATAAATGTTAATAAAAATAACGTTGTAAATAATATTAGCATAAAATAAACCTAAACTAAATGCATGCATTAAATGAAAGTAGTTCGAAATTGCGCAACACAAATAGGCTTGGTAAGAATTGTATATTGAATATACTTGATTAACATACAAACATAATCATTTTGCGTTTTTTATATACGGTTAGAGGGAATGTTTTTGAGAAATCAATTTTTATAATATTGAATAAGGTATACCACTATTTGTTGAAATGATATCTGCTTTTTATTAAAAAAAGTAGTGGTACCAACCTAAGGAATTGTGTTGCAATTCGTTCAACGTAAATGTATGCTTTATGTGTCACAATGAACAAATGCCGGTAGGGAGAGTTATCTCTTATGTTCAAGCGTCTTATAAACTTGATAAAAAAAAGAGGGTTTAAGTTAGGTTAGGCTAGGTTTTGAAATATATATTTTAATTCAATTAATTGTTTATATTTTTTAATATTTTTGAAAACAATTAACTTGGTGAAATACGAAGGTTATATGGAATAAAGGGAGCGTGTATCAGGTAGGTTTATGTTTTATAGATTTATGTTAATAAAATTGAAATTTATGTATTTTTTTAACATATTAGGAAATAAACTTATTAGCTTGATGAAGAACGACATGTATTAAAAATAAGAGTTTAGGTTAGGTCAAATAAATGTAGATTTTAATGAAAATGAAATTTATATAATTTTGAATATATTTGTAACCAATTGGCCAGACAGCGTGGTATTTTTCAGATTATTGATAATAAAAAAAAAACAATGGAATTTGTGAATTGTATTTGCCTTTTCCCGTAAAAGTATAAGATTTTCAGTAGCTCGTTTCTAAAAAAAAATTTACAGTACATTCTTGGGCCAACGGTTTACTTCCTTATAAAACCTTTGGTCTAAACGCGGAATTTGGTCATAAAATTTAGTTAGGAGTAAATTTCCTTTAAGATTTTTGAAAAATTAATGTAACTTTTTTGAAAATTTGTAAAATATATATAGGCCTATATAGTTTTAAATTAATTAACGCTGTTTAGGGAACAAAAGCAAAAGGTTCACTCTTTCAAATGAAAAACCATGTCTTTCAAGTTTAGGGGTTTATGAAATATATTTGATAATATTAACATTATGGTTAAATATAATTCGGACTCAATGAACAAATTATGGCTCGCGTTACCACGAGGTTTAAAAATAGCCGTTTTACTCATCACGTGAATATGAAAGCGAAAATAAGAAATTATGCTTCGAGGGGGCCAATTTCGTCCATCTGTGTTTTACATCTGATCCTGCGTGTCATAGATTTGGCTTTTAAAACCACACATACAATACGACGTTGATTGGATATTATTAATACTATTTTTGTAATTTTCAGGACAGCTGAATCCTTGACGGTCGAGTTTAACTGCACTTTTTCTGTTTATTTCATATTTAACTTTTAATACATTCTGAATCACCCATTATAACGTATACTCAACTCTCCTTTGACAAAACAAACACATTCCTCGCTTTAAAACTAATTACCCAAAGGGTTAACGCAGACAACGGTTAAGTTCCTCGTTAGCTATCAGCCCGTGTTGTAGCCACAAATAAAACCCTTATCTGCTTTCTGTCAAACTGGCACCTTCACTATGGTTTGTCGCCTTGTCCCCTCAATGTTTAGCTACGAATGCCTAACTTCCAATTAGGAAATAAATCTGACTTTAGATAATCGTAGATATAAATCAGAGGAAAGGTCAAAACCTGTGAAACCAAACAAACCACCGTTGCTTGCGTCGCTTCATTAACCGTGTTTTGTTTGATGTTAGAAACTAGAATCTTGTGGAAGAGTCAACAACCACTGTATCGCTGACAACGTAAATTTCTATAATAATAACAATTTAGTTTCTTACTATAGATCCGAGTTCCACGGCCCAAAAACGCACAGCGAGTTTCGCCCGAATCAATCTAAGTATTCATTTTGGGCCTACGTAAATTATTAGCTATGCCCCAATAAACGCTAAAAATCTCGTTTCCCGCCATTGTGTCACTCATAACTCCCGAACGAACGTAAAAATGACAAATCGGGTTTTGAAGTGTACTAAACATCTATGAGTACATTTCACGTTATTACATAGGCTAATGTTTTGATATATATTTAACGGTTAAACAAGCGTATACAGTAAATTAAAACACGAACGATCTTGTAAAAGTGTTAAGCTTTCGATCGAAATCAGTTGTTTAATTTATAATGGTCACGTCCGTTCGTCAAACCCCTAATTTTCTCCATAATTTTTCAATTTATAAATAGGAACCCGAAATATTTTCGAGATAAAAAGTAGCCTAGATTAATCTCTGAAAAGTCTTCTACATGCAAATGAAAGTTACGTCAAAATTGGTTTAGTCATTCCTGAGATTAGCCCGGACATACAAACAGACAGACGGACAAACAATTAAAATATGAACGATAATTTTTGGTGCAGTGTGAATAACCATAATAAGCTTAGAAATAATCATTTATTTCAAAATCACAGAACAGACACTTTAATTTTATTTATATGTACAGATGTATAGATGAAATGTTTAATATTTATATTCACAGATAATACTAATATCTGTTTGTAAATTGTTTGCTATTTTCAAAGACAATATCTATAAATTGTACGTCATTTTTCGGCAATCAACACTGTATTACTTCAAAGCTCAATAATTGTTACGCCTTAGTAATCTATAAACAAGTACATTTAATGATCAGTTGTATTTATTCAAAAACCGAAAACTAGAGCAAAAACCGTCAAAAGAGCAAACACACACACACAAAAACTTCTTCAACGTAACAATTAAAATTTACCTTGTGCAGTTTTCAAAGACCACCACATCATGACTACGGTATCAACGGCAGTGAATCTAATTAAAACATTAAACCAATTATTTAAAATAATTGTACGAAGATAAAATAATTGGCTGCAAGAGCAAGACCTAGGGGTTTGTATGTAAGAGAGACAGGACCTTCTGACCTCTCCAATTAAACTACAGCAGCGTGGTCTGGCAGAGGGTGCTCCATTCACGCCTACGCTCCCATCCGCCTACTCGTCATCGGCTTATTCTAAAATCTACAAGTCACTTAGCTCCGATATAATTAGTCTTTCCATTTACCTCTTCGCTTAGGCCGTTTATGAGACGGTGACGTCATGTTAAATAATAACCTGCGTCAACAGCTTTGAGTATTTAAAAGGGTAAGAACAAACCGATTTGATTGAAATAGAAGATAGGGGAATAGAGATGCAAGTTCTTTTGTTTTGGGTTAGGTATTACAACTTAAGCGTAGTAGTAGGCCTACTTCAGGAATATATTCTATGGTGATGGAGGGGAGCAGTGTGACTGACAAGTTCAAGGTGGCAGACTGTGTGTTTTGAACACACTTACTGGCAAACTTGCGCTAATTCAACGATTTTCTTGAATTACATTTTACTTGTTATAAGAAGTCGGGCTAGTTGTTCGTTCTTCTTGTGTTTGGAGTCGTTAGAGAGGAATTTAATTTTAAACTCAGACTGTTTTTATAATCTACAAATTACTTTAATTTAAAACAAAGAGTGACTTCACATAATTTATACATAATACGTAATTTAACAGACCACCCTTTCAGCGTTTACCGAGAGAACGTAACATTTTAGAAATTTGCTGTCAACTGCAACCTCAATATTTAAACCTAAAGAAAATATTTCGTTTAGGGAAAGGAATTGATGTTGTATTTGAAGAATATTCATAGGTTGAATAACATACATACAGTAAATTAAAACACAGAAGATCTTGTCAAAGTGTTAAGCTCCAAAGCAGTTGTTTTATTTATAATAGTCGCTTGTAACGACCCATAATTTGGCCCATAAATAGGAACACCTAATATTCCCGGGATAAATGTAGCCTTGATTATTCTCTGAAACGTTTTCTAGGCCTACATGCAGATGCAAGTTTCGTCAAAATGGTTCAGCCATTCCGGAGATTAGCCCGGACAGACAGACAGACAAAAATTAAAAAATGCACGTTTAGGTTTTGTTAAAGTGTGATGAACCATATGAGCTTAGAAAAAAGTATTTATTTCAGAGTCGCAGACGGACATTGGTATGGTTGAATATGGTATTAGGCCTACTCACTAAAATATTATAGAAGGTATTCAAAAATCTAACCTAGCCTATATTGGAAACATTTGTATATCCAATTTTGTACAATTAAACCAGCAATAATTATTTATATTTTCTTTGTTCAATACAACGAATTAAATTATGTAAGAGTTTTACATTATTTAGGTCTTTTAGGAAAAATTCGTTTCAGGTCAAAATAATAATTATAAAGGTTAAATTTGTCTGCAATAATTATCGGTTGCACATTTCACATGAATAACCTATCCGATACATACAACATAAAATAACCTAATCAACCACAATTCAACCAAATAATTTAAGATCGTCATATGCAAACACAATAATTCGATTGGAAAGCAGAATTGCTTGGGTACATATTACACTATCAAAGATTTGAGATTCTTTGAAGATTCTTTGACGAAATAATTTGTTCATCAAACTTTACAAATATTTTTTTTAAAGAATAAGAATAAAGTACTAAAATATTATAGTACGCATTTTTTAGGTAACCTCCTAACCTCAAAATAATATACGATTTTTTCTGTTTTCATTATATTCTTTCTGTTCCTTTACTTTTATATTTTTAATGCGAAGGAAACATTGACATGGAGTGTTGAAGCTATGAAAACTTTAATTTTACATTATGAAAAAGAATGTTGTTTTTGGAACATTCACACGAATGCCTATAAAAATCGCGATGTACAAAAACCTTGAGAAGAAATTACAAATAATGTTTTGTAGTCTGTAATATTGGGGTTGGCAGTATAGCCTAAGTTTATGTTTTTTTTGTAAAACATTAAAGAGACTTTCATTATGTTTACTTTATTGTAAAAGTGTATTTACAAGTTTTTTTTAAGATTAGTTTTTGAAATATTAACCCGTTATTACGATCTTTCAACTGTAATTTTGTAATAATAGTTAATAAAATAATAAAAATATTAGAATAAACCGAAACATAACCCCAAAATATATCTAATTTAATACCAAAGTTGATCAAAGAAATTGGACAGGTGTAATATGTATTCTTTGACAAATTTGTACAACTAGTTGGTTGGATTGGGTACGTCGCGGTAGTGTGAAAGCTTTCGTAAATGCACACGAGTGAGAATCAAACAAATAGTTGCATGAGTTTGAGCAATTAGTGCTTTAGTTCTTTTAAATCTTTCACTATCTAAAGACTATGATTGCTCTTACAAGATTCATGGAAAATTTTAATAATTGTCTCCCTGACTTACTCTGATTTTAATCAACTTCCCTGTCCAACTCAGGATGTATTATGAAATTAGTTTACTACAACAGTAGCTTTACATTATAGTAACATAAATTATATACCAAACATTTCTGCCTAATATCCTCCACAGCGTTCTCCTTACATCACCGCCCTCGAATGACAATGAAAGCAAATGTATTTTAGTATACTAACCTGGTCAAATAAATTGAATTTAAAATAATTGTTTGCTGAGTTCTAGATGTAAGTTTGCGTATTCTTGAATACAACTCAATTAATATTAGTCAGCTAGAAAGTATGAACCGCTGTAAAGTAAAATACATAGACTACCTCAAGGTTGAATATATTTTATGAAAAACTAATAATATGGCACCAAACAAAAGTAGTTTCTTGCTTACCTCAGCAATAAAACAGACGTGAACGTTTGTTTACCTGTAACAAAAACAAAATTGTTAAAACATTTTGATCCATACTAATATTATAAAGAGTTACACATTTTGTGTTTGTTTATTTGTTTGTTTGTATTTAGGGGTTAATCTCTGGAACTGCTGAACCGATTGAAAAGATAGCTTTACAAATAAAAAGCTTTACTATCTCTGAGAAACATAGGCTATAATTCATTTTGATAAAAACATTTTTTATTTCAATATTTGGAAATTTAGTCGGACAAATTTATTAGGTTAGGCCTAGACTGATGAATTACCATAGCAACCAATTCAATAAAATAACATATAAAACAGCTGTTTGCTCTAATATTTAAATTAACATTTGATTTCACACTTTGAAGCAACTATTTGTATTTCTAATTTTTAGGTTAGGTTTTTATTTAAGTGTAGACCTGAGTCATGCTGGTTCTTTTAACTTTTATTATAACTGTTGTATAAAATATTCGAAATAATTTGATTTGAACATTTAACATTATTTAGCATCTTAGCTTTGGGGTTATTGTTAATGTATACCTTTATTATAAAGAAAACATAAAATGATTAACATAACATAACACTATACACTAAACGTATACTTACATTACGTTTTCAGACACATTTTACAACATATTGAAAACAATGGGATGAAAAACGAGATTAGTTAGGCAAGGTTCCCAGATAATATTGCTAGTTCTTTTGTAAAAGTGTTTGCATCATCGGCCGCTAGGATTCGACGGTGGCGGTCACATGACAGGGTACCTCGAAGTAGTCTAAAAGTTTTCGTGATTCTTATGAGTCAGATTCATACAACCAGTCGATAATTATTTCTCTTAAACAAATTTTCAACAGATAGGACCTGCACTAAGGGTCCTCCTGCCTAAAAGCATACACAAACAACAGTATATCATTTCCGCTTATCATTGACTATTTAGTCAACGTTTACCGAACAATTTTAGAATACACAGTTCTTTTAATTACCGACACAAGATACAAAGGACTGCGCCCCAAACTAATAGGCATAGAATGACTTGACTAAACGAGAAGGATAAGCTATCAAGAATGTATGCAAGGCCCTTTCACTTGTTTCTCCACGTTAGAAATAGTACATACCCTTCACTAGCTGTTCTCATATATGGTAAACTGAATCCAATTATTGATCAAGCTTTAACTGCCAATCTGACCCTATTTGAATAATCTAATACACTGCGATCACTGGAGTCTGTTGAGTTAGCTATAACGTCAGTAAATTTATTATGCATTAAACTATTTAGTGCAGATTCTGTCCACTTCCACGTGTTATGAGAGAAATTATCATTTTTAGTCTGCCAGACGGCTCCGCCTCTTACTCGCTGCGCTTCCCTTCTACATCCGCGGAGAAGCAAATTCAAACAGATTACTGTACACTCTGATATTTTCACGGAAGTTACGATAGTTTAGAAGCATTTGAATCTTGGTAGCGTAGTGTGGTAGCGGTGAAGTAGATCTTGACGCATACGCAATAGGGCCATAGGTTTTGCGAGAATGACAGGATTTGTTTATATAATTCAGAGATATGGTTTAACTGATGTCCATGTAACAGGTATAAAACTTATTCGCCTTTGTTCCTAGACTACACTGGATTCTACGTTCACCGTGCAGTACAGAGCGCCCATAAGCCATGTTATCCATACGACAGTCTCAGCTGTACCAGCCAACAAAAAAACATCAACTCCCATGCAACGCTCTGTCAGTTAACGCAACACGCATGACAATAAACGTGATGTTCGCTGTAATGATAGTAGCACGTCTATTCTCCCGTAAGACCTGTACTGCACGGTGAACATGGAATCGAGTTGTTTTAACATGGATATGTTTTACCGCTGGGGTTCAGGAGAAAATTTCAGTCAGTCAAGCAGATTCAAGGATAATAAAAGATATTTGCGGCATTTTAAAGATCATAAAGATGATTGTGATACAATTTTTAAACAAACCATATAAAATCTCTAAAGCCAAGAAAAGGTTAGCCAATATATAAAATATTATACCATTTTAAAGATCATAGAGATGGATATATTTTAACGTAGATATGCTTTAAAGCTGGCGTGAGGAACAAATTTCGTAGACAGTCAAACCGATGCAAGGCTCATAAAAGTAATTTACGTTATTTTAAAGGTCATAAATACTATTGTGTTACAATTTTAAAACAAAGCAAATAAAATCTCTAAAGCCAAGAAAAGGTTAGCCAATTTATACAATATTATAAAATTTTAAAGATCATAAAGATGGATATGTTTTAACGTAGATATTTTTTAAAGCTGGGGTGAGGAAAACATTTCTTAAATCACTCTCCCAAAGCAACGCTAGATGTCTGAAAAATATAGGCGATTGCTTACGATATAGAAAAAACATAGGCGACTTCTTACCATAAAGAAAAAGCATAGGCGATTGTCTACCATAGGGTACTGAAAAAAAATATTCCATTGTCTACAGTATTGAAAAAATACAGTTCAGGATGTTTATATTTTCTTATAGAAAGTTGCACGCAAAATAAGCAACATTTTTTTAAAGTTAAATTATTTTTCAGACAAAAATCATAATTTACTTTGATAATATATAAATTTCCCAATGCAATTTTTAACTTTTACAAACTTTTGTTTTGTTTTCTGGTTTGCTTATTTCATATAATTCAATATTAATTATTATATGATTTTGTTTTTTTATATATTGCCTACAGAAACGAATTTCTAAATAAATTATAGACTACGTAAATATAAAAGACTTTAATTTTCTATGAAAGTGTTTAATAAATTAGTTGTGTGAGCATTTTCCCTTCAAACATAGCCTATTTAGAGTAAGAATCCTAAATTAACTCTACCTAGTGTTAACTCTACCTTCAGGCAGACGCACACATATAAGTACAGTTGGCGCAGACTAGGAGTGTGTCTGGCCTAATGGGCGTGTCATCCCTTCTACTTCTACCTTGGCGGTACAACCAATTCCACAAAAAACTAGGTCAATAAAATTTAACAGAGAAAATGGACTGCGTCTCACATTCTTATTTTACCTACTTGCATACAATATTTATATAAAAAAGTAATGTATTTCACCTTTTAGAGAACACTAAGACAAATAACTATAAATAAGTAAGCCTAAGATTTTGCTTCATTCCAAATTTATAAAATATTATAATTTTGATGAAAATTTATATACCCATCACATAAACCCATATTTGCTCGCTTGCGTGCACACACATCAGTATGAGATTAGAAATGGGAGGGCAAAGTAAAGGGAGGGTAGGTCGCGGACTGCGATTCCCGGTTCTCAGGCGGTCATAAGCATTGGTTACCTTGATTACGTGACAGGGACATGGGTATAGCATTTAGCTCTGGACTGGTTAGTAAAAAGACCAAAGACTAAAACTGTGAACACAAATTAATGCTATAGGTCTACTTATTTAATGATAATTCCAAAGATGCCGCTTAACAGATTTGTTAGGTTAGGTTAGACTAGCGCCAGGTACAAGCGTAAAGGAGGGCAAATAATCCAGCTATTAAGCAGAAAAGGCCCAGAAAAGGCTCTTCTTCCACCTTTACGAAATATTTTGGTGGTCGACACTTCGTTGGACTTTCTGTCCTACATTCCCTGAGGGTTCCCCGTTGTTTATCTAATTTCAGGGCTCCTAAGGTTGTTAATAACAGGCACTACTTGCAACAATCGAAATGTTAATAACAGGCACTACTTACAACAATTGAAATGTTAATAACAGGCACTACTTGAAATAATTGAAATGTTAATAACAAGCACTACTTGAAACAATTGAAATGTTAATAACAGGCACTACTTGAAACAATTGAAATGTTAATAACACGCACTACTTGAAACATGTATAGAAGTTTTTTTGAATAACCTAATTCAGCACACAATAATTTCGGACCATTATGCACTTGAGATTCTACATGAAATCCATAAACTTAAGAACGAGTAAACTTAACATTTTGTCGTTAGCGTAACATATTGACTTTCCCAACACAACGTTTCCAAACTACATATTTACATAAACATAAAGGACACATAGCTGTCTTATCTATTCAATATAAATAACCAGACGTACTGTTTAAGCCACATTAATTGTACGTAATAATTATACTCGAACTCAAAGCGAGAACATTCGAAGGTGGCAATAAATATAAAATCCATCAACATGTACATCTTCCAGTCATTTATTATACCAGAGAGAATGCATGCGCCTCGTGAGATGACAGGCCATAATGAATCGGACAAGCATTTAGAGCCTGCCGGTGACGGTATTGTCTTCCAAGGAAAGCCAAATTATAGGTTATCTTTGACCATTTAACTTTACCCCAATTATATTATTTTAGGAGTAATTTTAGTTAACCATCGTTCACGTTGTTAGCATGCTCGGTCGGTTTGATTTATACGTACCGGGGAACCGGATTAAAAGCGCAACATTTCGTACAAATAGCCGACAGCGCATGCCTGACAGCTGTTGAGCCAAGTTAGTCGGCAATTTACATTGTTTACGTAAACCAATGGAATCGTTTATTTTCTTGATATTTTCATAAAACAAAAAGTAATTGCGGAAGATAATACGAGATGGAAACTGCAGTGTATACTAGGCAGTAATATTTCTCGGATGTTTGATATTAATTATTACTTGCTAGGAACGTTGATAAATCTAGGCAACTTATTTCACTGACGGATAATTTATTGCGAATATTTTTATGTTGATGATGTGATAAAACGCTTCAAGTTGAATGTTTAATTGAAATGCAGGGTGGTGAAGGAAGAAACGGGACAACTTTCAGGACGTGTTCTGCTAGTGAAAGTAAAGAAAAAAGCTCTTATAACCATAGGTTTGGAAAACCTTCGTTTTCCAGTTATCAATCACTTTTTTTTACAAAATACTTAATATCTTTGGATGTAGGAAATATATTGAAAGCAAATAATGGATGCATATTTGGTATGACGTCTTTTACCGATGTACGAAACACCAAAACGATTCTTATATATTTTAAAAATGGCGGACGTTTGAAATTTGTAATGTAAAATATCTTGAAATCCGCAAATTTTACAAAAAATTCCTTTTTTAATTGCAAACATAACAGTTTCTTATTATTTTTGTAACTGAAAAGATAACCGATTTATTGGCTAAAAACTACAAATTTTGTATATTAAAGACAACTACCAAGATACCATTTTTTTATAGATTTCAGCTAATAACTCGGTTACGTTTTAAGCTACAGAAATAATAAAAAAACTGTTATGTTTGTCATTAAAAAAGAAAAAAAAATTTTCTTGAAATTTTTTGTAAAGTTAGCAGCTTTCAAGATATTTTTCATTACATATTTTAAACGGCCGCCACTTTGGAAATTTATTTTTAAAAGTTTTCGTTTTTTTATATCGGTAAAAGATGTTATACCAAAAATGTATCAAAAATAACATCATAATATTTACTCACTTTAGAAACAAAAACATATTTTTATTTTAAAACAAAGAAAATATATCCTATAAACTAATTAGCTATTTGTAAAGAACAAACCATGTTTAATATTTTATTAGAAATATAAGGGAAAACACTGCAGGTAGGTATTAAAATATTGCCTCTCAGACATCTCTTTGTTTTTAAGGTCATAAAAACGTTTTTCATAAAAAGAAGAGGAAATAACGCAGCGAGAAATATTACAGGACTAGGTGTCACGCACTGGGTTTTGTCTGAAATTAATAAGACCTAATTCCGAGGTCTTTTTTTGTGTTAGTGGGCAAAACACATAACCTCTTAATAAAGTAAATTAGTAGCAAATAATTGTCTAAGAAATGTTACTTGACTGTTCATATATGCAATATCTCCGATGAATCATTAAAAGTGTACAAATGATGGTGTGTAAATGAAAAGTCTATATTTAGATTTTTGTGTGGTTGAGAAAGCCTCTGAGAATAGTTGTTGCATGCATACTTCTGTTTTTTTAGTGTTTTTTTTTGTGCTTTTTTTTCCCCCCCCTATAACTTGAATAGTTTTGATTAGGCCTAGGCCTACTGTTGTTTAAAATGTCTAAACGTTTATTATGCTCCAGTTATATTTTTTAAAGATCCTATCACTCACACAAAAACCTTGGCCATACTGCGCATGCGTCAGCATCCAGGTTACTGCTACCTCAATCCAAGTGCCCCTGTCCTAATTAAAACTCTGGCTCTAAACGGAAACAGGTATTTCGAAAAAGCAGAAAAATTTTGTTTCTATTTTCGTAAAGGAAAACGGAGTCCTAAATTTCTTTAAGCATTTAGAATAGTACAAATTTAAAAAAATATTGTTCGGAAAAGCGGGGAAATGAATCTTTCCGAAAACACGACCTTGACCAACAAATTTCTCGTATTGGAAAAACCCCGATTCCTAAGTTTCGAGAAAATAAATAGAGCCGCTCTTGGAAAAATGTACTGTACATACAAACAATTATGGCTCATTTAATTAAAGTTTCTGTAAAAAAAAAAACGTCAAAATGAGGCGTCCGTCCGTGCATCAGGAAATCTGAAAAGTTAGGACGTATTTACATCTCATAAACGTCAACGTATTTGTATGCATGCCCACTGCGGCGGGCGTGTTGGGTTGTCAAATGAATAACAAGGAGTAAACAATGAATTTGTGGCGACTGGAACATCCGCGGCCGCCTCACGAAGCGTATTATTTGAATTTCTCATGTGAAACGCACGCGGCCGACTCGTCTTTTTGTCTAAAATGACAATAGTCTATAGAAAATTAAAACCGAGCACCGCTGCATGAAATCTTCACTTCCTTTGCATCTTTTGAAGAGTATCGCCGGTCTTTTAATAGTTTAATCACTTTCGCTTTTTAACAATGGATATGAATCACGAGTTCCGCATTGTCTCGGCAAAGCCATCGAGGCACGGGTACGGCTCTATTTCGTGTATGAATAAGCCGAATTATTGAAGAAAATAAGAGCTATTAGACTCGACCCAACTTGAAAACAGTTCGTCGGAGGAGGGTAAAACTTCGTTTCTATTCGTTTCAGACCATTTGGAGGCGATACCCAAAATTCATTACTTTATATATATATATGTTTTATTCCCTCATTGATAAGTGGTAGTAAATATGCAATTTTGAATTGCTGATTTTTTGGTGAAAGGGTCCTAGTAGAATTCTTCAGATACACTCTCTTCTCCCACTCATAAGCCCGTGTGCAATTTTTAAGCAATATCGTTAGAAAGGTAATTAAATTTACTACAATCTTTTGCAAAATTAATTCAGGT
>JAGFPH010000252.1:336709-364390 GCA_018207615.1 Philaenus spumarius | reverse complement strand
AGACTTTGATACAATAAGGACGACTAAACCAGGACAAAAAGCAATAAAGTTTCGACTAACGACAAAGACGTCGATACAATAAGGACGATTAAACAAGGACAAAAACAATAAGAGTCAACTAACGACAAAGACTTTGATACAATAAGGACGACTAAACGAGGACAAAAAGCAATAAGGTTTCAACTAACGACAAAGACCAGTTGATACAATAAGGACGACGAAACAAGGACAAAAAGCAATAAAGTTTCGCCTAACGACAAAGACGTTGATACAATAAGGACGACTAAACAAGGACAGAAAAACAATAAGGATCAACTAACGATAAAGACTTCGATACAATAAGAATGACTAAACAAGGACAGAAAAACAATAAAGTTTAATTTCGTAACGGATTCATTACCAATAATGAAACAGAGCCTCCATTTTGTCAAGAGATCTCTCCGCAAGGTACTAAATACTATCGACGCTTGAAGCAAGTTATAAAGTAAACCACGTAGTGGGTAAGCTAATTGAGGCTATAGTATATTGAAGGTAGAGAACACTTATCACATCTACTTATACTAGGGACAAGAAGTAAAACTAACACAGGACCACTAATTAAAATATATTACTTTGCTTATCAGAACAACCTATTTGGTAGTATTTAATGTGAATATTTAATTAAACTCAGATAGTATTCTGGAAACAATAAGAAGGAATAAATACAATTACAAATGAAATGTTGACACATTGTTTTATTGTTACATTTATACTTTAACCTTTTAACTACCCTGCTTGCTTTGCACTTCATCCCTATGTTCGCTCCGATAACATTATTAAATAGTTTAATTGCAAATATTACCTACACAAACACAGTGTTTTTTTTATGAATTTAAAAACACCCAACACTTTTGGCAATGGTAAATAGTTCTCTTAAGGTTCTTTTATGTAAGTTTTTTTGTCTCCTCCCAAAATGCTCATTTGGGGGGGGGGGGGGGGTACTGAATATTTTAAAACGGAAACGACGTCTCGTGACGGGTAAAATTAGAAGACATAAAATGACAACTAAAGGCATTCCCGAATGTTTTATGACACTAATCAAAATCTATTTTCTGTGCAAAATGACAAAAGAATTTAAAATAAAATTTTTTTGAGTGATATTAAGTAAATTTTAAATGTTGTTAAGCAGTATTAAGAGCTTTAATATTGTAAAGTATATAAGTGCTGTTAAAAGCACGTTTTAATTCTTGTTAAGTACATTTTAAGTGCTGTTGAGTACGTTCCAAGTGCTGTTAAGCACCTTTTAAGTGCTGTCAGGGGGAATGGCTCCTTTCAAGCACTACGTCATATTGTTTAGAGCCATCCAAAAAATACTTCAAAATAGCTTCTAACTTTGTCTTTTATGCCATTAACTGATGTGACACAATATGTGGATTCAAATTGAACATTTTAAGTACGATGTCGCCAGAACATTTGCGCAAAGTTCATAAATAAAATAAAAAAATAGGGATTTCCGTGAGAAATTTTAAAATTGGCCGTTTTTTTGTAAAATGGCGGCTTTAAAAAAAATGTAATAGGGTTTACTGTCGACAATAATTAAAGGAAGTCCCCCATTTAAACTTTGCTGTAATACATCATTTCTGAGATGCCGATGAACAAATTATTCATTACAATTAAGTGTTTAGTGCTTTCTGCTTTTCTTATTAGCGAATTTTCATAGGGAAGATGTGCTATTGCAGTGACCCTTATGGTGAGACCTAAGGTCGCAAGTAGTAAATGAGCACCGATTATGGTCCACAGAGGGCGTTTTGGGGTCATTAAAAGTGTTATATATGTGTTCGCACTCTAACGGCAGCATTTTAAGTCCGTTTTGGTCCATCGCTAGCCAACAAATCCAACAAGCGTAAGATCGTTTTTTTACCCGAATTAAATTTTTTTTGGGGATTTTTCGTACTAGAATGAAACTTTTTTAGGGGTTTATCTAAAAAATGTAATGTAGGACGTGCTCATTTAAAAAAATTATCATTTTTGACACGACCTTTTAGCCTGCTTGGTTCTCCCAAAATTGAACAAAACGTAAAAAAACCCAGTTCAAATCAGCTTGGGGGATTTTGTCGTGAGGCATCTTCTGATCCGAGACCTACGGCTGCTGTTGGGAAGCTGCGAGCGAAGCGAAGCAGTCCATAACCCGAAAGGTCCGCTGCGAGAGGAACGAAGGCTGAGATGTAAACAAATTCTAGTGATATATTACGTACACACAAGCAGCTATTCAGCGCCTTTGTGAGTAAACCAATTTCATAAGTTGTTGGTTGCAACATTAAAACATATAAATTTAATTTTGGAAATTCACTAAACTTACGTCAGCAGTTCAGCTGCGTGATTGAAATACTATCTAGTTTTAATATTTTAAATAGTTTTATTTATGGTGTTAGTTATTGTTAGTTGTTGCTGTTATTAATGTGTTGCGGTTTCGTTTTCAGATTACCATGATGATAACTATATAAACTAAGACCAACACATTTAAACAACAAAAGCAATTAGTTTTGTTAAACCAATAAACTAATCGGAAAGGACATATTTTACACAGGTTTTGATAAAGAACACTATTCAGAAGCACATAAAAATACTTAGACACCAGGTTTGGTAATACATATTCAGTTCTACGAGAGTCTCTACTAAATCCAACAGTTCTAGTTGTATAATTTATCACTCAATGCATGCTATTTTGTCTATTTATATTATATAATTTGCTTGTTGTATGCAGTTGTCCACTGTGCTAAATAAAAGTAGGTAATAAAATTACGTTAAATATAAACCCCTAAATATGCCGACCAGACATAATATATAAATCTGCACAGTTTAATGTAAAAAATATACATTCGGAACAAGTTAAAAATGTTTATGGTGATTGCGAAAAGAAAGGTAAATGCGTAAACATGTCGTTCCGTAACGGCGCGCTGCCCTTGACCTTCATATGACCCTGCGTGCTGTTGCCTATTACTCTAACCTTCTTAAAATACATATTTTTGTTAATTCTATGATTCACACGCACGGACACCCGAGTTAACGCTCGCATGTCCCATGACCACATATTGAAAACGTCACTATTTTTTACCAGCGTTTATTCCCACTTTAGGAAAGAAAAAAAAAACAGAAATTGTGTAATAAAGTTGGAATTATATTTGCTGGATGTCAGAAGTACGTTTACGTTTGGAAGCAAATGGAAGCTGCCGTTTAGTCGTTTTAGTATTCCTTTATGTACTGAAAACGGGATGTCTAGAGAGGCTATACAGTGTGTTCCAAAATAAACAGTACTGAAATAGTAACGGTTTAATTTGTTTAGGCAAATACATTAGACAAACTGAAAGAAAGTTAAAAACACATGTTCTATAATTATTAATCTATAAAGTTTTATTAGGCAACCTAATGGCGTTGTTGAAGATCTTTGGACGTGTTGGTGAAAAGGGGATGTTAGTGATTTTAAGGCAAGTTATTTCTTCTTGAAGCTCCCTCAATGGTAGCATTGTATTTGGATAACCTAATAGAACTCCGATCCAATGCAATATTTCGTTCCACAGGGAAAAATTCGACGATAGTGGCGCTATCTATTGGGGAAACGACGGAAGCTGTGTGAAACACCAATGCTACCAATGATTTCTCCCTAGCGCTACATGTCGGCGCGATCATGCACTATTTTCCCGACAACCTTGTTTTCGGCACACAGCCCCTGTATGCATGCATGATCTATTTTATTATTCATGATCTATGATGATAGTCGGTAGCTCATTTCGGAAGTGGCTTTCCTTCATCATTCCCCACACATAAGCTTCAGGTGGTAAAAGGTCAGGAGAGTGAGATGGATACGGAAAGTATGTTGATGTTGTTTAAAACCCGCCTCGGGAAATCTGGCGGTTTCCAAACTTTCTTTGATGCAAAGCAATAGTGACTACAGCGGTGTAACTAGTGGCGCTATCTTGCTGGGACTACTGAGAACCAAAAGGCAGATGGCTAGCACGACAAAACCTCTTCAGATCTCTTGGTTCTGGTAACAGGTTTCTTCACAGATTTAAGGTCACGTCACGTCCCGTCTTTTTTCCAGAGGTATGCTCCCTGAGTAATCAAATGGAGGTGGCTATACACAAGCGTCACGTCACGCCACGGCTGGAAAATATTTGAATGCTCTAGAGAGCATACCGTGCCGTGATGTGACGGGTGTGCATAGCCAGGAGTCACGTCAAGCGACGTATTTTATCTCCGTTTCGGCTTACAATATTAAGGGCTACAAATATGCCAAATTTTATCAAAATCGTTAGTGCCGTTTTGTAATATGAAAATAATAACTGATTTTTTGGGGGTTTTTTGGCCAAAAAAGGGGTTGTTTTTCAAAAATTGTCAAAACCTTTTTTCGTGCATCTATGCAGGCCTAATTGACATGTTTGGTGAAAATTTGTTCGAAATCGATCGAATAGTTTTCTCTCTAGCTTTGTATACATACATACAGACATTTTGTAAAAACAACTTTTTGGACTCAGGAGGTCCAAAAACGGATATTTCCACAAAATTCTCAACATCGATTTTTTTTGCGATCACTATATAGCCTACTCTCTATACTATAGTATAGTAAGAAACTAAAAATAATAAACAGAGAATTAACTTAAACGGTAATTTATTTAATTTTAGTAACAACATTTTTTGTTTTTTGTAACTAAATAAAGGTCTAGACTGGAGGGGACGTGACGTGACGTGACGGCTGTGTATAGTCACCCTACCTAAAATGACGGGAGTGGACGGGACGGGACGGGACGTGACGGGTGTGTATAGCCGCACCTTTAATAATGCAAGGGAAAAAGTAGGAAAGGTCCCCCATTTAAAGTTTGTTGTAACTTTTATAGTTTCCGAGATCGCAATGGTGGCCATCTTGAGTTGATCACCCTGTATATAACGTCACTAAATATAAATTAACCCCAAACAAGAAAGTAAAATAAGCAAAACCAACCACAGCTAGCCTATTTCAATGTACTGTTTATTTTGTTACATACCGTATGTTAAGTTAGAATTGTAATATTCAGAGATCAAATATTCATTGATATTGGCATTTGCCAATAAAAAAAAAACTGTCCTCGATCTATTTTTGTCATTTATTCATTTCGTTCTTTCATTACAAAAAGGGCTGCGGCAGCCAAGTAAAATTTTTGATTCTTGATCAACCTAATATGACACAAGGTACTCCCTCTCATGTCCCACTATTCATAACCTCCTTACATATCCCTACACTCCAAATTTCTTAAACCTTTCCATTAGTTCTAAATCCTTTACACTCTTTCTTCCATCCTTCAACTTAAATACCTCACACCCACAGTCCAGCCACTAATTCAATACTTAGGGTACATTTCCTGATGATTGTTATTTTCTTACCACGAAAATGTATGGTTTTCAAAGGGCTTCAATTTAATGTTTCCATATGAGCCCACTAAACATTTTTGAGTTTGGGTGGTATAAGGGGGATGGGGGACTTTTTAAATAGGGTTTAATAGGCTCCCCTGACGGTGAATAACTGCCCCGAACTCAGATTTTGTATATATTTTTTATTATTTTTTTAAATAATAGAAGTGGTAAGTTTAAAAAAAAACACCCTGTATATGTATTATTTATCAGTTCTCTGTATCAGCTATTATAAAGAAGGTCTATAAAGTGTTGTTCAAATTAACGGAAACACTTGAGAATGTCAATAAATATTGTGCAAAGTTTTTACACTCTATACAATATTCTTTGTTTACATTTTGAAGAGGCGAAAAGCAAGCTTCAAAAGGCAATCAATAGGATCAGCGCATGGATAATGAAATGTATGTTAAGACTGAACGAATCCAAGTCAACTTATGTTAATTTTACTAACAAGAAAATAAATCCAGTTCATATTGTGATGAACACACATGTATCTCCGGTTAATATAGGAAAATATCTGGGAATGACGCTTGGTGCTAAATTGCATTGGAAAGAGCGTGTTAAAAAGAAAAATATTCTTTGGCGGATCTCTTTAACTCCCCACACCACGGGATCTCTTTACGCCCAAATGCCTAACCAAATTCGTATGGTTCCAGGAATATAACTAACTGTTTTGGGGGGTTTAGAGCCGGGGCTGGAGGCTGAGGTGCAAACAAATTCTACTAATATATTTCGTACACACAGGAGGCAGCAATTCAACGCCATCATGAGTAGACTAATTTCCCAAATAGTTGGTTGAAACAATAAAACATATAAACGTAATTTTGGAAATTCAATCAACTCACGTCAGTGGTTCAGTGAGCTATTATTTGACACGTAGCTACAACCGTTTCAACTTCCGAGACATCTTCAGGTTTTGCACATTGTTATGGACAATGAACAACTTATTGTACAACCAAAAACAGTTGTTAGTGGACGGTATTAGATACAGATTGAACAAGACCTACACGGTTTGCATTAAGATTCAAACAATCCAGTTGTTTCAATATAAAATGTGTAAGTGTTTTCTTTTGATATGTACAAACATATTTCATACGCGAGAAATAAATTAAAACGTGAATGTGAATATTTGGTTGTACAATTATAAATTGACCGTGACAGCCGACCAACACTTGCTGCCGACAAAAACTCTCGATACTGTTAACTTGAAGGATTGTATTTTTTACTTTGGTTTTGATTTCTAAACGTTGGAACGTCGACGACAACATGTGACAAGGTCAATGGAGCATTTAATCGGTTTAATGGACTCTATTGGGGAATGAGAACGTCTAGCGAAGCCAATCGATTACAGCATGGCGGAGCATTGTCGGTGACTCGGAACCCAGCAGGGCGTCTTCATCATCCCTTTCTTTATGTAAGAAATGTATCTGGTAACATGTGCCTTAGGATGTTTTTTTTATATTTTGTATGATCAATCAACTGTAATCGTTGGATTCCTAAGCCTGTTGACAAATGATGAAGTAATTACGAATAATATACTTCTTTTGTATATTGTTAGACGGAAAAACATGTAGATTGTTCGGTTCCCTAGTTTAAAAGGAAGAACTTAACCCTTATAGGATCTCTAGTTTGTCTATCTCTCTAGCATAGTCAATTTTGTCCAAGATAGATAAAGGTACCGCAATCAAATTTGGTACGGTTAAAAAGCATGCTAACCTATATATTATATTCCAACTCAAGAAAATATTTTCCTTTGAATTTTGCGTCCCAGAGTTTGGTAATCCGAAATATAAATATTTTATATACTATTGTACGAGGTGTCGTTTAAAAGGGCTTTATTTAAGGATGCCAAATTTGTTTTACATTTTCTTATATGTAGTATATAAGTAAATCTCCCCCCCCCCCCCCCCCCAATGTATTAGAAAGTACTGAAACTAAAATTTTGAAAAAAGTTATCCTGCCCATTTACTTGACAGGAAAACTTAAGCAAATCCTATCTGTTTTGAATGCTTAAAGAAATACTATTTCACAAATAGAAATTTCACAACTAGTGGGAAAAGTGTGATTTTTCCTGGTGCGAGTCGTAGACGAGCAATTTAAAGAGAACGAGCATCTAAAAAGAACATTTTCCCACGAGTTTTGAACACTATTTTTCATGATACTTCAGCAATAATACTTCAAAAATTATTTGATACAACAGCAAAAAATATGATTATTAAAAATTGAAAAATTTATTTACTCTTATTTACAACAAATAAACAAACAAATTACAGAATTTTTTGCAGGATTTTTCATATTTACACTTAGATTTTGCCGGCAATAAGTCTTGACTTATTTCAGTAACTTTCTCCTTAAAAGCATCTGGTAATTATTCCATTTGTACATCAACTAAACACGAAGTAAAGCAAACACAACACCGCAATGTTACAGTGGGCATTTTTTCAATATTGTATTGTTGTAATCAGCTGATTTATCCTCACTAGTGCGGATATGACGAACTTTAACCTGGCATTATACGCAATAGACAAGCAACTGATATTCCAGTAGTATCGTGAAAAATGTATTTCCCTGAAAACGTGATCCATCTCTACTTACGAAAATACTGCAGCTAAACTTTGGAAACAAACGTTGGGTTTTATTGATGTCCTTTACAGATAATCAGAAATTGTGTGAAAAAGTGATGAAAAATATGATTTTTATCAGGGTTTGTAAAACAGTAATATGCTTGGGAGCTCGCCTCCTTTCACTGCTAGCCACCAAAAAGGTGTATTTACTGAAACCGCATGATTAAATTGAGTTTACATGAAACTTATATTACGTGTTATTAGTTATCATTTTGGTAACTTTCGCAAGGGCCGGTTATACGCAATCTTCGACGCTTCTCTGGTTTATTTTTGTTTTTTATTTCGATACACTCTCAAAACTACTTATCAGATACTAGTGAATTAACTATTGCTCTAAGTATCAATCCTCTTAGTGGTAAGACTATGAAATAACAGGATTTTTGCGCAATCAATTAATTAAAGTCTAGCAGAAGCCAACTTTATTCTTTTCTTGCTGTTTAGTACTTCTTCAGAGTTCTTATAATCTACAGTCGAGTGGACTGAGTAAATGGATTGAATTGGAAATCTCCTAGTAAGGGTACTACCTGTTTTCCCCAGTGCGTGGCCAACTTCTAATATCGCGTTTGATAAAGCATGTCTTTCCATTCCGGTCACTCACTCTTCAAAACTACTACTCTTACCCATCATTAAAATCTTCTGACAGGTATCAGACGTTTTGTATACGTTTATTATTACTTCAGCTTTTTCTTGTCTAATTAAACTCGATCCAATTTCTATAAAGCGATCCCCTTTAAGAGCTTGTTCGCAATTCACCTCGAAAAGGTAACAGCGGCATTCGTTACATTTTCAGCATATTTTCTATTCTCACTTTTTGCACCTCGTTTTTTCAACCGCAAACGTCCCGGATCGCCGACGACAAAGTATTATTCAAGTCTTTATGAGGGGCTGACACGTTTAAGGTCCCTATTATTCACTTTTATCTTTGTTTAATCGGGTGAGAAAATTTCAGGAATGACGTATAACTTCGCAGTCGTTAAAGTCTCCTTGCAACGGGTATTTGTCATTAACTGTCTCGAGCTGTGCGAAACCTTGTGTATGCAAAGTGGTGGGGTAATTACAAAGGCCACGGTGACATCAAAGTAGAGGCGCACCTGCGGGAATAACTCTTACAAGACACTCCCCAGTTAATTGTATTGTTTGAACTATGGATATTGTTATGGGCAATGTTTTATGATATGCTCTTGGGAACATTTTAAATATGTTAAAACGGACTTTAATGCCGTATCGTTATGGGCTCAGAGACGATTGCTTTGCTCACGAATATAGCCTAACTTTCATATCTATGCTAATTTTCGAATGTAAACGAGCTTTGAATCGTCTTTACAAAAAAGTAAAATATAATGCAGAGGTGTAAGATCAGTTTGGTAGACATGGGCACACAACTTTAAGGTGTATGTTCTTGATGAGAAAATGTACAGTCTCTGCCTTTTTTTTAAGTACGTAATTTTTTAACATATATATTTTTAAATGTATTATTTATCAGGTCTTAAATATATTTTACACTGTATAAGCGTCTTTTTCGTAATAGGCATCGAATCAACGAAGAACAAAAACTACTAATGAAAAATTTAAAAATTTGAAGGTCTAATGGGGGTGAAAGACCTCACTAAGAAAATATTTTGCAAATAGGGTCGTTCGTAAAATCCTGGATTTTCGGCATTTTTTGCTTTAAAATAACAATTTTGCTAAATCTTTTCTTATTTTATCCGGATTAAGGCTCGGCTCTCCACATTCAAAACTACGATATTGGGTCCCAATTTCAATATTAAATAACCAAAACATACCTTCACTATTAAGCATATTTTTGTGATGTTTTTGTTAAAAAACGAAAGCTGTATTTGTTTTCTTAAAGTAAAATAGATTGTGGGTGTTGATTGCTAAGAATTTTTGCAATATCTCTTTTTGCAACTGAGTAAAAAATGTATAAAGTTTACTATTTTTTACTATTTATAACATATGTTTATGAAAACAATAAAACGGTTTCTGAAAATGTATTCGGCAATCAACATCCGCATATGACAGTACTTCAAAATGAAACCAAATTTTTAAATTTATTCCACGAATTAACGGGAAAAAAATGACTTATTCTGTAGCATTGCTCTTATGGGAATAAGATTCAATATGGCGGGCAGGCAAGCGCCCCCTTAAAAACATTTTAGGTTAGGCATATACTGAACCAACACTCATTTCTTGAATGCATAGACATTAATGCCTATACATTAATTACTCATACTAACCAACTTAGCGAATTTAGAATCGGTTAATTATTCTTCATAGTCAACAGCATTTTAACGTTAGGCTAATATAAATAGAAAGTTTGTATGTATGCACGAGTATATTATTCCAGCACAGTTTAAACGCATGGGATTATTTTATTTACCAGTTCAAATTATATATGTGGATTGAATATGTTTTATATACGTACCATAAATCAACTCGTGACAACAATAAACCCCACTTCAGACATACAACAGCTGATTTCGTTCATCATCTCTAATACATAACCCAGCTATGGGGTTATGTTAACAAGTTTACAACTTCGATCAAAACAAGAAGGCACGATGGCCGTGGTTGTTAAGGCGTGAAAGCTTTATCAATCGTCATGGCAACCATCAATGGAAACGTTCCGGGTTCAATTCCCATTGACCCCGAATAATTTTCTAAATGGTTTCTTAACAGACATCATTGGCAGTGGTTCGGATTTCACGTAAAACTGTAGGTCCCGTCTTCATTAGCCTTAAAGTGCAAAACAGCAGGACTGACGTTAAAAAAAATAATTTAAAAAAAATTGATCAAAACAACCTTCTTATGTTTGTTGTTTTTGTATATGCGTTATAAAACTAATGTAGAATATATGATCGGTTTTGAGTTTAGAAATCGTTGAAAATCTGTGTATTTTTCCAAACCTTTTTGTTTATTTCATTCTTGATAGCCTAAAAAACAACTTAGGCATATAAACATAAACTACATTTTAAACTATCCCTACCTTGGGCTATTTGTCTGAATGATTTTATTTTAATAGAATCATAAAAGTTAGATTTTCTGTTACGATCGTTGATTTGAGAAGTTTTATGATTAAAATTAATGGTTTCCATAACTGATTTTAGGTCTTTGGATAAAATATTTAATTGTAGGCTCTGTACATTCATCATGTTCAAAATTCCCTAACGGCATTACCCAGTTAGATATAGTTCGTAGATATAGTTCGTACTTACATTCTTCTGAAGAACGTAGTAAACAAATAATTTTTTTTTTAAATATAGACTTTCAACGACTTCTAACCTTTAAAAAAGTCACATGTCCAACATTAGTTCTATAATACATTAAACTAAATATTTTGAAATTATAGTTTTCTCATCCAATTAATCAAATTTTTCACGGTATCTTACTAGTTAGTTTTATATTAGGGGGCGCTACCCTGTCCGCCATGTTCAATCTGATTCCCATAAGAGCAATGCTACAGAATAAGTAATTTTTTCCCGTTAATTCGTGGAATAAATTTAAAAATTTGGTTTCATTTTGAAGTACTATCATATGCGGATGTTGATTGTTGAATACATTTTCAAAAACCGTTTTATTGTTTTCATAAACGTATGATATAAATAGTAAAAAATAGTAAACTTTATTAATTTTTTACTCAGTTGCAAAAAGAGATATTGCAAAAAACCTTAGCAATCAACACCCACAACCTATTTTACTTCAAGAAGAAAAAAATACAGCTTTCGTTTTTTGACAAAAACTACACAAAAATATGCTTAATAGTGAAGGTATGTTTCGGTTATTTAACATTGAAATTGGTACCCAACTTCGCCGTTTTGAATGTAGGGATCCGAGCCTTAAGTACAATGATTGACACAAAAAAGTTAATGTTTGAAAATTACTTACTGTTTATTAAGTTTCCAAGAGGTAACGGTCGTAATGACCACTGCATAGGTCGTAATGACCGCCCACGTTCCATTCACGAAGAAGCGTACATCAAATACAATTGTAATTCGAACAATTATACAGGATTCAAGCAATAAACAAACAAATCTAAGGAAGTCTACACACATTCATTGCGTAACGACCAACTACAAACCATTAACAAAGGAGTAAATCCCCGTTTTATGGAAACATTTAACGTTAAAGCCGGGCAATAATAATAGCATTGTCATAATAAATTTCATCCACCAAAACGTGAAATTAGAAATTCCGTTTTAATCCGCTTACAGTAACGTCGTGAAATGAATATAAAGCGTCCCGTTTATTTGAAATAAGATACTGCTTTACGACAGTCAGACAATAATGAAAAACAAGAAATGATAATTTAGAAGAGACGATTCGAGAGTAAGTTCGCACAGTATATTCAACATTTTATATCGAGAACTTGTAAGAGCATACTTTCTCCATAAACAACGTGAGAAGAAATACAATGTTTGAGGACATTCTAAGGGTCACATTTTACGAGGATTATAAAACCGTCAATGCAAAGCTTCGACGTAAATTTACGGGTACAATAAATTTTATCACTCTTACCTGTATATTTATCAGTTTTCCAGGCTGGATAATCTCAAGGAGACTTCAGGGCTAATCAGTAGTGGAGTGAAGTAATAAAATATTGATTGGGATTCTGTTTGCGTGTGTATTGAGATTGTTAATTTATAATAATTAGTCTAGTTCAGTTCAAAGTCATTGCGCAATCAGTAACGGCTAAATAACAAGCTTACCAAAGTAAATAATTCAATCAACCGCTGACGTGAGTCGAGCGAATTTCAAAAATTAAGTTAATATGTTTTAGGTTTATAACTAACTATTTGGAAATTGGTACACTCACGAAGGCGCTGAATAGCTGCCTACGTGTACGAAATATATTAGCAGAATTCGTTTGTACCACAGCCTAAAACCACAGCTCATGCGCTGATTCGTTCCGCTCGCTTCGTTCGTAGCGGATAAACTCGCTTCGTTTGTAGCGGATAAACTCGCTTCGTTCGTAGAGGATAAACTCGCTTCGTTCGTAGCGGATAAACTCGCTTCGTTCGTAGCGGATAAACTCGCTTCGTTCGTAGCGGATAAACTCGCTTCGTTCGTAGCGGATAAACTCGCTTCGTTCGTAGCGGATAAACTCACTTCGTTTGTAGCGGATAAACTCGCTTCGTTCGTAGAGGATAAACTCGCTTCGTTCGTAGCGGACAACCTCGCTTAGTTTGTAGCGGACAACCTCGCTTTGTTCGTAGCGAATAAACTCGATTCGTTCGTAGCGGATAAACTCGCTTCGTTTGTAGCGGATAAACTCGCTTCGTTCGTAGCGGATAAACTCGCTTCGTTCGTAGCGGATAAACTCGCTTCTTTCGTAGCGGACAACCTCGCTTAGTTTGTAACGGACAACCTCGCTTCGTTCGTACCGTATAAACTCGCTTCGTTCGTAGCGGATAAACTCGCTTCGTTCGTAGCGGATAAACGCGCTTCGTTCGTAGTTGATAAACTCTCTTCGTTTGTAGCGGATAAACTCGCTTCGTTCGTAGCGGATAAACTCGCTTCGTTCGTAGCGGATAAAGTCGCTTCGTTCGTAGCGGACAACCTCGCTTAGTTTGTAGCGGACAACCTCGCTTCGTTTGTAGCGGACAACCTCGCTTCGTTTGTAGCGAACAACCTCGCTTCGTTGGTAGCGGACAACCTCGCTTCGTTTGTAGCGGACAACCTCGCTTCGTTTGTAGAGGACAAACTCGCTTCGAAAGTCGGCATCCCGGTCGTCGCCCTCGGAACAGAAGTTGTCCACGGTAACATCCCTCATGTGTATTTGAACAGAGTATTGGTTATGGTAAATCGGGCACAGTATGTAAATCAGACACATATGCTTTTGGCTTATACTTTATAATTGAAAGAAACAGTGATCAATTCCTTTCGTTCAGAAATGAATTTGTGTGGGTTTTCGAACACTAACTTCCATATTTTAAGGTAATACGTGAAACGAATATGGACTTCTTAATAATTTAAAGTTATGTCCCTGAAGAATAATTTATAAATATAATCCGAAACAAGATATTACGAATGCACGTTTCAACGATCTCGCGTGTTGCGATTCAAGCCGGCTGTGGCGCTACTACACAACCCATAAAAGTTGTCTCGTGCACTCACTATATTAATTTACTCACGATTCCTTCTGTCTGTATTGCACAGTAATCGGAAGAACAGAAAGTGGCGATTAGCAGACGCTGAGACTTATGCCTTCAGTCCAGCATTGTAAGTACATCTCTCTTTTCTCCCAGCGAAGCCTCATGGTCACTGACTGTACTCGGACCAATTTTAATAAAACCACACTGTACACTCGTAGTTTTCCACAGGATGAAGAAGAGCCTTAATGGCTTTAAATATTCAAAGTAATTTATTCATTTCTTCATTCGAATTTACTGATATCGGATTTGAAAACCAGTAAATGAAAATAATATAAAGATATTTGTAAATGTGATATCAAATAATTTTATTCCTGGTCGTATCAATTCAAACCGAGGAGAATAACGAAAGTATTAATATGTTTCCGTCAAAATGATCTCCAGTTCCCGTGGTGCTTTTAGTGAATGGAATAGGAAAGTTGTACATATAAAGCGACGGGCGAGAGTAATTAGAAATATTTGTTGGTCGTAATGCCAGAAACAATGCAGCCGTAGATTTATTGGACTGCAAACAATTCAAGGATTAGGTTAACGGCTACCGTACACATTCACCAGATACGGGCCTACGCGTGGAGGAAAAGGAATGCCAAAAATCCGTTGGAATCGTAATATGAAATCGTTTAAAGGGTAATAATTAACCATATAAAGGGAAAGGTATTTTAAGTGATCGTTTCCTAGCGTTTTTAAGAACGGTCAGCGCCGAATAAACATAAATTCTGTTGAAAAGGAAAAAGTGTCCGGCCGATTGTTCCTGTTCGGCCTTTCGAAAACCTGACGCGGCCGAGCATCAAACAAAAAGGCGACCGCGTTCATCGGAAACGTACTCGGCACATCCTTAGCATAGCGAGCCGGATACCGGGGGAGGGGGGGAGAGATTTATTTACACGTACTTTTCGGACCACAATACGACCGAGAAAAAATGTTAACGAAACCAGTATTCGGGACTCGGAATTCTAATGGCTGGCGAGGAGAAGAGTATTAAGAGCTGTCGTTTGACCGATGAGCGAGACATAAAATAATACCCCAAGGTCTCATCACTCCCGACTCCCAACCACCTGCAATCTATACGGTAGAATGTTGCGCACTCGTAAAACCTGAACGCCAAACAATTAAGCCGATGGTTGCCGGCACGGTTTATTAATTCATAATTTTCTTTTACATAAATATATAACAAGGCCCTGTAACCAGACATGCCGCTTCAACACAACTGCGACTGCGCGTACGCCGATTGTTATGGGTTCTAGTTCAAGTTTAGACAATCCAGAAAGGATTCTAAAATCAAGGTAAAATAATTCGACCACGCAGCTGAACCGGCTGACGTGAGTTGAGCAAATTTCCAAAATTAAGTTTATAGGCCTATGTTTTAGCGTTTCAACCAACAATTTGGGAAATAGGTCTATTCACGACGGTGCTGAATAGCTGGAAAATGGTTCGCACGTCAGTCCGCGTGTTGGGAGTATTTTCAATACACAAAGCATTGCGTGCTTCGCACGCCATTCCTCATATTGGGAGTGTTTTCAATACACAGTGCTTTGCGTGCTTCGCACGCCAACCCCACAGTGAAATCCACCAAATGGCTTTGAACCGGGTAATTTTATGGTATTTTACGTTTTATCGATTTTGGGAGAACCAAGCGAGCTATAAGGTCGCGTAAAAAAAATTAAACGTGCAGAATAACATCCTATATTTATATTTGTAGAAAAAACTTAATTCTCGTAGGAAAAATCTCAAAAAATAGTTATCTACTCCCGGTCAAAAAACGTGCTTCCGGTTGTTGGATTTTTTGGTTAACGAACTCGTCCGAGCGACATAGACAACCAACATGTGTACCAAATTTGAACCAAATCGGACTTAAAATGCCAACCCCAAAGTTTTTTAAAACTTAAAACACCTTAAAACGTGACACCCCAAAATGACATCCAAAAACGTGTTCTGGGGCGTGACACCCCAAAATGACATCCAAAAACGTGTTCTGGGGACCATGATCGGTGCTCATTTTCTACTCCCGACCTTGGGCCTTACCATAAGGGCCACTGCAATAGCTCATTTTTCCTATGGAAAATCGCTAATAACGATCACCTTATACGTGTGCAAAGGTTATTAGTTTTTTGGGAGCCTTACAAAAATATTGCTTTTCAAACAAAATCAATTCCACTATTTTAAGTTTAGCCATTCTTAAAATAATCTTTTGAATATAAAAACACTACATATGTTACTAATAAAGTTTTTAACACAAATAAACAACGAAAAACATCCGAAAACAAGAAAAGTACTTATTTCCATAAATTCTTAACCTCTTTACTTTATGCCAGTTACAGTAAATGAGACAGGGGAGCAAAGTATAGCGCAGATAAATCGATAGCCAGTAAGCAGTTTCGAACCTGCGTTGTACTACTATAACAGATTGGGTTTAAGTCTTTAACATCTCAATAATCCCGCTCCATTTTTTTATGTGTGTTTTCTTAGCATCTTTTCGTATGCCAGAAGCAAATTTGGAAGACCCCACTAAGCACTGCGCCCCACCACTACCCAACATAAATTCAGACTATACATGTTTTTCAATAATTCAACTTCTTTACAATAATTGTTTACTGGTCGTAAATTGTAAATTTTTAAAAACATGATAAAGTAATGTGTATTTAATTATTTTTCAGCCGATATTTTAAATGACCGCAGGTTAAATATACAAACAATTTTGAACTTCAAAAGACCTTTAATTTAGTACCCCGCTTGTCCAACATTGCCATATGGTTTCTTAGATGCGCCCTTCTTCATTTCCCAAAGACATATAAATATTATTAAATGACTTGTGACAAAATACCCAAGAGTGACACTGCCTGAAAGGGACAAACATTAGCAATGTTTAGAAAAATTTGGAATTCTCAGAGTAAAACCGTTCAGTGGCGTAAGTAGAAATACGAAAACAAAAATGTATGTTTAAGGTCGTCATCTTAAAATGGGACCAAGCAGGTTAAAACTTTTTTCAAAATGTTTACTTTTAAAATGATGAAACACTTGACCTATGTTGATATTTTAAATGTTTCCCCCCCCCCCCTCTCCGTCCATATACTTTTAAGGCACTGGAACTTAAACAAATTTCTAGTATTTTTTAGATAAAATAATTTTGTAGTCGAAACTATATGTACCGTAGGTATGATACACCCCATATATATTGCATAGTATCTATCATGTAAAAAATCCTGTCATTCACGCAAAAACTCTGCCACACCGAGTACAATAATCGGTTTGCATTTGCTTCGCGGCGAGTGTACATGGGGAGCGAGCCGCGAGTCATACACTAGACCAACCACTGGGGTTGGTGGACGAAGCGAGCAAGATGCGGAGCCCTCTAGGATCTCAAGTAGATCAGAAATTATTATCTTATACTTACATTTTCATAATGTATGAAGTAAGCACATTGGGCTGCGTGTCCACAACACTTTTCTAAACGTGTATTCTCGTTTGCGCCATATCTAACGAAACACAGTTCAACCACAAAGCTAAGCAGTAAGCGGTGCGCACGAATCTCGCGGGACTCACAAAAAACCTCCCTTAACCCAACAGTAATAATCACTAAGAGTCAGATAACGGAGGCATACCCTGCGAATACTAAACAGTCTGATACAAAGTCGCCGGTAAGGGACTAACTCGTTCTCCCGCCCTTTGGAGCACAAACTGTAATCAACGTGTCAGATTTACATTTTCTTCAGTTATTTAAAACGTACAAGACGATTAACAAACACTGTTTTATAAAGGAAACGAACAATACAACTGTAGGCCCTACGATTAAAACTAAGAAAGGTGACTTTTAAACGTAAAAATTAAATAACGGCTTGGAGGAAATAATACTGTAGATAAAAGCGTTTCTGTAATTGCTTTTCAGATGAAAAGTATGAACTCTGAAAAGATAAAAGTCAACATAATGTACGCACATCTTCCAAGATTGTAAAGGAAGGAATGAATTTATTTGTATTTATATGTTTGCATATGTAATGTATTCATAACCTTTATTCCCCTTTGCATAAAATGTATTTGTTTTGCAAGCAATTAAAGAAACCTAAGAGTGCTTGTCCGACACGCACGACAAGGATTCCGTACCGTTAGCAGTTTTAACAAAATTATATTAATAACATAACACGGTATGTATTGGACTAACCAGTAACTATAACCATTGACGTACGTAATTAGGATTGGTGGTTGGGAACGAGTAAAAGAAGGAATAGAAAACACATTTAGTTATTTAACAAAATTTAGAATACATCAGGTTTCTTCGTAATTTTATAAGTAACTCTGACACCACCGTTTACTTCAATCATTTCTGAAATAGAGGAAAATGCAAAACTTTCTTCAATATCGGGAAACTCTATGAAATTGTTTCTTCATATCTATAACTAAAGCACAAACAAATCTATACTAATATTATAAAAAGGTAAAATTTGTTTGTATTTAGGGGGTAATCTCTGGAACTACTGAACCAATTGAAAAAATAGTTTTAATAATAAAAAGCTACACTATCCTAATTAACATAGGTTAGAATTAATTTTGATTTAAGTGTTTAAACAACCCCTAAAACAATAAATATCAATTGTTATACTTTCCTTAAAGCTAGAGAGCAGAAATTTTGTACATTTAATTCTTAAAAGATACATAGAAAAATTAAACTAGATTTGCATTTTTTTCGCGTGCTGCCAAGGGGTGAAAATGTGATAACAACCCCTAAAATAATACAAATTAATCTCTGAAACCACTTGAAAAAATATTTTTACTAATAAAAAAACTATACTATTCCTGAGTAACATAGGCTAGAATTAATTTTGATTTAAGGGTTGAAACAACCGCTAAAACAATAAATATTAATTGTTATCCTTTCCTTAAAGCTAGAGAGCTGAAATTTTGTACTTTTATTTCTTCCAAGATACATAGAAAAGGTAAACTAGATTTGCATTTTTTCATGTGCTTCTAAGGAGTGAAAATGTGATAACAACCCCTAAAATAATACAAATTAATCTCTGGAACCACTTGAAAAAATATTTTTACTAATAAAAAACTACACTATTCCTGAGTAACTTAGGCTAGAATTAATTTTGATTTAAGGGTTGAAACAACCGCTAAAACAATAAATATTAATTGTTATACTTTCCTTAAAGCTAGAGAGCTGAAATTTTGTACTTTTATTTCTTCCAAGATACATAGAAAAAGTAAACTAGATTTGCATTTTTTCACGTGCTTCTAAGGAGTGAAAATGTGATAACAACCCCTAAAATAATACAAATTAATCTCTGGAACCACTTGAAAAAATATTTGTACTAATAAAAGACTACACTATTCCTGAGTAACTTAGGCAAGAATTAATTTTGATTTGAGGGTTGAAACAACCGCTAAAACAATAAATATTAATTGTTATCCTTTCCTTAAACCTAGAGAGCTGAAATTTTGTACATTTATTTATTAAAAGATGCATAGAATAAGTAAACTACAGATTTGAATTTTGTCGCGTGCTCATAAGGGGTGAAAACGTAATAACAGCCCCCTAAACAAAAAAAAAAAAACAGTACAAATTAATTGTTATATTTTCCTTAAAGTTATTGAGCTAAAAATTTGTACATTTTTTTCTTACGAGATACATAGAAAAAGTATCATAGATTTACATTTTGTCACGTGCTACTAAAGGGTGAAAACGTAGTAACAACCCATATAAATAAATGATGATTGTTATACTTTCCTTAAATCTAAAGAACTGAAAATTTGGCACTTATTAATTTGAAGTGTTTTATAGAAGCTTAAAAAATAATAATAAACGCAATTTAAATAGTTACAATATATATGTTACAATTGAAATATTCAATAGTTAAAATGGGCGAACTGGGGGGTAACAGCCCCTTTACATAAAAATAAATTGTTATACTTCCCATGATTGACACTTTTGCTTCATAAGTGGTAATCTGTTTGCGTTTGCTTCATTGCGGGGGTTGGCGAACGAAGCGAACAGGGGGCGGTGCCATCTAGTATGCAATCGTAGTATTGAAATTGCTCCAGTAAACGAAAAAGCAATCGGAAACGCACCCGCTTCTTACTGTATCCCTATCTAAACAATGCAATTTCTTGCAGGTGAACACTTTGACATTTCCTCAATTCATACCATTTTATAAGTCTATTTTTGTAATTGAGTGTTGAAAATAAAACTGAATATTCTTTATAAAATTTTGGATCCGGCTTGCAAATTATTTTTCATTATTAATTTTGTATTGTGTTAGGGAAAAAATTCAAACTTTGTACTTACTAAATGTATATTACATAACAAATCAAAAGCATTAAAAAAAATGTAAATTGCAAAACGGATGCGTATTGTGACTGTGCTTAAAATGATACCTTGCAAACAATTTTATGATAAAAAGTAAACGAAATAAATGGTTTTAAATTTAACATTGCTCTTATGGGATACAAACCAAGATGGCCGCCACTACAGCAGACCCTTAATAAAGGAGTATACAAGACGTAATTACTATTAAGTTTCGACAAAATAATATTTAAAATGAAAAACGGGGAAAATTAAATATCTTTTCAAAATACAAAAAACCTTGATCGAATAAAAATTGGTCACAGCAACTCACAACTAATACGTTTATTAACTGAACGACAAAGTCTCCATCTTTACTGATACACGAGATTGTCAAACTGTAACTGCTACCAAATTATAATAATTAAGTTAATGTTTGAATAAATAAACGTATCCTCTTAGTTGAGAGATTCTGTGCTCTTCTTACAAGACAAGCTCAACATTTATTTTAAAAAACCCGTTAACTAACGTTATAATAAATTGATGACAGCATAAATTAAAATACTGCATCGTAGGGGTGATAAGGATCCTGATAAAATGAAGGAGGAGGGCCTGTCATTCAGTTTTTAAAGAATCATGCTGGAATTCAGGTATGCCACTAATAGTTTATTTTTTTAACATGTAAACAAAAGTCCTTTCTGTGTAAAATAAATATAGGTACAAGAAGTCTAAGCACGCTTATTTCATAACGCTGTTTTTAATTATAGTGTACTATAAGTATAGGAATACGAAAAAAATGTCTGACACAAAATAATTCAAAACAAACACTCACAAGTTTTGTAATGGGCTTCTTTACAGCGCAAGGGCTTTACCTACAATATTTTACCTGAACACACACGAAAACATTTTTAATAAAACAAAATTAAATTCAACGTAATACAAATACAGTCTACATGTCAACAAAGTAGCTTGTAGAAAAATTATGATTGAAGAAACATGTTACAATACGAAGGTCGATCAGCTAGCATTTTAATAAAGATTTTCAATTCTCATCATTCAAACAATAATCAGCTGATCTAAGTGTGTTCTTACTGTATCGTACAGAGCCAATACTCCTTAAACAACATACTTTACCATGTGACACTAGGTAAAGAATTTTACAAATAATAGTTAAAGTAAATTAAAAAAAGATTTGTTGAATATTAGCATTTTTCAAGAAGCTATTCGCTCACATAATATTACGTCAAATAAAGTGATATTGTACAAAATATATTTTTAAAGTAATTCAAATAAAATCCGATGACTAATTTCACGAAGCTTTCAGTGTCTATCTTGCTTGTGTTCAATAGTTTTGAGTACCTACAAACACAAAAACTGAAGATATTTCTTTGAAAATACGATAACCAACAAGAAATACTCATTTTCACTTACAACCAAAACGCAAATTCAGAGTTTTCTCCAAAACCTGTGTCACGATTTTGGTCATCATGTGCTAAAGGAAACTATTAAAGTCTACAACAAAAAGATATATTTATAACTTATTAATGCCTGTAAAAATATGGTAGGTCTACCCAAGAAATGTAGAGATCTAAATGTATCTTGTCAGAATGGCAAATAGAAAAGTACGCAAATAATGTCAACAAGAGTTTTGTTAAAAAAATATCAGCCGCCTGTAAAAGCTTAAAATGGAAATTTATAGCGTTAGATTTGTAATTTACGTTCCACGTGTAGTGATTTTAAAAGTCCACATAGTGTAGCAAAGCTCACATACGCTCCAACACATTTCAACATTTTGCAATCGATGATGTGAAAAAAACCCGGCATGTATAGATTTCCTCCATTGTTAGTACAACTATGCAGTCTGGGCCTGATTGCAGCTCCATCTGCACACTGCAATTGCAATTTCCTGCCTACCTAGCCTGCCATTATAATTAGCCTATACGTCCATCGCAATCGACATTTTATGACATAATGATTTCATTACTATCGGTATGAAGTCGGAACAGGAAAAATAAGCATCTATTTATCTCCGATCTGACGTTAACGTTTTATATCGCCCAATTTAAAGCCGTGTATGGAATTTATTTTTTTAAGGAATATGCGGAAAATTTAAATTTTACGACTTTACGATAGTCGGATTTATTTACGGCTAGGTTGATAAATTACAGCTGCCGACAAAATTGTAAATATTTTACCACTATTTGAAGTTAAAAAACTGTAACGATTGTTCGGTAAAATAATTATCATTTTGTTAAATTAAATGTGTGTTCAATACCGTATTAAAATAGATTGTTGGACAGAGAGTACGAATACACTACAACGAAGAATCGCCCACAAATATTTCGTAAAAGCGGACAAAGAATCTGGACCTTTTCTGGTGGACAGCTGAACGCTTTGTCTCCCCTTTTTGTACCTGACGCTAACTTAAAATAAAAAATCTGTTGACTGGCATCTTTGGAATCATCATTATATAAGTAGGCCTAAGTATTATCATTGTATTTGGATAACCTAATAGAACTCCGATCCAATGCAATATTTTAATCCACTGGAAGTTCGACGAAAGTGGCGCTATCTATTGGTGAAACGACGGAAGCGGTGTGAAACACCAATGCTACCAACGATTTCTCCCTAGCGCTACCTCGCGGCGCGATCGTGCACTATTTTCCCAACAACCTTTTTTTCGGCACACAGCCCCCGTATGCATGCATGATCTATTTTATTATTCATGATCTATGGTATTATGTTCAGAGTGTTGGTCTTTCCTCTTTATACACAAGTGCACAGCAAAATTTTATCGCCATCCCCTGCCATACTAATGTCAAAATGGTCCCGCCCAAGGCGGACAAAGGGTCCGCACATTTTCTAAACGACAGCCGGACTTTTCGTCCTGCCCCGCAAACCAGGTAATCAATCCTTATGACCATCTTAGGACCGCACTCGTTGTCCGCGAGACATTCCCAAAGGTAACCATCATAACAATTAAAATTTAATATTGCAACTGCAAAATAGCAAACGCTTCTACGGTAATAATACTGCTAAATATATTTCCAGGAGTGTATTCAAACTTAACAAATAATACACGAATCGATTAATATTATAAACAGATAAAACTCAAAATCGTAAAAAAACAAACAAAAGAGAAATCGAAAGATAAATTTACATTCGCCAAGTGCGCATCTGGCAATTAAAAATAAAATGTAAATAAGAAAAGTACGCTGTCATACGAGACAAGGCTAGTCCGGGCCCACCAGGAATGCCGTTCGCGGAGACAAATCGTTAAAAAGCATTTAATTTGAAAGAAGCGAGATGGAGATAGGCCCTGATTAATCGTAGTTAATGCATTTACAAGAAGCTGCACTTCGAGGCCTTCACAATCTCTTCGCCGGGAGCTTCTGTGTTGAACGTTTTCATTTGCGATGAAATAAAACCGTTTACGAGATAGATACGTTGAAAAATAATGCCCATGAATTCGGTATTTAAGATAAGCCCGGAACGAGTCCGACTCCGTCTTACCTAATCCACGACACTTTTATTTCTTTTTAATAATAACAAAAACCACTTGACAACTCTGCGTCCGCTTTTATCTCGAAACAACACCTTTTAACTTGGTGCCTTGTTGAAGCTTTTTATCCCCACTTCATAAATCATGCGTTTAGATATGGACGGAGTCGCTGAATGGCGAATGGACCTGTTTTATAATGCTTCCAGTTTAATAATTGTATTTGGAAATGTTTCGTATTGGCATTAACACACCGACTACATTGAGTGTTGTAGATAACCACGTCCGTAGTGCATTGTAACTATGTAGTACTAATAGGTTATATTGTATCTTAACCACTCAATGCCCGTTACGAACTAAGTTGTACCATTCACCGTATGTTACAACTGTTAAAAGCAATTACGACTTAATAAGTATTAGTTAATTTAATATGTACAGCAATTGATATGATTCAATTAGAAATGCAAGTACAACTATAACAGTAAGTAAAAATGCACTTAAATCACGCCAGTAAACGCAAGATGTCATAGTATAACAGTTCGAACTTGTTGTGTAGTCACAGGTTCGATCCTCGTTACTACCCTGAGTTTTTCTACTACTTATCAACTCCTATAAAAGCGAGTGTACGTACGTGAGTAACAATATAATATAACAGCTGAATTCACCCATCGTCTGTAATACTTAAACAAAACCTAGCGTAGATTATTATACTTTGGTGTTATGTTTACAACTCAAATCAATAATAATATCTTTACTTTCTCCCCCCTATACGTAGTACATGGAGAAAGTATTGTTTTCGTCCAAATTTTCGAATTTGAATTTTAAGTGGAATTATCCCTGAAGTGCTCCCTGAACCCCAAAAAATTGTTCAGTGTAATTATCTGTGTTGGTGCTAACTGAACCCAAAAATATTTTTAGTGGAATTAATTGTTTTGGTGCTCCCTGAACCCAAAAAAGGTTTTTTGGTGATGTCTGTCCGTGTGTCTGTGTGTCTGTTAGGATGTGTACAGAGCTGGAGACCATACCAACGGTCCCATTTTGATGAAATTTTGTATGTAGGTGTAGTTCTGGAATATCTCTAGGCGTTTTTTCATTTTTTCAAATTTTTGATTTTTAAGGGGTTTTACCCCTAAAAATGGCAAAAAAAACGAGAAAAATCCTAATTCCTCAAAAACGGCTCTTACGATTTTGATACAATTTTGCTTATTTGTAGCCCTTAATGTACCCTACCATATGCAAAAAAACTGCATCTTTCTAAAAATTCTCGTTTAGGTAATAATAATAACTGATTTTTGGAGGTTTTTGGACAAAAACGGGGTTGTTTTAAAAAACATTTATTTCTTATGTCTATACAGGTTTAATTTACATGTTTGGTGCAAATTTGTTCGAAATCGATCGAATAGTTTTAATAATAATAATAATATAATATGGATGTGTGTTACATGCATCTAATATTTTCCATGGTATGTTCTAATTTTGCAATTCTAAATAACCACCTCCTATGCTACTCTTTGGAAGGTATAAAGTTTCAACTGGGAGAAAGTATGTGGCAGTTATCTGGTACCGTTTATTTTAATATTAGTTATAGAACTAAATGTAGACTATACTACTTTATTAAGATTTGCTTTGAGGTTATAAATTGAAAATAAATACAACCTGTATAATCAATATATACATTTATACAAATTTAAAGAAGAGATACACATTCGTTTAACTTATGAAACATTCGTACATAAAAAACATATTCGATTATTAATTTCTTCATTACAATATTCATATATTTTAAATCAATTGATACATCATATGAATCCTATTAATTTATGCATATGAAATGAGAAGCAATTAAAAGTAAATATTATATGTATCTTTATTTTGATATATTTTATAATAACGTATATAAATATAAAAAATTTACAAATAGAAATACAGGTTAATAATTCTTATAAATGTACACATTTACCAGTTAACAATTCCCTCAGCGTAGTTAGGTAGGCCTAGATAAATGTGTTGTTTTTAAAAAGTATTGATGTACTTCTGATGTGAGAATCCAGAATGAAGTGATTTAGATTAATAATAGCCAAATGAACATTTCTCATCTCAGAACATTTTAAAAGTTAAGGTTCTCTCTATTACACACGTTGTTTTAAAACACGTACACAGTATTCCAATGCTTGTTGCTAGAAAACAAAACAGATGGAAACGTCAAAATCAGCTGATAGTAGAAAAGATCTTTTTCACTGAAGTTTCTAATTTGTTGCCAATTCTGTTATTTAACACGGCTGAAATTCAGTTGTTTTTACAACTTGAAATTGATTTTGAGTGTTATTGAGTGATGTTAAAGAGATTGAAAGACGTGGGGAAATGGAATGTGTAAAATCACCAAGAATTCGTGACTTCTTTAAAGCCTATGGAACACCCTGTAGCGGTTTCCTAGATACTGACGCATGCGCAGTAGGAGTTGAGGTATGCGTGAGGTTGATAAATTAGAGAGGCATTAGCTTTGAATTGTGAGCCGCGTTTAAGAACTCCATTGACTTTAGTCAGCTAGAAAGTATGAACCGCTATAATAAAGTAAAATATATGGCCTACCGTAACGTTGGAAAATTTCATGAAAAACTGATAATATGAGCTACCAAAAAAAAGTATTTCCTCGCTTACCTCAGCAATAAAACAGACTTGAACGTTTACCTGTAACAAAAATAAAATTGTTAGAACATTTGTATTCATGTATCGAACACACTATACACTATACGTATACTTGCATTATGTTTTCAAGCACATCTTACAACATACTGAAAATAAAAGGTTGAAAAACGAGCGAAGTATAAATTACACAATAAGTTAAGCAGGATTCCTTTTCAACTTCGGTAATTCCCGGTCTTTTCCCTGGCTTTCATTTTGTTCCAACTTACCTAACCAACTCATGGCGTATTTTAAAATTATTTTACTACAAAATTTCCATTGCACTCTAGAATCATAAATTCTATGGTAAACATTTCTGCCCCCTCTTCTGTAATCGTACTCCTAACATCACCATCCACGGAAGACAAAGAAAGCAGGATAGTCCAGTTAACGAAGGGGGTGTAGATGACATGAAGAGGGAGGTTGGGAGAAACATTTGACTTTGGAAATTTGTTGGGGGTACTTATGAGCAAAACACAAAAAAAGTTCCCGCCCCTACCCCTGCCGCTACATCCCTTTTTTTGAGTTTTCCCTTATATCTCGAAAACGGCTATTCACAGAAAATTTGACCAATTAAAAATTAAAGCTGACAACATTTTTCCTTCAAGAATGTTTCTATTAATTCTTTTCGTGTCTGTTATAGTTTTCGAGATATTCGCTCTTAAAAATCGAAAATTTTCTGAAAAAATGTATTACACCTTACGTTTTTCATCGATAACTCCACAACTTTCTTCTTACAGAAATTTTCTGTAAGTGTATTTTTTTTTTAAGGAACCGTCATATGGAAATTATCCTTTGAAGAGCCTACAACTCTTTAAGAAAATCACAAAAGTTGATTTTTCATTAAAGAACAACAAATGTTGATTTTTATAAGGTACCCACAAATGTTAAGTTTTCATCAGTGAACCAACAAAATGTAGATTGTTCTTAGGAACCGTCTTATGGAAATTATCCTTTGAAGAGCATACACATATTTCTCTTCAAGAAAATCACATAAGTTGTTTTTCATTAAAGAACATCAAATGTTGA